>VZTU01029260.1:190-16205 GCA_013400835.1 Zapornia atra | reverse complement strand
TACAAGGACTTCTAATTCCTCCTTTTACACTGCTGGAGTAAAGGGCTATTCTGTCAACATGGCGTGCTGCTGCTTCACAGAAACATCAAAAAAAGACAGCACAGGAGACTGAGGCAACACTCTGAGATTTCCACACTGGTGTGCACTGCTAAAATTAGCCTGCAGTCCTCTATGGATGTGACAGGGTTTCGCTACTGAATGAAGTAAATGAGCTGTTCGCTTTCATAGCTTTCTTGGAGCCAGTTGTTAGGTAGGTTTTTGAGTTTCCCCCACCACTCCTAAGCTTACTCTGGGCTCAGCATCGGGTTTTTTAGACTGTGCTAGCTCTACTAGTGTGAGCTATAGTTCTTAGAGTGCCACCTCCTCAGCAGCTTTCACTGACCAAAAACTGCTGGAAGGGGTCAGCCACACAGCCCATGGCTGTGCCTGCTGAGGAGGAGAGATGGGCACTGCCCCTGTGAGAACAGTGGCTGTGCTGGCACCACTGGCAGGGTGGTCTTGCCCCCCGCATCCAGGGGAGCACAGGCTCAAGATGGGCTTTTCCTCTCACAGCAGCATGGTTTTGCACCATTGTGCAAGTGCTACCCTCCTAGTCTGAAGGGTGTCCATCTGTATCTGTTGTTCTGTTCTTCCCTCAACCAGAGCTAGAGATCTGAAATGTCAAACTCAAGAGTAACCTGTGTTTTTCGGTGAACTGCTGGGCCACGGCTTGACACACACTTGTTTTGGCAGCTTTTCTCTATGTTCCCTTTCTTCTGGGCCAACTGTTTGCTGTGTGCTGGGGTCAGAACCTGATCTCAGTTTAGTACCTTGGTGCAGAACAGGCGGCTGTGGATGGATTGGCACACAAGTGGCAGCATGCCCCAGGTACAGGCTGGGAATAAGGAAGTGATTCTATCTGCACTGCAAAGGTGGCTACAGTTCTACAGACCTGGGTGTAAAGTGTCTTCCTGTGAAGTTCACAGAGCACCATGAGCACCAGGAACGGGGAAAACATGGAATGCATCCATATCCAAGGCTTCTGAATTGTAACATTGGCCTGATGTTGGACTAAAATAAAATCTGAATCCTCTGTGGCAGCCAGGTTGTTCACCTTGAGCTTTTTGTGCACTGTGCCTCCTACCTTTTCCACATTATGATGCAATTCTCGCCCGTATTCCTTGTCTTGAACTCCACCATGTTAATTCCTTGGCTCCCCCTTGCCATCTCCTCTGGTGTCTGGGATTTGGGCGCTACTGAGCCCAAAGACAAACTGCCTTTCTGGTCTTCCAGAGAATATGAACGGTGTGGAGCAAAGAGGTTTCTGTTTCTTGCAGTTGTAACTCACACTGATCAGTACAAAAGACTAATATAAGCAATGCTCTGCGTACTGGTCCACCCGCTCCACAGCACTCTGTGTTACTAGTTTTTTATTTGCTCATTCCCTTATTCCTATGGGTTGAATAGAAAACCAATACTTACTAAAGTCCAAAAGAGGTAAATAGTGAAGAGTGCGACAGTGAGTGCAATGAGGCCAACAGCTTCTAGCCTACTACTAAAGTGCAGGTGGTCCACTGCTCCTCGCAGACACAACCAGCCGGAGATGGTCGCCAGAGGAGTGATAAACAAGAAGCACACCATGTCTCCAAAGAGAGTCCGTTTCTCGTGCTGGGGGCCTGGGTTCTTCAGCCACTGCAGGCAAAAGGCAGACAAAGCAAGTGTCAGCACAGGGAGGGTACTTTACCCAAGATGGGCTGCTCGCTTGCAAAAATGCAGGCCTGTCCCTTTGAGGAGGGAACATGGACCTGGCTTCAGGGTTCCCTTGAGAGCTCTCACCTGAACTTCTCTGCCTTGCTGCTGCTGATGTGCACCTCTAGTCATGCATTACCAACTGCAACATTTATGTAGCTGCAGTACAACCTGCCTTGAGAAGGGCTTTGCTTTGCATAGCGCAGAGTTGAATGAATGCAAGGTTACTTTCATTGAGAGGATATTAATCTTGCACAATAGTGTGCCTGAAAATCAACTGCTGAAGTGAAGGTCGACTGAGCAACTGTCAAGCCCACATGCCTGTGTTTGTATAAACAGGATTTTAGATAGCAGAGGTGAAAGAAGTTCAGTCTACAGCAGTACACCGATACCTTTCAATAAAAAACCCCTCATCACTCAAGTCCTGCATTTTTTGCCAATGTAAGCTGTAGGATCTAGTCAAACCCGCTCTGCAGCATCCTTTTATTTTTGTTGTTCTTTAAGCATGTAACTATGCATGGAATTACCAAGGGCAGCAAAGATTTCCTGCAGTGGCACCTGGGAACCCCAGCTAGCCTGGGAGCTGTGCATACATACTACCCTAGCCACTGAGGTACCCTACCCCTCCACCTACTGCCCCTGAGTCCGCACTCTGAGCATAGGAGTCAAAGCTGGGAATGGGCAGTAGAGGTGGAATAAGCTGTCATAACCCCAGCTGCCTGCTCAGCTGGAGCTGGATGCAGGACATCCTCCTGATGCCCAGTCTGGCACATCCCCCCCAGGCCCCTGGCTCTGGGGCCAGAGACCATGCTCAAGGCAAGGAAAGTCATGGTGCTCCAGGGAGCTACTTTGTTATCTGTTAATAAGAAGTCAAAGCCACTGCAGCTCTGTGCCAATGGATGTGGATAAGGCTTGTGCATCTTTAAACTGTTTTGCCAGTTTATTCTTCATAGCATATTATATGTGGTAGTAGAAGTCCCGTCTTTTTGGCTCCGGAAACTAAGGCTGGGGAGGTAACTTCATCCCTTCACCAGTTAATGCCCTTTATTCCCAGCCACCTTGAGTTCTTTTCTTTCTTCCTACAGCAATGACTCAGAGGAAGAGCAAATGCTTTTGACAAGAGAGGACAAAGCTAAGAGCTTTGGGCAAGTTAATGGATACCGCTCATCTAGGTATCCTACCCCTCTATTATTTTCAGGCTCTGCTTCATCTTCACCCACTGTGAAGTGAAATGCAGCATTTATCTCTTAATTTTCATATGGGGTAAAACAGTTGTCAAGAAACTGAGTGCAACAGGGAACAGGTAGTCGCTAATCTGGCACTGGAAGGAAGATACCAACCAGTAAACAAGTTTGCTTTGGTCTTGCCATGTCTTGGATGGAAACAATAAATTATCTACTTCACAGGATTTTTGGGGGGTTTAACTACAAAGCAGTAATTCATCAGCCAGAGATCCCTTTTCACATATGACTCAGAAATTTAGGAGAACAGAAAAATATGTTCATAAAGATGGTTTTTTTCAGGATGTAAGCTTTTAATTTGTTTGAATACTTTTTAAATCCTAAGGGCATGGGAAGTGCTCCATAACTGCTATATACTACTATAAGCAAGAAGTTGTAAGGGCAGATTGTAGAAAGAGGGAGTTGTTTTCTTCTCAGTATTGTTTTCTTCCTTTTCAGTGTCTGAAGTTCAAGGCTATTACCAGAATACCAAGTGTGTACAAACCAGAGTTTGTAAAAAATAAGGAGATACACATTTATATTTGACCAGCTTTGTGTTTTATCCTAACTTCATAGAGAATGCTTTAAAGACTCACACCACATTCCTTGGAGCTTTCATTCCATTTACCTAAAAACACGCACAAGAGTGTGTGTGTAACCATTTCAGGTTATATTTAGTTGCTTTAAGACAGGACTGATTGCAACCTTCCCCTTGTTCAATTTCCATGAACCCCCTGTAATGGAAAACCATCAGGAATATGAGAAGAATTGAAAGCACCTAGTAGTGGAGATTTTGCTTTTAAAGGTGACTGTGAAAAGATTTTGTGAAAAGTATTTGTTTAGAAGGTGACCTGCAACAGAACTGCTGAGCACCTGCACTTCTTGATCTCAATGGGAAATGCAGGTGTTCTCTACTTTCCCAGGGCAATCCTTAAAATGCCAGAATCTCCTTATCTCAGTGCTATGTAGTGACTGTCCCCCCATAACTGTTTAGTGGAGGCTGCATCTTCAAACCAAGGTCCGTTGTGATCCCTCCGGCATCCATGCTGCTCAGCTAGTACAAGAAATACTTGAGGGAGAAGGAAGAGCAGCAAGCATGCATCAACACGAAGAAGGACGTGCATTACGGCACGTACTGTCACCTCTGCCCTAAGACTTTCACAAGACATAGTGTAAGGCACTTTAATCAGGACAGCATTTTACTGAGTGCCATCTGACCTGACTGAAAGCTGGTGTGAAAGCTTCGCAGGCTGATGGCTCTCTGCACTCCTTATGTCTTGCCTGAGCCATGTGAACAAACACTCAAACCCATGCAACCCATGTTAGATGAGGCTAGGAGCAGTATTAAATACACCCCCCACCCCCCCCACCACCACCACCATTCTACAGTTTAACCTTAAAACCTGGAGAAATTTCACTAGCTAGTTCTGAAACAGAAGTCAAAAGCAATGGGTAAGTACTTCCAGTCACAGGAGGTATTTTTCTCCTGAAGTAGTGTATGTGTGTTTCTAAACCTGATTCTGTTTAGATTCTTGGTGTCAGTCTTTTGTTTTGGAAATGTGCACTGTCAAGACACTTTATAGCTGAAAAGCCAAGCCAGCTAAACCTTTCTGCAACACTGAAACATAGACAACAATCCCAACAAATGCTGAGCTGATTAATTAGCCTGGAGGTACAGCGGGGGCTGCCCTGCTGGCAAGGAATCAGACGTAAGCCCAGATCCATCCCTCAGATCTGTACTCTGAAACCTATCCTGTTAAAATGCGTCATGTGTCAGTGTGCTCAATCATTGCTGCAATAAATTGAGACTGTCAGAGTCATTTCCATGTTGTAGGAAAAAAAAAAAGGTTATAAAGAGTCATGTTCGAAGCAAAATGCTGTCCTGCCTGGCAAATCACTACTTTATCAAGTGGTATCTTAAGATGAACAGAGATTCCTGTTCCTGATGCACAGCTGGGGAGACTAAGTAACAAGACACAAAAACACAAACAGACTTTAGCAATGGTGCCAAGCACAAATTCAAGAACAGGTAAGCACAGCAGCTGATGCACAATCCAGGTTTGGCTTGTGCCTGACACAAACAAAGAAACCCCATGTCTGTTCATTAATACACATCTGATGGGAATCCAGAGCCTCAACAAAATGTGGGGTCCTGCCTCTTAATTCACAGTCACACTTACCAAATGGAGTCTGCTCAGAAGCAAAACCCTCCCCAAACCTTGAGCTCATGGTGGTGGCTGCATGGTAGCTCTCTGCTCTTCCAGCTGTCCACACCACCCCTTCAGCGATGGGCACTGTTGCCATCATCACACAGATTACACTGTCGCAGGGGGTCCCTGCTCAGACAAGCCCACCTACATAGGACAGGGGTTGCTGAAATGACCCAGACATCCCTCCACTGGGGAACAGGCACCCCCCAAAGGGCAGCTGCAGCAATCAGTCTGGACAGCTTGCAACACCTTGGTGCAACACCTTGGTGCAACACCTTGCACCATGCGTCTCTTGTCCCAGCAAACTTGAGCCTAAGACCGCAGGCCATGGCGAAAGCTCTGCTGGGACACACTGGCGATCTCCTCCCGCACTCAGACAGGATTGCTTCAACTGGAACACTGAAAGGGCATCAAGAAAATGGGATGCCCACACCACAAGAGGGAACTTTGAAAGTCTGACTCATTTATCGCAGCAAAGTCACACTCTAAATGTATCCTGGCGATGGCCAAAAGGGACACTTGAAGGGGACATTGGGGAAGGAGATCTGCTACTTAAGCTTATGGAGAACAGTTGCTTATGGAGAAATGGATAACAGTTGTCCACTGTGGTGGTTTGATCCTGGCTGGAGGCCAGATGCCCACCAAAGTTGTTCCATCACTCCTCTTTTCAGCTGGACAAGGGAGAAAATATATATTGAGAGGCTTAGGAGTTGAGGTAAGGACAGGGAGAGATCATTCTGCAAGTAGCGTCATGGGCAGAACAGACTCAACACAGACACAAAGACACAGACACTCTCTCTCTGAAACCAGAGTCTGAGAAGTACAACCAAATTTTAAGACACCTTCCCCCACCTCTCCCTTCTTCAAGGACTCAACTTTCTTCATGATTTCTCTCCCTTTCACCCCCTCAGGTTTCACAGGAGGAGACAGGGATGGGGGTTTCAGTCAATTCATCACAAGTTGTTTTCCTTAGCTGGAGGGGCATTCCTCACACCCTTCTTCAGCGTGGGGTCCCACCCATGGGAGACAGTCCTACATGAACTTCTCCAACTTGAGTCTTTCTCATGGGCCGCTGGTTCTTTACAAAGTGCCTCAGCATGGGTCCCCTAAAGGTCACAACTTCCCCTAACAAACCTGCTCTGGCATGGGATNGCAGTCCATCAGGCCCAAAATGCTCCAGCCTGGTCCACCATGGAGTCACAAGCAGTCCCAGCAAACCTGCTCCAATGTGGGCCTCTCTCTCCATGGGCTGTAGTCCTGCCAGGAGCTTGCTCCAAAAGGGGTCACAGTGTCTTCTGTATGCCTCCACCTGCTCCACCATGGGTTTCTCCATGGGCTGCAGGGGCATCTTTCTCTCTGGCACCCGGGCACCTCCTCATCCCCCTTCTTTGCTCACCTTGGTGTCTGCACAGTTTCTTATATCTTCTCACTCCCTTCTCTGCTGGCAAAAAGCTGCTGCTTGTGGGTTTGGTTTTTTTTTTTTCCCCTCTTAAATATGTTGTCACAAGGGTGCTAAAACCATCACTGATGGACTTAGACTCTGCTGGGCCTAGCGTCTAGCTGCTTCTTGCCCAAACCACCCTTGCAGACCCCTGCTCCTCCACCAGAGCCACGCCACAGAAACCCACAAACAACCATAGAGAAATTAGGGTAAAAATCAGAAAAAAATCCCACCCTTGAGAGGATCCAGGTCTTAAACAGCTATTCCTGAGAAGATTGGAGTAGGCTAAAATCCCTGATGCTGATACAGCTTTATGAAAGAAACTTGCATATGCTTTGAAAGGGATTTTTGAGGTACTTTGTTTGACATGAGAAAACACCTTTAACACCCCCAAGGCTCCTTCACCTCACATGCTGACACAATACTACACATATATGGACTTGTTGCAGTTACTTCATAAAGCAGAACTGACTGTAAATTACTGTCTGTCCTGGAAAGATTAAATTGAGCCACTGACCTTCATCAGAGGGTCCCCACACTTCATACGACTAAATGTGGAATCCAGCACTCAGGAATTGAATGTGAATTTGCAGCAGTCCCTGGGAGAGTTTTGGCCTATAAGCCCACTACTAGCTTCCAAAATCTTACACAATACTCATATATCTGCTTCCTGTGCGAATGTATGCAGATGTTTAATTGACATACTCCTGAGACAGGCAAATGGGCTCAGTTTCCTAAACAGTTCACTGCCTAAGGAAAAGTGAACTGGCTACTGGAGAACTGCTGTAAGTGGGAGACAGGCTGAGGCACCTGCACTGCATGCCAGCAAAGCGAAGCCTGACATTTGGAAAAGAAAATCATCCAAACAAGCGGCAGCTGAGGACCAGAACACCCTGGAGAAGCTCAGACTGAAAATTTATGTAACTTAACCAAAATGAGCTGCCTGCAGCAAGCCGCTGTAAAAACACCTCCACAAATTCTGAGTTACTTCACCACTGCCAAAGGCCACATCCTGGAAGCACTCACCTCCATAGGTGTAACTTAGATGACTAACTAGTTGGCTCACAAATGCTAAGTAAAGTATGTGCACAGTGTTTTCCAGATCAGATCCTAAGGCTACAACCTGTTTGTAGTGGCAAGCCCTCTTTTAGTTCACTACGCTTCCCTTGGAAAATTGATTTTACATGAAAGTTGCTGGAGTTACACCAGAAGCAAAGTAGATTCCACAGAATACGAAGAAAACCATTCACACAGCTTTTTAGTTCAAAGTATTTAAATAGCTATCACGTATGAAGCCGGGGGCAGAAGACAGGAATTGTCTTCCCTAAATGTGTTTCCTTTTGAACTAAAAATAGCTTATTACACATCAAACAAAGTTCATTTTGTTATTTTCATGCTGATAACTCCACAGTGAATCTTGATGAAAGCACTCTGTATACAAGCAAAGCTGCTAGCAGTTCTTGTCATTGCTAGTTTGTGCCAGCACTGACCAAAGGGAGCATTTTGCCTTGGACTTTAAGCAAACAAAGAATAATATTGCCTGTTTTTTTAAGAGTGCTTCTCTTCAGTGAAGGACATTTTTGAAGAGCAGGAGGACCATTTACTGGCCAAAAAAAAAAAAAAAATATCTGAACAGTTTTGTTCAAATTTTTTTTAGTTGAAAAAATTGTTTTAACCTTCTCCAGTGAAATGTTTTGAAACCTACATGCAACTCGAAATAAAGTCTCCCAGGCCAGAATGGTATGTATGTTTGTTTTCAGTGCGATGAAACATTCTGGGTGACTCAAAACTTTTCTAAGTTAGTATTTTGCCAACAAAAACAAACATTTGCCAGTTACTTCTCAGTTAAAAAAATATTTGTATTTCAGATTTTGGATTGCCTGCTTAGATCAAACATTCAGTTACTGACACAGTGTTACTGTCTTCAGTGGGTGCTTTTAGAAAGGCCATGGTGACAGCTCCCAGAGATGGAGACCTGTCTAGGTTTTTCAATAGTGGCCCTTGAAAAATAATACATTCTTTCATTTTGGCCTCCTCTGCTAATAGTTCCCTCAATTGATGATGTCTTTTGATCCTGACATCCTGAACCAATGGATAATATTCCACAGAAATAGCTATAAACTAAATTATTTGATCTCTTGTAACTTTATTATGCTGATGTTATGGCTTCTTAGCAATCACATCTGCTCTTATCTAGGTTTAATCCTTATTTTAACTCAAGTTCTAGGGAGTACTTTAATTGTGGGTGTTTGAATGACTCAAAGTTACTTTTTGAAATACGAATTTAATTTGCATGTTTTTGTCAATAGAAGGAATAAGTTACTTGTTTTAGGGGTGGTGCATGATACACATACTGCTTTTTTGTCTTGTAAAAAGAATAAAGCGTAGCACAGGTAAGAACCAACCATAGGTGGTAGCTAACTGTAAGGAGATCACACCATACCTGAAGTTGCAGTATAGATCTTGGGTGGTTTGCCACCTGAAGAACAGGGGTTTGATATACACTGCTCCACCAACTAGCAATAATAGCTGGTAGATGTGGTGTTCCATTTCTAGATTATATACCTTTAATGTCTAAAAACAGGATTAGTAATTCTCTGATGCTGAAAACAAGAGCTTGCTAAATTGCTCTATGGAAATCTATGAAGTTTCTTTCAGGTCCAATTGGACAATGGTGTATTCTTTAACATTAGTCCGTCTTACTGTTACTCTACTATCCACCTCCAGTTTGTATTTCAGGTTATGCTTATATTGGGTAAAATTTTTCAAGACATGTCAAGAAAAGTATTTTGAGGTACTGTGGGAGAAACCACATTTCCTTTTATCTGTACGTTTTTCAAAGGTCCCGTTCTATTTTGGATCGGTGTGTCACCAATTAGGCAAAGAAATGTATGCATTCAAGAAAATCAACCAACGAAAATCAATCAACAGAAATCAGATTTTGCATTTTAAACCAAAACCAACGCAGATTTGCTATTGGCAATACGCATTTCAAGACATTGCAAATGTTCTGATCTCCTGGAGAGAGTCCAGTGGAGAGCTACGGAGATGATTAAAGACCTGGAGCATCTCCCCTGTGAGGCAAGGCTGAGTGAGCTGGGGCTGTTCAGCCATGAGAAAAGAAGACCAAGAGGGAATCTGATTAAATATCTGAAGTGTGGGACATAGGGGGAATAGCCAGCCTCTTTTCAGTGGTCTGTGGGGACAGGACAAGGGGCAAATGGCCTCAAGTTGGAGCATTGGAATTTCCCCACCAATATGTGGAAGAATTTTTTCATGGTGAGAGTGCTGGAGCACTGGAACAGGTTGTGGAGTCTCCATCTCTGGAGATACTCAAGACTTGTCTGGACACCTGTCTGTGTGACCTGTCCTAAGGAACCTGCTTTGGCAGAGGGGTTGGACCCGATGATCTCTGGAGGTCCCTTCCAACCCCTACAATTTTGTGATTCTGTGATACACAAACTCAAATGTATGGAAACTAAAGACATCCTTGGTAAGGTTCAAAAAAAAAACAGAAAAAAAAAGTAAGCAGTAAAACTTTTTGTCGGTTTTTTTTTTTTGCCCCCCTACCCCCAGAAAAAGCAAACTTTGCCTGGCTCCATCAGTGTCTGGAAATGCTACCTGCAAGACAGAGATTATAGCCTCGAAGTACAGAACTATATTACAGAAGTACTTTGTGTCCAAAGAAAAGTCAGATACCACTATCTAAACCAAACATAGCTGTACCTTTGAAAAGAAAACACAGCATCTTGCTACTCGAAGAATAACATTTGGCCTTTTCCAAAGCAGCTGTTTCTTCTCTGAGTGTTCAGTTACTGGGAACAAACCTCAACATTTTTTGCCCTTGATCACTAGTCCTTTAAATTTAGGCAAGAGTAGTTACAGATGTTATGTTTTGAAGGCACAGTCTGTTCACTGACTATTTTATATTTCTTTTTTTTGTGGATGGGGTGGGCGTTGGTTACTCCTGTTTGCATTTGTGCTGTCAGTACCATGAGAAAGATTTGTGCTTGGGAACAGACAAGCATTGCAGCAAAACTTCTCTGTAAATAACATAAACCAACTATTTCATTTCTTTAAAGGAGAGACGTCTTGCTCTAGTGTCTGGATTTTTTCCCCATTAGGAATGAACCGTATGGTATTCCAGGAGTAAAAAGTGCTTCCTGAAGAGGCCATGTCTTTAAAACTGTATGTGTTGGGAGTTTTATTACTTATTTTTGTAATACTTTAACTCATAACATACTTCTACTGGGTATCTACAGTGTCGCTTCAAAGTCACCCTCTATGACTTGGGTGCCGGGGATAATTTTCGCAGCTGAAGACAACTAAGTGCAAAAGCACCTCCATCACCTCACCCTTCTTATTTTGCACTTTTTGGGACAAGAAGGCAGGGAGGCTGCTTAGGTTTTATCTGCTTATAGCCCTAATGTGCTTACTGACAGCTGCAGTTCCTCTGAAGTTAAGACTGATGCAATTTTTCCTTTGTGGTGACTACATGGAGACACCATTTTCCTTCTGGCTTTAAGACTGATCCTTCTACAAACAATGGGCTGCAAATTTGGCATCTCTACATTACAGTAATTAAATGTTAATGACTTGCTTCACTGAGCAGTGGAAAGGAATAACTAAACAAAATCCCAACAGATAAAACCATCGTGACTCAAAGTCTTACACAAAAAGTAAATTAATATTTCAGTGTAAGGCTTCTGGATATTTTAAATTATAATGTAAGCTCATCTTAACTACTTTACGCACAGATGTATGCTTTAGGTTTTTTTAAAAATTTATTTTCCTTTTCTAGCATAAGCCCTATGGCCAGCAATAGACTGGGAAAAAACAATACTAATTTCAGCTCAATATTGTGATGATTATTCTGACTTGATTTTTTTTCTCCTAATCATGCTGTTTTGGTTGAGTTTTATATTGTTAATTAAGTGCTTTCTGTTTGGTTTTTTGGTTGTTTGCAAAAAAACCCCCACCAAACAGACACCAAATCCTCGTTGGTTAAAAAGATGTAAATAACGTAAAAAGCAATACAAGCTTGACTTACACGGTCACATAATGTTCTTATACCATATTTGTATTTTAGCTGGTTGTTTTCTAGCAATGTTTTATTGCACATAAACACATTTGTACTGCCATGATTTGAGTCTGCTTCTGTACTAAGACAAGTGGAAGCAACACAGAGGCAATATGGAAACTGAAATGAAGATGATATATAATAATCATATAAAGCTTGCCTAAGTTTTATGCTGGAATCAAAAGCAGCTACATGAACAACATCACTTCTAGAGTAGACTTACTTCTGTGGATTGGCTGCATTTAAAAAGTGAAAGATCTATAAAAGTCACTAGCTGCAGTTTGATTTCATTGTGTTTGTTTTGAGATCCTTCCAGGTTTCTCACAAGGAGCATCAGCTCTACACAGATGAACAACCATATTGCAGACCTTTCCTTCAGCATCTACAGAGCTTCTGCTGCTTCAGTCTGGGTCCTTTTTGTCAAGTAAACAAGAGAGAAATAGGGATACTCAGGAGCAGCTACTTTTTTCTTTCAGATGCATTATTCCTGGGGACATTCATAACAAGATTTCACGTGCCCAAGCGCATGTCCTGCATATCTCTCACTTCCAGCAGAGCGTACAGGGGTGCTGCACATCAAAGACATTGTAGAAAAGGTGGATTCAGATGTTGCCTGTAGTTCTTGACTTGAATTTTGCAGTAGCATGAGCTTTGGGACTGAGGGGAATGTACTTGAACTGGTAATGTGTAAATGGACAACATCTTTCGGATTACTGGCAAATAGCTCCTTTTAACTGACTGTACAGCTGTGGATGTTTCCAAATAATCCCCTTATCTGAAGAAGGAGCTCTGAAATCAAGCGAAACGTTTTGGCTGATGCCTGCCAAGTGCCTTAGTAGCAACATGTTGTGTAGCAAAAAATTGATTCTAAATGGCAGCTCCAAAGATGACACCGAAAGCTTACACTTCAGTAGATTATGTCTGATTGATGTTGGTGGTTTCAACTTTTTTTGGTGCCAGAATTTGCTGTGTGTCCTCCATAAAGGAGATGAACAGAAGGACTCAGAGTCTTCACTATTTAAACCCCTCCTTTTCTGTCACAATCCATCATTCCCTACTTTACAATACATCACATTCTTGCCAGGGCAGCTGCTGTGAACAAGTTCATGAGTAACTGAAACATAAGGAAGTCCTAGGTCTCACTGAGAAGCTGAGGAGCATCAACCTAGCCTCTGTGCAGAAGTCCCACCAGAAGCAGGGTCACCTGGAGTGAGTGTGACAGTTCCCATTTAGCTCATAAGCAAGACAATGTAAGAGCTAAAGGTCAGGTAGGAGATGAGGGGGCCTCTGCACTGACCTGCAGCAATCAATCAGCCACCCATTTCACATAACCCGTGAAGGCTCAACAGAAAGCAATTCTTACCAACAACTGCAAAATCACACAGGGCCCATTTGATACATACAGGCTGACAGTATGGACACAAGAAACTGTAAAAGATACAACTTCTTTTGGCTGACCAACCTTTGGCCAACACCTCTGGAGATGTTGAAAAGTGTGTGTTCCCTGGTATGTGCTTCTCTGACTTGATGGATAAGTCACAGACTGCCTGCACCCAATGTGGCAGGAGGCAAAAGACATAAATGGTGGATGGCAACGAGTAAATCACTTCCCTTGAACACTGAAGGAGGAGTTAATCACCACCATAACGCCCAATTCATAGTTCAGAAACATAATTCTTCTGGGGAAAACTATCTGAGCTAAAAAAAAAAAAAAGACTAAGAATATCTGAAGTTGCACAAAAGCTATGTTGAGATGATGAATCTGCCTAACAGATTGTACTGCTGTTTCCTGCCTCTCTGACTGGGTTTTGGACATCAAACAGCAGATTGTATGTTTCTTTGGAGATGGTTTTTTCCCCCAGACAACGAAACATGTCCTGTGGAACAGAAAAAGGAAGTACATAGTTTGCAACTCAGTTGATGAAAGAAAGAGGAGCTTATGCTGGAGTAAAGAAATGAAGGCTAAAAGAGGAAATGGAGGTCAAAATGAATGGTATTTTCCTTCGCTTTTCCTTGAGAACAAGATCCAGGGAAGAACAGGGTGCTGTGCATAACTGAAGTTGGGGAGAGAAAACAAAGCTGAGGTCTCTCCATTTCTGTATCCTATGCATGATGCACACAGGAGGCCGGATACAGTTATAAGTATGTCCCTTGTATCTCTAAATATCTAAATTAGGGATCTGTATGATCCCTAAATATCTCCTGTGCATGGGCCCACATCCTTAGCATGAACCTGGGCAACTGCTTAGAAGAAGTCAAAAAGCCATCTTGTAACAAATTTTTATGGACATCTTGCTTTCATTTCCTCACAAACTAATGGCCAACTTGCAACCTGACGGGGCATCACGGTGAAGCATCACTTTACTTCACATGTATGGCTAAACCTGTAAGAAGCAGTGATCAATCCAGTGAAGGGAGGAGGAGAAAACATAATACTATAATCTTTTTTTTCCTGTCCCCTTTAAGAGATGTCTTTGAATAGTCAGAAATACAATTGTTTTCTTGATGGAAAAACTCTAGGACAAAAGATGAACGTGATGATTGATTGCTTCAAGCATTCCTATACTACCTGCCACTGATGAATGGACAAGCCTTAAGACAGGGCCTGCCAAGGAGTTACTGGATAAGCTTCTATACTATGCTCTTTAAATCACTTGCACAACACTCTCTCCTGGCTTCCTAAAATGCATTATTAGTTATCTTTCACTTGTGTTGAAAGGATCATGTACCAATTCCACTACCTAGTTCAGAAGAACCTCTGGAGAGCAAATGAAGAGAACTTTTGACTCCCCACCTCAAAAACACCTCTCCCAAAAAACACCACAACAACCCCTCTCTCCCCAACACCTCCCACCCCAGAACAAAACAAAACAAAACAGGAGTTAAAAACTAGTGGCCACTCTGGCTTGTCACTCCTCTGGGCATTACAGCAGGTTTTTGTAATATAGGGCACTTCAGGGAGACAGGGCAGTGTTTTTAGGACACAGAGCACTGAGGAATCTGGCAACTTCAGATTTGGTGCAATTATTTGCACAGGGAGGTCTTTGGATTTCAAAGCTCCATGTAACAAGTAAGTACAAATGTTAAGGACAAACTTAAACCATAATAAGAGAAATCAAGAAGTTTGACGGAACTCTTTCTACGCAATATGTCCCCTTGCATGCAACTCAGTTACTCTTCATCTCAGTTGCTCTCAACTTTAAAGTACAGATTCAGTTACAACCTAAACTGAAAATATACTCCTGTGTAAGATCACAAAGGACTTTTAAAAAGTAATTTGTCTTTGTTTTATGACCTTTTCTGCAACCACACATAATTGTTGATTACTGCACTAAAGTACTGTGGGTATGGTACTCAGCTGAGAAGGAAGAAAACGTTAGATAGTAAAGTAAAGGTTAGGTAATAAAGAGTATAATGTGTGCTATTTTTCAGAAATGTTCTTCCACCTGGTTCTCATTTGTCCTCAGCTGAGAAACAAGACAGCTTTATCACCATTATCGTTATTATTATATTGCTGTTATTGTTGTCATTGCTGCTTTTATTTATTACTTCTTTTGCAAAAAGAAGCTTCACTTCACTGGGGAATGATCAAGCAACCAGTCCCTCAGCCTGGGCAGCTTTACCTTTGCTTTCAGCTCGAGTTCCAAACAATGTCATGCCCCTACTTCTGCAAAGCAAGCCTCACAAGCAGCAGTTTTAAGTGAACAGCTTGAAGAAACTGAACAATAAAATCAAACTGGATTTTGCACTTCCTCAGCATCATTTGGTTTCTTTTTTTGGGTGGCAAATTCAGAATGGCATCATCCTTGCACCAAAGCCACAACCAAAAAGTGCTCAGTGCAGGCTCCAAGCTGCTGGCTGGAAGATGTTATCATCTTCATTGGAGAATGGTCTGACATAAAGATTTTGCTCAGAGCCTGAGAACACTCAACAGCAGCACTTCTCAGTCTGGGACCAGCTTCCTGAGTGAAGCTGAAGTCCTGCTAGAAGCACCAAACATCAAGCCGGGGCAACCAAACACAGCCAAACTAGGCTTGCTCTGGTCAATGCTTGACAAGACTATAGGTCTTGTCCTAAATAGCATGTCCTGTATACCCTTTTTGCTGATCCTAAGGGAGAATGAAGATATCCTTAGGCTTAGACACGAAAGGCACATGCCTAACTCAATCCAGTGTAAAGCATTTTGGGTAGTCTTCAGTGAGAACTGCTCACCCACCCACTGCACAGGCCCCTGGCCTACTTTCCAGCAGTCAGTTTTAGCCTGTATCCTCTCATTTGTGAATAAGAGCACAACAAGACCCACCCCCCGCCCCCCTTATTTTTAATACTGCATCTG
>VZTU01029259.1:578-36759 GCA_013400835.1 Zapornia atra | reverse complement strand
CAGAATTTTTATTTACTCCATGAAGTTTATTCCATGCTGCTTACAGTTGCACATTCTTTAGTGGAAGAAGATGGGTTGCAGAGTGGCAGCATAAGACACTACTTCATGTTGTGAAAGACAGTTAGGGAGGAACCTATACTGGATACATAATTAGTTACTCAGTAAGGTGAAAGGCCAGGAGATGGCCTCCAGCTGAGAGGTACGAGTTGTGAGGGAGTTCAAAAAGAAGTCCCCTTTGCACAGAGATAGGTTGCGTGGCTTGAGATAACCTGTATGGTGATGAAGATAGACTGAAGTGGGCTTTTGTGAAAGAAAGGAGAAAATGAAGGTGCAGAAAAACCCCTTTCTGCAGGGGAAGGACAAGAGAGTATTCCTAGTGTTTGGGAGCTCCAGTCAACCAGGTCTGGAGTCTGGTTTTGTAAGTCAGGAAAAGAATGGCTCAGCCAGTCTAGTGCCTGCAAAATGTACACAGAAAAAGTGGCATCATGGATTGTTACTGATCTAGTGAGTCCATTTGTCACGTTCCCTATCCAAACCATCCGTTACTTGAGCAATGATAACAGAAGATCTTTTTAATGAAGACTGAGTATTAACTGAACAAAACTTGGAGATTTGGTTCTGTACTAGGAAAATATTACAACAAACCCAAGTTTTCCTACTATGAAAACTTGCTTGACTGAACAAGCTAGAAATCCACACAGTGAATAATCTTCTCTCTCATATACTGACAGGTATCTCTACTACCAGGAACAGGCTCAGTATTTTGTACCAGTCAAAAGTATGAAAACTACCCAGATTTCTTGTAAATACTGTCAGAAATTAATTACACATCACATTGTGTGATACAGTAGTTAAACACTTCTGTTTACTGTGATCATATCTAGTGATTAGAAAGATTAAATTTGATTTTTAAAACTTTCTAGACTAAGATGTGTGGATCCAAACACTCCTGCTTTGAGATTACAGTGTGAACTATTTATTCTGTTCCAGTTTTCCCAAGTACCCAATAAAATTGTGTATTTCTTTCATTTTGATGATTTGAACATAGGTAAGACTGACCACCCCAAACACATGATGTCAAACTTTTTCTTCCTTTTTTCTATTGCAATAAACTCGCAGATCAAGTTAGAGAATCCATATCTAAACATCTTCAGTGCTGAAATGCAGCTGTGGAACTACTTAAATTGTCATTGGGATTCCTATTAACTTTTTGGGCATCCCTAATGTGTTGGTTAGAGCAAATGATCTAAGGGAACCTTTTGGGAATCCCAGAAGCATGTGGGCTATGCACTACTTCAAGTACTGTAGTATATCTTTTGGGTGCTACTGAGACTTAAATAATAATAATACTGATATTTTTCAGCCTAAGTAGCTTGAACTCATCTCGAAATGTAAACTGAATCAAGGTCAGAAAGATCCAACAGCTCAGTAGGATATGGCAGATTTTGGTCATAGTATTGTGGGAAACGGTCCCAGTTTAAACAAAACAAAGCAAAACAAATCCTCTAAAGCTAGAGAAATAATCATTAACTCCTTTGTGATACAGGATTTCTTTGGTGCAGAAGATATCATGTTCTATTATCCCCGCCTTAGGGTTTCAAGAGGGCAGAAATGCACATGGTACTTGCTCTGCCACCTTAAACTTTGACTGAAGGAGGCAAGGGAAATGCTTAGAGCGGAGTCATGGGAGGGCAAGGTTTTAAATAAAAATTGCATTGCAACACAATGCAACTCTTCAGGAGTATGTATCCTGTACAATACAATCCCTGTCCCTGAAATCTTCAAGGTGACCTCCCACTTGTGTTGAAAAAAAGTCTTTGGGAGGGACCACCCGGCTAGGAACTGGAGCTCTAAGTGTTGCCTTGTAGGTCTGGTAGAGTTCAGGAATGTCCCTGTTTAGATTGCTTTGTATTTTTTGTTTTAATTGTTCTCTCAGCTCTGAATGAAAAAATGAACAATAATAGAGCTGTGTGAGATTGAAATATATGAATCCATAATAATTTCCCTGGGCTTTCAGGAAAGCTAAAGAGTAAATATCAAACCGCTCAGAATTAGTGATCTCTAAGTCTTCTGTCTCTTCTGACCCTTTTTAATTCTAGTCTTACATTGTAGGTGCCACATTGCTACAAAGCAGCATTTAAAGTGATCTGAGAGCTATTGTGGTGTTTTTGGGTCATCAGCTAGAGAGAGCTACTTTTAGGCCAGCAATTGTTCATTCCCCCTGTCTGTCTCCTAATTTTCTTTCATTTTTCACATATTTTTGTGTCTTTTGTACAGTAGCTTTGCTCAAGGTTCATAGCTTGTTATCTTCTCATTTGCTCTCATTATTTCAAACTTAAATAAAAATTAAGAACAGATGCTAAACAAAAATAAACCAATTCTGTTGTGAGAGTAACCCAGAAAAACTTGTTCCTGTAATAACAGAAACTAATATTTTAATCTCATTAATCATAAACCTTCCTTAGTGCCTTACGGTGGTTTTGTATGGATAAGTTAAAAACAAAGGTCTTAACTCTAAGCATTTCCTGCAGTTGCACTAACGACAGACGTCCTGTTATAGTTTATGGTATTTTGAGAGCAAATAGGCTAATGACAAATGTGCCTGTTGAAATCTAAGCTCTCTTCTGAAAATGCGTTAGTATTGGCATCTCCTCGATTTAAATACTATGCATTCTGCTGTATTTTGTGCATTTAAAGAAAGTCAGATTCTTTTCCCTCCTGCCTTCAATGCAGTCAGCATCTCTTTAATTTTTTCCAATAATATTGCAGTACTTCAGTACTCATTTTAAAGATAGATGGATTTTTTTCTCATAAAGAAGAACATTGTGGGGTAAAAAAACCCGCTGGATGTGATTTCAAAAAATGTCAAAATATGTCAAACGCAGAAACCACTCAAGGGTTTCATTAACTGAAGCTTTGGTGATAAGTGTCATCTTGTCAAAGACCCACCCATCTCTCCCAATACATTACCAAATGTACTAATTTCCTTGCTGAGCTTGATGTTTATTGTATAGCTGAAATTGAAAATGGTCGGTAATGGAGTGAGCTTCAATCCAAGACCAATTCTGAATCTAAATTACTTGCTTCTTTCAATAGCATTGACAGAGGAGAGCTTTGTGCACCTTGTACCTAATCAACCCTTACTGTGACCCTAAATTCAGCAGTCTTCAGAGATTAATAATAAAATCCTCAGTTCAAACAAGTATTTGCCCTGAACAAGTTGCCCATTTCTTATGCTGAAAATGAAAGAATGTGACATTTTTTTAAAGCTCTGCATGTTGTGGACCCTCACTAATTTTTGATCTTTGGCCTAAGGCGGCAGTTTTATGAATAAAAATTCCATGTAGAGCAGAGGTATGTGTTCTTAAACAAAACATCTTTTGTGAAGGAATAATTTTATTTTTATTCTGCTTAAAATAAAAATTGAATTATAGTATGTATTTAAAGGTGTGAAATAAGGGCTAGAGGGTATTTTTGTCTACTTCCATCGAAGAACAAGTAATTAAGGGTAATACATTAAGAAAAGGTTAGGTAATTTAATTTTATTTCTTTTATGGATTTATAAACCCTTTTCAAGCTAGAGATTTAGCTGGTTTCAAAAGTTTTCACACGGTTACAAAAGTGAGAGAGCTGTTGTATCTTTGCTTTCTGTCCCACAGATGGCACAGGTCATTGTACAGAGTACTTGGTTGGTAACTTGAAATCATAATCTAAATATTTTGAGAAAAAAGGGGAAAGTTGGCTCTACTTAAATCAACAGGAAAAAGTTCTAACCGGAAAAGGAAAATGATGATCCAAACCGATGGGGCAGAATGAAATTTCCTTTTGTTTAGCAACATGCAGTTTCAGTGCAGAAGACCATAACATGGTCTTTAGCAGTTGGAAAATACAGGCTGCAGGCATCTTAGGAAGCAGAGTTTTCTGGCTGCTTTAGGTGAAATCCAAGAGTATGATGAAAGGCATAGGAAAATGATGTTGCAACATAGTTAAGTACACTGTTTTCCTTCAGTAGAGGGCAATAGTGAGGTATATGACATTGTCCTCATTATTTGGCTACTAATTCAGTGGGAAAAGTTAATTTTGAGAGATTAACTGCTCCTTATAGAATGAGCTGGTGGATTTGTCAGTGAAGCTGTGTAGAAGGACATTGGTCAGCTTACACATTGCAGAGTCCCTCATTTTTCCTAGCATGTGTTTTCCACTACATGTTTGGTTTGTGGCTCTTGGCCACAATGTCCTTCTTGCAACCAGCAGGCCCCAGCCCATTTTGCTCGGAGTAGAGGGTTGGAGTGGAGCAGCTGAGTTGTGATACACAATCCCAATTGATTTGGAGATCAGAAAGAAGTAGTTTCTATGAGATCACACATTGTTAATCCAGTGAACCATATTAAATGGATTTTTGTGGTTAAACCAAGGCAGCAATAATATGTTGTAGCTGAAGCTAGTTAGTAGGGGTTGGAATGTGTTACCATTCTTTCACACTTGAACCAATGATGGGGGATTCTGCAAATATTTTGGATAAGGAACAGTAAGCATATTCAGAATTTTCTCTGTTCTGGGTCATAATTTGTATTGAGTCTTATCAAGACACTGGAAAAAGTCACAGGCTTTTCTTCCCCAACTTTCACACCAGGATGTATTGGCGGGAAGGTTTGGTTGTGCTGGGTTGAAGAAAAACTGATACATTTTCTAGAAACCCAATGAGTCATTCACATTACTGGTATGTCCCCTCTGCCCTTGTAATTTGTATTCACAGTTTTGTTTCCTATTTCTTTGGTTTATATTGATAGAAAGTAGATTTACACGTGTCCATCATAGTTATACCACTGTTAGGTCTAATGTAAACGCATGGAAGTTCCATAACACTAAACTTTCTATCACTGTCAAATGGTGCAGCACAGAGACACAGCCTCCACAGCGAGTCACACCCATGCAGGGTAGCTGCAGAAATCTACTAAATCCGAATCACTACTTGGCAACAATTATGGCAGTGTTTCTTGCACTTTGCAAAGATTTAAATGAGTAAATAGCAGATGATGGGGAAATAGGCAAAATTTGCTACATGCTGAGAATCTCAGATTATGGGGAAATTTTTGAGATCATTTTGCATATTCATTTCAATAAAGAGGTTGTTTTCCCTGCACATACCAGTGAGAATAGAAAGAAACATGCCTGCTTATCATTCATCCATCTCATCTGTAAAACGGGAACTTGTCTCCTGGGTGGAATTAAACAATCCTTTAATGCTTATAAAACACTTTTGGTGAGAGTAAATGACAGCTATAAAATTCTGAATAGTTGTGTTTGTTAGTAACCAAGTACAACAGTCTCTACTTCACTGCATCTCAGATCTTTAGTTTCAATATTCCATTGAAATAATTCATGACAAAGCAAAAAAATTAATTATACTGAAAATAATAAATTTTATGGTCCCATGCTCGCTCTTATATACCATTCCTGTATCGGAGTGCTAACAATCTGGAGAGTTGCTGAGAAAGCAGCAACACTTGCATCAGTCCTTCTCAGAATTACATGCACAACAAACATGGTTATTGGTTTCAAGCACTAGACTGCACTTACTCTGGATGCTTATTGGCTGAAAAAAGGGGGTTGTAATTATTCTTCTGTCCTAAAAAGAGATTCTAACAGAAAACCATATCCTTTCTATACTTCAAGGGCTAATTGTTGAATATTTAGTGAATTGCTGCCACATTTTTTGATGGAGCTTTTTGATAATCTATTTTATCTCATGACACACTAGAATCACCTCAACTTTCACATTTTTTTGTCTGGGATTCTTGTTGGTTCTTTCATTCCCTGCATTCCTGTTGCTCTTTTAAGTGATAGTCCATACCTTTCTCAAATTGTTTCTATATGCTTTTTGTATGAGATTGAACCTATAAACTGGTGTAGATCGCTGATGTGGCTGAACAAGTAATAAACCTTCATTAATATCTTAATTTTGCTGGCCATAACTTAAATATCATGTGATTACTACTCGCCTGTTTTGTAACAAATGGCTGTATCTGACAAACACTTCAAATACTTTGTTGGCCTGTGATTAGTAGAAGGGGCAGTTGAGTGCAGACTTTTTTATCTAAGCCAGGTATGATTTGAGGTTTGATTCAGTAAGACTTAACATCTATACAGAGTGCTTTGAGAATTTATCCTTCTATTTAATCTATGTATGCTTGTTTATGTTTCCTAGGACATGGGTGTCTTTCAGTGCTCAAAGTTGTTGGGGTTTTTTGTTTATCTTAGTAGGAACTATAGGGTAAGCTTATAGCTCCACGCTCAGTTCTTGTGGGAAACAAATGCATGTATGGACATAAATGTATATTCTATTTTCTTTTATTACTTGGTTGAACCTCAGGTTCATTTTCTTGTGACCAGCTGCTTTGTGCTTATTCCTCATTTTTAGCTCTTTCATCCATGGGAAAACATCTTTGAAGGTGTTCCCAGCTGATGTAAACTTTTCTTTCTATTTCAGCTCCTTTTGGAGGTCATCAGTGTTTCATTCAGCTTGGAATGAGAGCCTTTGAGCTGGGTGCCAAATACTATTTTCAGTGTTAGTGTATCTATTTTGCATTCTGGATTTTCCCAGCTATGAGGTTTCAATCACTAATGAAGTTTGTAGGAAAAGATGTTCCTCCTCTTAGTTCGTATCTTATGTAAAGAGGATCTCTGATGAGTACTGGATACATCCATGTGAAGTCTGAGCCATGCAGAATGCATTTTAAGCATTCCTCTCACAGGTGAAAGTCTTCAGAACTAGGTATTGACTGGTCTTCCCAAATTCTTTGCAGTAAAGGCAAAATGGTTACAAGATCTCTTTTGGGGTCTTTAGAAGTTTTTATAACTGATGACTCTCACACCAAACTCACCTACAATAGTTGATTTCCAACTAAGATGGCCCAAGGACTAACACGAAGCCCAAGTGGAAGATTATGAATCATCTTCTCTTTAAAGTACTGGGATTAACTTCCTTGCTTTGGGTGCTAATCAGAATTTCTGGTCTTTCTGCTCTGAGGCTGATCTGGCTCTAAGATTTTTGTTAGATGTATGCCTTTTCTTTGGACCAGGTTGCAAAAACATGCCTTCATTTAATTGATTTCAACCCCAATGTACTATGGATCCTCTTACAGCAGCATGTTGCCAAGCTACTGCTGATGTTTATCAAGCCTTGGCTGAGGTATGGCCAAGGAATTGCCAGATCCTGCTCTATTTGTGAGTGCAGTTACTGTGGAGCTTGCTTACTGATTTAGATCTGCTTTTTTAACAGTTGGCTTGGTTCCTTACATGGGTTCGACTAGATGATCTTTAAAGGTACCTTCCTACCTAACACGTTCTATGATTCTATGAATCTTAACCATTCGCATTTCATGACTTCAGTAATGGATGTTTTTTGGCAATAGTGTGTGCATGCTTACTTCTGGTCAGACAAGTCCTGCTAAACAGCAGGAAGCAGGCATCACACAGTTGAGCATACTGATCACTTTTCTCCCTTGAAGGCTTTTTCCTCATTACTCTGGGTTTGTTTTCTAGACTTGAGGAATGTAATTTTATTCAATATTTTTAACATTAATTTGGAATTAATTTCTACCTATTTTAGTCTCATAAAAAGGTCCTGCTTTTTTTCCCCACCCTGCTTCCCTAAGAGTTCTGTTGAGCCCAGGTGTGACCCTTGGTCCAAGCTGGAGACCTGTTTTTCAGTGGTATCCCAGGCTTTTTCAGGATTATCATTTTGACAGGAAGATGGGTTAAACCTATGACAATAATTCCCCTTATGCACCTCTTCTTATAGAACCAGCTTTACTCAAGGCAGTCTCTGAATTCTGTATGAGACAGCACTTGTAGCATGGATGTGCCACATGGGATACAGCTAATATTAGTTGAAGCCCTTTTCTTATACAACAAAGTAAAATTTCTGTTCAGTGCAACATTGCATATAGTAAGAAGTTTTTTAAAATCTTCCATTAGTGTTCTAGATATCATTTTATAGGCTATAAGAGGTGGCAATAATAGAACATTTCTTGCTAATTGGTTAGAAAACCATCACCATTGATTTTGCTATCCAATAATTGATCATCACATCAATTATTCATCTGAGCTGAAGATCTAGCTAGCTAATAAATGTCATAATCAAGCATAAAGGTCATAATAAAAATTTGGCAAAAATTAGGAAACACAGGCACTGAATGAGATTTATTAAACTCACAACATCTAGATTTAAAAACTTGTAAAATTTACTAATGCTTCTTTTCACCAAATATAATGTGGTTATGCAAAGTGCAAGAGAGATCTTTGGGTTACTAGCTCCTAGACTTTGGAAATATTTAACCTTCTTAGCTATATGCATTGCAGGATTTGTCATGTGGGCATTTTAGCTGCATACTTGCTGTGTAATTTGATGATTTCAAGATGTGAGTAACACTACTGTAATGGTAGGCAGGTGTGATGGGAGTGTATAAATGCTCAAAGAAATCCTGGAATTAAAAAAAAAAAAATTATGGTTATACCACACCTAAACTCAACTTGTTTCCCCAAATATATATCTGTTGCATATTTTTGTTTTCATATTTTCAAAGTAAACTGGTTTTAACTTTTATATATATTTCTGGTTTTACTGATTATGTTTTATCCCATGCTAATAACCAAAAAAATTAAGTAGAAAAGAATGCACAACATGTATGTCTTTAGAATATAAGTAGATGGTCTATGTGGTCCCTGTTGATTGCAACAAGCAGTTATCATGAGAGTTTATGGCTATTAATAAGACTGAGTGGTTAACAGCTGATCAGTTTGAGTAAATGGTTCACTTGCAATCTTAAATCTCTCTGCCAATGTATTAGTATTCAGGAATTCAGTAGTATTCAGTAACTTGGTATTGATACCAAGAAAATTAAGCTCTTGGGGACTGGGGGAAGAGGTAATACGCTTCTCAGGTTATTGGGCCCATGTGAACCTTACAAAGTTCAACAAAGCTAAGTGTAAGGTCCTGCACATGGGTCAGGGCTATCCCAAGCACAAATATAGGCTGGGCAGAGAACAGCTTGAGAGTAGCCCTAAGGAGAAAGAAGGTCATAGGCTGTTGCTTGATGAGAAGCTCTACACGAGCCAGGAATGTACACTTGCAGCTCAGCAACTGTATCCTGGGCTGCATCAAAACCAGTGTGACCAGCAGGTTGAAGAATGCAGTTCTCCCCCTCTCCTGCCCTCTTGTGTGACCCCACCTGGAGTATTGCATCCAGGTCTGGAGTCCCCACTACAAGACAGAGACAGACCTGTTGGAGCAAGTACAGAGGAGGGCCACAAAGGTGACCAGAGGGCTGGAGCACCTCTCCTATGAAGACAGGCTGAGTTGGGCTTGTTCAGCCTGGAGAAGAGAAGGATCCGGGGAGACTTTATAGCAGCTTGTAGGAAGCCTACAGGAAAGATGGAGAGGAGCTTTTTGTCAGAGAGTGTAGTGATAGGACAAAGGGTAATGGCTTTAAGCTAAAGGAGAGCACATTTAGATTAGCTATTAGGAAGAAATTCTTGCTACGTGTGGGGTGATATTTATACTGTGATTAGAGCCTGATTATATTACCTGTTATGTAAAACTGGTTGAGATGCTTCCACCCCAAAAGAATTTATACTCTTAGCAGTCAGTCAGTTAAAGGAGTGGGAGGAGGCGATTTGTCGAAATCATACTGGAAGTTGGTAACAAAGTTGGAAGTCCCGATGCAAAGTTTATTCTGTAACCAGGTGAACATAATTAAATTTAATCAGTTATACACCTTGGTGTATCAGGGCTCCCTGTGACCATTATCAAGAATACTGTATAGATAACACTGTCAGAGGTAGTTAGCTAAAGGTAAATGTGCTTTCTAAGGAGATGACTGCTTAATTCACTTAAATTATATTTTTTTTCCTGCTTCTTATTTTCAGATTATTTAAGAATATTTTTATTAGATTCTAGGAGGTGGTTTTGGATCTTACCTGAAGTAAATCGAGACAAAGTTGCAGGTCACACAGTTGCTAGCGGTAATATTATTTACTGTTCCAGCCAGAAAGACACAAAGATGGCTTTAAATCTTTGCCTTGAAGTTTTCTTGCTTTTTTTTTCTCTCTGTTGGACCCCTAGTATTGATTGAACACATTTATTTCTGAGACTTAAAATGAAAATTTCCTGAATAAATAGAAACAGCGGTAACTACATTTTGTGGCAGTTATGGATATTTACAGCTGTTTGGTTAATAGTAGTGTTTACAGGTACTGTCAGACACTTTACTTATTAAAAAGCCCGAATACTTTAACAAAAGATCACAAAATAAAAAGTAACTTGGAATATGTTCTTATGAGAGCTCATGTATGCAGTCTTGTGACAATGCTTCAGTGGGGAATAATTCAGAGTAAGGAATGTAAGAGTCTGACTTGTAAAGTTCTAGTAATATTGTGTTAATCTGTCACTGAAAATAACTTGCAAAATATTTGGGGAGATTTTTTTTTTATGTTATATCTGCCTTTAGTGTATTAAAGTGTTAAGTCCTCAGCCCATATGAATTGACATCATTCTATTAACATTCAAGCGGCAAAGGTGACCTTCTGAGGATCAGCATTTAGATTTCATTTAAACATTTTTAGGGTTTTAGATTTTAAATTTTAGACACAATCATACAGCAGATAAAAAACTAAAAACATTGTTAAGGTAATTCAAAAGTATAGATGTTTATACCTGTGTGTAATTCATGTGGCTGTTTTCATAGCTTCTAATTCTGCTTCCACTTGCATACAGCTCATCACACAGAATGACAGAGCAGTCTTAACCATGTTGGGCAGATATTCTGGCCAAGCAAATCTGTCTTAGCCATGTGCTTGTCACTGTCCTTTCCAGAGAACAGTACAGAAATGAGGGTCTATATGGGGTTTTTTGTGTGTGTGCATATTGTGTGTGTTTTAGTTGCCTTCATCCGATACAAAAACATGGTAGATTATATTCATAGATTTGTAGAAATCATTTGGAAGAGCACAGAGACTTGTGTATAAATATTGGAAATCATGAACTGAATTTATCCATAGCAAAGAATTGGAAGATACTTGAAAAAGTGAATACATTGAAGTTGTCGTAGTGGAATCCTTCACCTTGAATCACAAGGGTAACCAGGGACTGAGAAACAAGATAAATTGAATAGAAAATGCATCCTGGAATAAACAGCTGTGGGAAACTGGAGTCCTTGAAAACAAATACTTTATTGATTTATCCTATCTTTTGATAATAAAACTTGCCTGGTGTCCCCCATGTTCTCTCTGTAAAAAGACTGTAAAAATAATCTCAGTATGCCAGCATTGTGCATGGGATCCGTATTAAGAGATGACAAAAAATGAAGGGATATCTTGAAATGAAAATAACTTTTCTTACTGTTCCCCACACTGTGCAGAAGCCACATTAAAATTTTGCACCAGTCCATGTTAAATCATAGAAATGCTTTGGATTCCTTTGGGTACCACTGGTTGTCATGCTGGCCTCTTCTATAAACACAGGTTATCTATCTGAAGAGTGGGGAGACATGGGCATGTTAAAAACAACAAAAGGTGCTGTTAGAGGAAGCTGCCAAATATCTGGAATAAAGAGATCAGGGAACACAGGTGTAGCATTGCAGCATTCTGGACTTTGATGCAAGTTGCTTCTCTTCCACTGGTGCTGTGGTATCAACAGCATGTCTGAACCTGTTCCAAAACAACTTCTGGTTCTTCCAATGGGACAATCTCTGAAAACATTTCAGTTTCTCTCATTTTATCTCCTCTTAAAAGTTTTACTATAGTTATGTCAAAGGAGGTGACACCTCATGCTACCATGTTACACTGTCAAGGAAAAAGTGCTGCAAAACAGCACGAGGGAGGTATATTGGATGCTTTATATATGCAGGTGATGTCCAGGAGCTCCACCGACAGGAAGTAATCTTTATCACAGCAGACATTAATAAAGGGAACCTAAAATACACTCATAAGAGAGAAAACAGGCTTCTGGTGTTTCATGGCCTTATTTAGTCTCCCTGAGAAACCATTTTAAAGTTTAATGCTCTTGTCTTATTAGGGCCTCATCTTTAGTCAGAGGTGAGATCTGTGCCTCCTGAAACTAGGGATGTTGGTAGGGAATATAAGGCCTTGCAAGTAGGGATATTCGTTGGTAGGGAATAAGGTCCATTTCCCTGAATCTGATTTTAAATGTGTTCCTGTGGAAAGGACCAGTAAAGTAGGATCTACTGAGCATCAGAAGGATGAGTGAGAATTGGCTGATCAGAGCTGCTCTCGTACTCTCCCAACCTGTATGTCCATTGCTGGCTCAGCTGAAACATCAGTCCTTAATCTGCTAGAACTGACCAGAAAAACTTGTTAATTGAGGATAAATGTAACATGACAGGATAAATTCTGGCAACCTGTGCTTGATGAATCCCCAAAAGCTAAATGCTAAACAGTTGTACAAGTTTATAATTGAATTTTACCTGAATCAGTTTTCTGGCTGTGATTTCTAGGCTTAATTCATATTAAAGCAATTTTTCATGGGACAAGTACTACAAAATCTTACTTAGTTATTTAAATAAGCTCAGAATTTTGAAAGTCAGGTTTCTTGTGTGTTTTGCAAATAATAATTAGATTACAGTGAAGTTCACTGGACTATGTACAGAGAAATGCAAATTAGTATTTCTCTTCTGTTTCAGACTCAAGTTATATTCTCCAGGGCAAAAGTGACTTACGTGGTGTGATCTAGATTCTTTCACAATTTTCTCAAAGTTTTGAACTCTGCTCTCACATTCACAAAACACAAGCACGTAGTACATCATTCAGCTGCTCAATTTGGCAAAGCAGTGCCCTGCTTGCTGATTAAATAGCATGCCATTGTCAGCTTGCTTAGATGAGAAACTATCATGGAATGCTTTCACACCGTTTCATAAGGACTGCTTAGAAGCCATTCAAAGAAGGAATGAAAGTTACTTACCTATAAGTACATTTTCTTTTTCAGAATGTATTCTACATGTTCACATTTTCTATCAATCTTCCCTTCTTCAGATTCTTAATTTCAGTCTTGAACTTAGGCAGACAGCGTGATTTGGGTGTCATATCTCCTATATGATAAGAAAGAAGGGCAGAACTCCAGTGCACTGCAGCACGTGCTGCTATGGGAAGAAGCCACTGTCAGAGACTCAAGTGGCATGGTTCCCATAGATGCTGTTGTAAAGAGTGATAAACTTAATTTTAATTTGCAAAAATTTGGCTTCTTAAATTCAAAAGTATGTTTTATGTAAACCTTTTCTATTTTGTAGACTGATTTGATTTAGCAGATGATGATCTGATGAAGTTCTGCATAGTTAGATATTCTAAGGTTCTGTGAAACTGGAATCACATGTGACTGTTCAAAAAGTTGGTTGTTTTGAACAAATTTGTATTGGAGATTGATAGGTAGTTGTTTGGGGTTTAGAAATAATATTTCATAGCATTGCAAAGTCAGACATCAATAAAACTTTCTAAAGATTATATTAAGATATAGACATGCATTTTGCATGAATATTATGATCTTATTTTTACTGGACCTACTTATTAATTCTCACATCCGGGAAATACTGATACACAGCTGCCTGTTAATTTTTCTCAGTTATGGTCATAACACACATCAATCTCCATGATGAAAACCACAAGAAGAATTTGAGGGTGTGAGGCACGAGGGAATACAGGTTGAGAACCCATAAAGCCTATGTTTACAATATAGTAAGTTTAAAAGTTTGTGGGACCTGTGTCATTCTCATATCCTCATTTAGACAGTGTCCCCTGCAGTATATCCACATGCCATGTTACCCCATAAAGGTGAAAATATTACCCCATATAGTGAAAATAGGAGACCTGAGTAATAGCATAAATCCATAAAATGAAAATCGCCTTAAGGCACACCATGATGCTGCTCCAATCTTACAAACACTTTGTGCTTGTCCACTGTCTTAAAACATTTTTACCTTACACTTATTTCATTGTTCAGAAGGGCTCCAGTCCATATCCCAGGGGATAAGTATCTTGGGGGGAAGCTGTGGGCACTTTTTATCCACTTGCTTTACACTGGTAACTTGCAAGAGGGAGAATGTGTGGTATTAATTTATCCATCAGTTTTATACTTCAGGGGATTAGACTTGTGCTAACCTGATACTTCTGGGAATAGATGTGTCGTGGTGTAAGGCCAGACAAGGTGGTCATATTCAAGGAGAATGCACCCCAGTAATACTGTAATGCTCATAGCCACCCAAACTACAGTGTGCTGCACTCTCAGTAAGTATAGTGAACATACATCTTGCTGTTTTAAAAGCATTGCTTTTAGTTAAATGTAGAGTTCTAAAATAAAACAATTAATCAAATTCTTAAGAGCTAAATCTATTGCTCTTATTTTTCAGGACATGATAATACAGTTTGTGGAGTAACTGGTTACACTCTGGCTTAAACTCAAGGCTAGATCCCTTAGCACATGCACACAAATACAGCTCCTCTGACTTCAGTGGAGCTAAGCTAATGTGCCTCAGCTATCAATGTAATACTATTCAAGAGAGTAAATAATTTTTTTCCATGCTTAAAATCTGTAGCATCTCTTTAAAAACCCAGTACTGACATTTAATGATCCAAACTATACCAAATCTCACTGTACAAATGAGAAAGTCCCCTGTTTATTTCTACATATTGTTTCAATAACATTGCTACATTGGGGAGAAAGGAAAAAAAACCTGAAAATAAAAATATAGCAATCATAGTGAATGTAGCAAGCATACAGAATGTGCATATTTTTAAGTACTTCTTTTGTAAACATTTCTGGTTGGGAATTAATGTTATGCTTCTTAATGCTAGTCCACACTGTTTCAGTTCTAACAACAAATTGAATGAGACTTTTATGAAAAAAGAAGGAAGGTTTACCCAGTTCACATCTTGGAGGTTACAGTATGTTTAAACAGATATATTTTCTTTTAGTCTAACCTTGTCTGGAAGATATAGGAAAACTAATTTGCCTTATTTACATATGGCACAATCTATCCAGTATTCAAGGGTTTGTCAGAAACAGGAACATTGTGCATTTCCATGGTAACAGATGGCATGCTGACAGTATCTGGCTCGTTGCAGCTTCGTCTAGGCAGGCCAGCAATTAATCAGCCATCTACATGCACAAAATTCTTTGTGAGTGAATGGCACTGCTCCTCTGTAGTGCTGCCTGTGCTTTTACAATTTTTGTATTCCTGCAGGGCGAAGTACTTTTTTGTCTCTTATGCTCATTTTCTGTAGCTTCCAAAAAAACACCAGTAAAGAATATGAAAATGGAAAGAAGTCTGCACATAATTTAGAAAAGACATTATTTTTCAGCATATAAGATGTGTGGGGATCTTGTTTTTATTCCATTGCTTTCCTTGTTCCCTATCCCTTTCTCCCTACTTCTCATAGGTTTTTTGTGCCATGTGTTTTCTGCGACCTATTTGATATAGGTGAGGCTTTTGCAAACAGATAATTCTCCAAAGGTCTGCAGAAAGGGAGTGGTCACCTGCATGGCTGGTCCAGGGCTTTTATGCCAATAGGAGTGCCATGGTTAAAGCAAACCTTGAGCAACATGCAAAAAGCCCCTCATTGCCTGTTTAAATGGCTTCTTCTATCTCTCTGCTTCCCCACTGGCAGCTGCATTGCACCATCAGGCTTGGGGAATTGACCATGTTCTTACATCAAGTGACCAATCTTCATAATTAATGCAAGACCTAATTTATCAGAGATCTTCTACTGCCCCTGTTTGAATGTGCTGTGAAAGAAAATAAGCTCCTTAGGATGTTTTCTCCTTCCTCATGTATCTGCTAAGGCAGAGCTGAGTTCGAGCTTTGCTTCTGGTATTCATAGATGTACTTACTATTGACAGCACTTCATATCCAGCTGCATAACGAGATCCTACTCCCTTCATCTTCTAGAGAGACCATTCATGGATTTTCCCTTTCAGGGTGGTTATTTTCATGACTGCTGCTTTACTAAGTTCTAAGCAGGGTATCAGCATTTGTCTGATTTCAAAGTCATGAGACACGAGACTTCAGGGGGTTGTATTGATGAACCTGGGATATGGTGGCCTGTGAATTGTCAAGGTCAAAATATTTGCAGTACAACTGGATCTGTAAATTTTGTTTAGTTTTTAAAAATATATCTCTGCTAACATGCCAAAGCCATATCTCCAAGATGAACCTGTATATTAAGGAGGGTTAAATTTTATGTTTTGTTAGCCTGTAAGCAATCAACCCAAGCATGAGTTTTGTGTTTGAAGATTCATTTGCTTAGATGAAACAGTTTTATATAAGAAATTTGTTTCTCACGTTAAATTCATATTGTTGCTTGGATCTCTTTGCCATTGAGACAACAACAAAAATTTTCACCATAGTTATGCAGATTCTGCTTATGTAACCTTGACTCAAAAGAAAATCCAAGACTAGTCTGCACAGGTTTACCTCCCGAGCAAGTAGGCTGGGGATGCACAAAGAGTTGAGAGGGGACACAGCTGGGACAGCTGACCCCAGCTGACTAAAGGGATATTCCATACCATATGATGTCATTCTCAGCATATAAAGGTAGGGAGGAGGTTCAGGAGGGCATTGCTTAGGGACCGGCTGGACATTGATTGGCAGTGAGCAATTGTTTTCATTTCCATCACTTGCCTTTCTTGGCTTGGAGGGTTTTTTTTCTTCTTTTCCTGACCTTGTTGTTTATTTTTTAAAATTATGAAACTCTTTATCTCAATCTGCCTGTTTTCTCACTTTCCACCCTTCCAGTTCTCTCCCACATTCACTAGGGCAGGGAGTGAATGTCTGTGTGGGGTTTTGATGCCAGCTGGAATTAAACCACAACAGTGAGAGAAGACAATCTTACCATGCCCTAAATGGTTACCTTCCATTAACTGGTGGTGAAATAAGTCCAGTGAGAAAGAAATATGTTAAGTACATGCCACCAATTGATTTTCCTATTGGCTTATATTTGGGGTATTTTGACTATATTTGGTATATTGTAATATATGTGTGTAAGGGTACTAGTAGTTTGATATTGTGTTTCTGAAAATCTCTCTGTAGAAAATCTAAGTTATTTTAAGGGCTGCCCTCAGTAAAGCACTGCAAATCTATCTCATACTGAAATTCAGACATGAAGGATGTATTCACTCCCGCAGGATTCGGCCCTTTATAAGCAATGGAAAGTAAAGATAAACTTTTTTTTTTACCTTTAAACTGTATTTGGCAAAAAAGCCATGATTGTGCAAGTTAAATATATGCCTAACTTGAAACATGGAAATACACTTATTGAATTCAATAGGACTGCTTTCTCCCTTATTAAAGCTAAGCATATACTGAAGTGCATTGATGTGTTGAGGTAATAATACTTTGAAAAGCATAAATAGTCCCATTATCATTTATTACACTTCTGCATGGCTAAGCCATGACATTTGTGGTGACAGAGTTGCCTGTGGTTTGGTCCCTGTGCAACATGGTCATCTTGTCCCAGAGCTGCAGCAAAGCATTCCTCTGCAGAAAGGACTCCTGAAGGGCTAGAGATGACCTGCTTGGTCCTAGTATGTCTGATCCCATCAGTCTTCCAGTATGTGCACAGTGCTTTGGATACCAAGCAAGTGAGAACTGAAGCATATAAATTTATTTTTAAAACTAACTTCTTTATTAGTGCAGTCATGTATTAGTGAGCTGTCATTTAACATATACACTGTTAGTATAAGCTATTGTGTCATTCACTAACACAAATACCGGCTTGGGCTGTTGTACAATATAGTCACACAGCACTGGACTGGGTTAGTTGACATTGTCACATAGTCTCAGAAGGCTGATTATTTTTGTGAAAAGTTGTACTTGTGTGTTGGGAATAAAATATGCAAATGTACAGAGAGAATGTATAGCTGTATATGCATGTAGATACCCTTTAATAACTTCCTAGTTCATTTGGCTCCAGCAAGCAGTCTAATTGTCTGATCCATTTTTACAGAATTGTTTTTACATAAGTCTATCAGCAAATGCCTCTTCCATAGAAGTTTTAGTGCTTTTCTTACTTTGTTACCTCCTTTCAAGTAGTCTCTCAGAAGGCTAATGTTACTATGCTTTTAGTTACTTCATGCTTACAAGTAATGTATAGCAGAAACCCAGCCAACACTATAAAAATATAAATCTCTAAAGATTTCCTATAGAAGTTTCAGAGCTTTCCTGTACATCATCACTCTCCATTAGTTTTCTTAAGATTTTGACAGAATTTGTAGATGGTTTAGTCAGAAATAGATTCATTGATCACTGAAGACGATTTGTGCAGGAGTGGCATGTCCTGCTCCTTCCCAGTTAGTACATATCGCCCCTATGTAATCCTCCATGCACTTGAGTGACTCTCTTGTTTATTGTGGTTTCTGGAATTTTAGCTGCTACTTTAGTAAAATAATGCTGCTGCCTTGTAAATTCTTACATTGTAAACTATTTCTGGGGTTTGGGTATGCCCCCTCTACTCCCCCCTCCCTTTTTTTTTTAAGGTTACTGTAATTTAAGTACATCTTTATCACTTAGAAACATTTTTAGCCACCTACTGAAACTGCTACTAAAATTTTAAGTCCTTTTCAGTCTTGCTCATCTTTTTCTCCCCTGTTTTCAGAATTTTACTTCCTCTCCCTCTTGCTGCCTTTTTTCCTTTTTATTTTTTTTTTAATGTTTTCCTTGGAATGCACTAGGAAGAATTGAGATCTTGATTTTCCTGAAATTGGTCTGATAGGAGAGGTGCTTTATGCCAGACTTTTCTTTCTACTCTTCAGGTATCTTGGCTTGGCTTTTTTTTCATTAAACCTAGAAATGGAGAAATGGTAAGGATTACAAAAACTTTTTTTAACTAATCTGTATAGCTAGCTACCTTGGAAAGAATAATCAAGAATTGGAGCAGTACAGAGTTGTAAGGAATTAATTGGCTCATGAGGTCCATTTCATTGGAATTACAACCAACAGTATTATCTGGTTGCCATAAATAAACTCTTAATCAAAATAAAGCTGATTTCTCCCGTGAAGACCCTGAGTAAGGAATGGGATGTCACAAGATCTTAAATTTAAGCTGAGATCCAGGTGTGATAGCTAACCTCCTCTGCACAGAATCTGCAGCATATGCAGCACCCATGTAAGCTACATGGAATCAACACGTGTAGCTAACGTCTGATGAGTGGATGAGGATTGTTTAAATACATTTCATTTCTGTATTATTAATATGGAGAATGTATATTTAAAGAGGAAAATCATGTATTGAGTGAAATACACAGTTATATTATTGTTTTACTCACTAATGCATTCAAATATAGGCATTGATGCTGAAAAATATCACCTTATCAAACATTCGGAGTAATTCATACTTAAAAAAGACCGAATGTCATTAATCCATCACAAGATATCTTTAAAGATAAATTTTGATGTCATCTTTAGGGCTCCTTACATTTTTACATTTAAAACTTCCAAACCTCCTGCTCCTCCTGCTTTAGACTTCATTTGTCCCAGTAGGATGACAGGGTTTCCTCAGCAGTCAACTTGGCGAGGGGAAGACGTGGGGGTTGATTTTGCTGTATGTGGCCAATTATATTGACCTTTGTGATGGCAAGCCTGGAATCTCGAGTTTTCCCCCTATTTAGGACTCCTTCATAGCAGCATAATACATTGCTGCCATGTCAGTTTGTGGTCTAATATTTTTACAACCCAGCAATGCACATTTGGAGATTGTGATTAGCATCCTTAATTCCTAGAAAAAAAAATTTAAAAAGCCTTGTTAGAACTAGAAAGCTGAAGTCTAAAATAGTCCACCTGCTGTTCTAAAGAGTATTATTTTAGTGCCCTGGGGACATGCAAAGTTGTAACCTACTGATGTCAGGATTAGATTTTATAGGGCTTTTTTAATGTAAGTGTTTTTGATAACTTGGCAAAGCATTTTCTGTTGTTCATTTCTGTTCAACATTTCTTAAAAACAGCATTCCAAGATCCACAGAGACAGTAGGTTATAAAATGGATCATGTCCCATTTCCTTTTCACTATAGGATATTTACTTGATAATGAATTAAGATGATTATCAACTAATCACAAGATAAAGTTATTTTATTTTTTTAAGTTGAATTTTACTCATTTTATAATTCTGTGCTTACTGAATGTAGTAGATTTTGTATGACTAACTCTTCATAGTGACAATAACAACAAAATATACAAAAATATACAAAAATAACATAAATATACAAAAATCTGTTTCCTCTGAAGGGAGTGTTTATGCTACTCATTTTAATGTGCCTGCCTGACAGTAGGGAGGCAGAGATGTTTGGTTTGTGTTCAGTAGTGCTTAGATTCATAACTGCCATTGCAATAAAATCCCTCCATTGTTCTGAGATGAATCAGTGTTCAGGTAAGATCTTTAAAATGTTTACTTTCCCTCTGCTGAAGTTAGGTTTAGGAACTAGTTTAGATGGCACCACCTTCTATGGAGTTGTTAGGGACCCAACTCCCAGCCATGGCCTTAGTGACCGTGGGCTATCTGCATCGCCTCGATTCAGCGAAAAATATTAACTGGACCTCTTTTCCCTGGTTGCAATTTAAAGCCTCTGAAACTAACTTTTATCTATTATAGTCCTTCTCACTTTTAAGTGTCTTGTAATAATCTTATTTTCTGCAGAANGAAAATGGGGACAAAAGGTACTTGGGGCAAAAGTACTTACAATCACATATAGAAGACTGCTTCCATGAAGACTTATAATTTAAGAAAGTAACAGCCTGTATGGACTGTTCTTTTTCTTCATTTAGATATTAGAGAAGGTGGTTTTCTAATAAAAACCATACTTAGTTCTTCTAATCAGAGTTTGGAAAATGCTTAAGAGCTAATTTAAACTTTTTCAGTAAAGATGATAGTGTTTATAGTTGCTAATTTGTTCATTAAATATCACTTTTTTGTATGCACCTTTAATTGCAAGCAGCCAATGAGTTTCTTAAACCTATTGAAACAATTGTGTGATTAATTTGTGCAAGTAATTTTCAGTTTGCTGCGCTTGTATGCTAGCCCCTTGCATTGTAGTCACTGAACAATTGGGTTTTGCTATTTTGATGTTTTCTTTATGCTCTCTGCCTTTTTCTCCCCATATGCCTAGATACTTGTGTGGGGAATACTCCTTCCTGTTAGAGATGGAGAAGCCTTGGAGAATTGCAGAAAGGTTTTGGGGGAAACAACGTTGTGTCTCTGTCCTGTTTTTATACAGGACACCTAAGCCTTCTGGTTACCTTCAGAGAGGGTATGAAGTTAGATGAACCTTTAGTCTGACTCACAGCAGAGAATGTAGATCAGATCCAATATGTGTCTGTTCCTCTCACAGACCTGCCAGGTTTTTTAAGCCCTTCCTCTTTCCTTCTTTTGCATCAAGGATGTTAGTCCTTTGTCTGCTGGGCTCTTTGTCCTGTGGCTGATCTTAGCTTGGCGCAAGTCAGCTGACTGAATCTTGACTGTAATAGAAATCCAACGGATTTGCTTTACTGGTGGTGTGAAGTGGTAGATTACATAGTTGGTGGTTTGCATGTGAAAGAACGGCCATGGCTTAAAAAGGGTCCTTGCTGCTAAAAATGCAACTTGTGCAGAAGGACTGGGGACATGCTGCTACATGATGAGACATATGCTGTCATGTGTGAACCACTTGCAGTCCCCTCCACACAGTTCTCCAACTGCCAGCTTGAAGGAAGGAGAAAATTTCGTGCTGGGGGTTTGAGTCAGAGGTGGGACGTTTTAGAGGATGCATCTCAGCCTTTGAGCTTGTAGATCTGAGTTGTTTCCTACTTGAAAATCATGCTTGGTATTGCTGCTGTTAGTTTGACTTAAAATCTTACCTTTGCTTTCAGTCATATTAAGGAGAGTGTGTTTTTTGCTTGCCTTCTAAAAGTAGCTGCAGAAAGCAGATGCCAGGTGTTGAATCCCAGCTAAACCAAATTTGCTTAATGCAGAGTGGCAAACCTCAGTGTATCCATGGTTCGGGTGATCTTTCTCTTTCCTTCGGCGAAACAGTTGGTAAAACAATATAGAGTCCTAAGGAAGAATCTCAGTGATCCCAATTTATCAGAGTGCTTAACTGAGTCTGTGAATTTCCCCTCTTGACTGATGATGATGAAGCTCAGGGGGCTCCTATTAATACTAAAATTATTTAAGTTTTTATTAATTAATTACTTTTTAATGCAGAAAATGCCACTATGGACTATCCATTAATAAAATGTGTACTAAATCATTAGAACAGTTTTCTAAATGCTGAAAAATGACTGATTAATAGCAGGCTCCTACTAGATGTTAAGAAAACAAAATGTACAAATTTTTTGGCACTAAAAGAAAATTACAGGTAACTCCAGATGAAATGATAATTAGAACAGCAAGTGGTACTGTGATGGAGCAAATTAAATCCTTTAGGTATCTTGTGGTTATTTTGGATGAATCTCTACTTTCTCTAATCACTTGGATTATATTGTTCAGAGAGTAAACTTGTGATTGGGGGATTAATACACATATAATTTTACTCTGGATGCCAAGAGAATTGTAGCTCTCAATAGTAAATATTGTCAATTACTTATTCTGGTTATATAATTTACAGTGCAGCTTCCTGATAAATTCCAATTCTAATCCTATCAATATATAGTAGTTTCTGTGTTTATTTGTTCAGCTTGGTATGAAATATTATTGTATGTTGTATCAGAAAGAGAAAAAGGGGAGTAGGAGTCCCCAAATACCTGCTGTTCAGCTCATCACTACTACAGACTGCACTGGGAGCCTTTTAGGGCTCTTGCCTAATCTCTGTCGTGCTATATTCTTTCTCATCCCTCTTCACAACAGTGAAGAAAAATTAGATTTTTTCCATCACTGGGATCACAACCACCTGCAAAGGCTTAAGAGCCTGCACCAATGCTGGTTAATACATGCTCTTCTATCTGTCGCTAGATGAGAAGGTGAGAAAACCACTGGTCAGTGAAATACCTATCTTTGTTTTCTTATAAGGCAAGATACTTAAGGATGAGTCTGGCTTTAGATATATGATTAATCCCATTTTAATCAATGTGATTTAAGACAGATATGTGCTGAAGTACCTTGTTGACTATCAGTGTCAAGAGTGATACACAGATTTTGAGACAGAGAGATAGAATGGATCTGTTTATGGTTTGGTTTTTTTTTTCTCTGTCTCTGTTGCCTTAAACAAAAAAAAGGATACTTGGATATAGCTTGAAATCTGATTATTGCAAGTAAAAGTTCAGGGTTATATTAAACACATTCAAATCTGTCACAAGATTGAAGAAATTTTGGTATCATTCGGAGTAGCTGAGTTAATTTTCTTGTAGTGATTATTTTAAAAAATTGCTAGGATTTATGATGGGCTAAAAATAGTTGCACAATGAACAAGGAAATCTTGAATACCTCTCTGAATTCTGCAGTAGTGCTATGGATGAGGTAACAGTACTCTTGAATTAAATGGGAACTTATTCACTACTGATGAGTCAGTACGGGAAACGTTGGAAACCTGTTGAAATAAAAACTGAAACAAAACAAAGATTCGGGGCAGGAACTCCTGTCTAAGATTTTATGTGACTTTCAGCTTTGAACAAGTAACAGGTCAAACTACAATGCAAACTGATCTCAACAACAGCCCTTATGTGTATGTTTATCACAGGTTTCTGTTAGTGATCAGTAGCTCAGTTATTAGGATTACTTCAGATCTGGAGCTTGGAGGTTCTTACATCTATGTTTTATCTCACCCTGTGAAAGAGAGTGTATACATTCACTGAATATCTGTATGGTTCTGTATTTTTCTTAAATGAATCAGAATTCAGACTTGCCAAGATTGGGGTTTGTGTTTGTTTATGCATATTTTCAAGGCTGAGATAAAAGGACACTTACTCAGTCTACCATCAACACACTGCCATGGTTTAAGGGGGAGGGAAGAGAACCCCCAGTATATATGAGGAATATATGAAAATGTGATTCACATAGATGTTCTTTTATTTACAACCATCATTTATTTTCTATTTAAAGATGAACTAAATAGGAAATGAAAGAAAACATAATACAGCTCTGGTTGAGGCAGAAAATGGTAATTAAATCAGTGAACATCTGCATGACAGGATATTTTTTTTAAAAAGGAGCTATTTCTTGATTGTTACATATTTTGATTTTTAAAGAAGTCTGAGGAATCTAGGACCTCAGCAACCACTGAATTTGGAGAAGTGATGGGTGTCAAATTGCCTTTTGTGTCTTTCTGAAAATTATCCGCCTGTCCTCCTTGTGTCCAGTATTGTTGTTGACATCTCAAGGATCCCAACCTCACAAGTATGAAGTTGTGTGAGGTAAAAGTTGATATTCACCATTGTAGCAAAAAACACCAAGTGTATCTTGACCTTGAGAATATATTTTTGTGTGTAACTTACTACTGTGTGGCACATGCACTTTTGTGTTCCTGCACAAAATCTGTTACAATGAATGCTGTTTGCAACTGCATGTGATTAATGACTTCTGTCTCCAGTGTACGTACAGTAGCACACCCAAGGAATACACTGTGAGAGTCCCATAATTCTCTGAAGACATATCATCACAATGAGACACTTTTTTTCAGTTATTTTGTGGCTTTTTGTGTTCTGTTTTGGTCTGAACAGACAAATATTTATTCCTTTTATACAGTTTTGCTCCATACTGACCGTTGTTCTAACTCAACTTACAAAGATATGGGTGTACATATGCAGACACAGTAAAACTGAAGTTGAATACTAAAACAGTAAGAGTAATACATACTGATAATATACAATAAAAGCATCCTAAAGTCTCTGGGAGTGACATGTTATTTATGGAAACTAAAATAGACCAAATTCATTTTTTGTATTATTTTGAAATTTAGGATTTGTGTGTGTGTGTGTGTAGGGGAGGATAGTTTTGCAAAAGGCAACTATTATCAAGGTGCTGAAATTAATTGGCTGCTTTAATTGAGGTAGATTACTAGCTAATGCTTTCTTGAATACAGTAATTCTCCTATTAAATTATCTTTGAATAATTACCTGAAATTTCTCAGCTGCAGGGACTGATGGCTACTTAATTGCACAGTGATGTTGCTATATAATTACTTAACAAGGTGTCCTTTAATAGTTTAATTCCCCTTTTCCAAGGAAAAAAACCTACAAGCACGACTTTTTTTTTAAGTACTGTTATTTTATTTATTTATTTTACAGATAACTGTATCTGAAACAGTAAAAGAAAGCTATTTGTTGACTTGCTTTTAAAAGTAAGTCTTTTGATTGTTCAAGCATAGATTTGGACTCAGAAGAGGTGTGGAAACAAATAAAATGGTTAGGCATGCCTTTAGTTTGATTATATTTATTTTGTGGTTTTATTATTTGGTTTACAGTACTTGGAATGAGTTCTGGCATGATATGCAGACTTAATTAGGTGTTTGATTTTTTGCAGGTAGGGAGTTGTCCAGCTAATGGTATCTCATGTGCTGAAGCAAAGCAGAATGATCAGAATTTTTAAACTTTTCTTGCTGCTGGATCCTAGCATCTAGAAAGAATAAACAGGGAAAACTGCTATTCGATCAAAGGTGTTGAACAAAAAGGTTGAAATGCTCAAGAGTCACAAGAAAAGTGGCTTAGGATCATCTATATGACACATTTCTGTGGTAGTTCCGGGAAAGATTGATTTTTGCTGACAAGACATAACCTATATTGAGCAACACAAAACTTGACATCTATAAAGCAGCTTGTTGTTATGTCAAAACTTGAGACTGAAACTGTGAAGCTGGATAGAGCATTCTGGAAAATTGAAGAGAGGTGTGGTAGGGTCATCCTACCTCTTTAGGTATATAAACACTTAAATTTGTATGTATATAGAATCATAGAATGGCATGGGTTGGAAGAGGAACCCCAAGGATCATAGAGCTCCAACCTCCGTGCCACAGGCAGGGCCACCAACCTCAGGCCTGGATCTATACAAGGTTGCCCAGGGCCCCATCCAACCTGGCCTTGAACACTTCCAGGGACGGGGCATCCACTACTTCTCTGGGCAGCCTGTTCCAGCACCTCACCACTCTTTCTGTAAAAAAAGAGATCTGCTGAACCTCTACGTTCCCCCAAAGCATTAAGTTCTGAACTTTGAACAAAACCAGATGTCCATCTAAAATGTGAGGGCTTTTAAATTTCTTTTTTAAAACAGAGTTATATGCATATAGGTGTTACTGATCAGTGTGAGTTCCATCCTGCTTCCATGCTGATCCATGGAAGGTATGACCTATAACCATCTTCACCTGGGAGCCTGTCACTGTTTATCAGAGCCTTGGGACTTTGATTGTGGACATGCTAAGTTCCATCCAAAATAGCATTCAACATATATGACAGTCTTTTACAAACGGGCCAGTAGACTGGTGCAGAGTGTGTGCAAGACAAAAATGTATGTTGGCAACATACATTTTTTAGCTTTTTTGAGGCATAGTTCCATGACCTTTATTTGTATATGCCACTTTAAGATCAGAAGAGAATGATCAGTCCAGTATTACAAAAATACTCTCTGGCCATAGGGGTTTGGTTTTGGGTTTGGTTTTTTTTAGACAAATCTGTAAACAATAAAGCTAGCAGAAAAATGGCTGTACTGGATCAGAGCAAAGAGACACATAGCCCAACCTGTTGGGAATGAAGGCATCAGAACTACATGTTATTTCATGAGCGTACAATCCTTGATTCATACCATCTAGTGTTATTTCCACTTTGTCCAAGTAGAACCCCTGACAAAGGGGGTTTTAGTGTTCATTGATCTTGCAAGCCTGATATGAGACATTCATTGCCTGATTTTCAGGGATGTTCAACTCCACAAGATGGCCAACAGCCATCAAATCAGGCACTAAAGATTAGATTTTTTAATTAAAATAAACTGACGTGGAGTTGTTGACTGGATGGGAATTTGCATAAATAAGGCTGAAATTTGCATGGCACTCTTGTAATATTTTCCTTAATGCTTTAGCGTCAGGGAGGGACAAACCCAAGAACTGAAATATTTCAGGCCTCATTTCTTGGCTGAGCACAAATCCATCCCTTTTTTTCCCTCTAGTTTCTTAGTAGTTTATGTCAGCAAGACAATTTTTTTCCTTGGCCATGAGGAGACTTGGGCCTTTACCTCATTTAATAGAGAAAAAATTGTCATCTTTGTGAAGTGCCCCTAGTAATTTCTGCTAGAGAAGAGTGGCCCAGGATGTATCTGGGACTGAGATTCCACAAAGGAATTGAAGATGAGCAGAGCTCTTGGCCACTGCTCTCTTACAAGTGTCACTGGTCCTCCTTCACCTAGAGAGCTCAGACTCCTCCTGCAGCAGAGCCTCAGTGTATCACTGTGCTCATATTTTCATTAGGTGTTTGTAATAATATGGGATATAAATAAATATTATTTGTTTGTACTTTAATGAATCCGGAGATCTAAAATTGACTGGAGCCCAGCTATACTAGATCCTGTACAGTTGGGGATTTTGTCCTGTCTAGACATAGGGGTAAAAATAAAAGTCCCTGAGGCAAAATACTCTCATCCTAAAGCTCCTTCATCCTGCTGGCGGTAGGTCGTGTGAAGGATAGGTGGTGTGAGTATAAATAGATAGATTAAGGGATGTACAAATCATCTCTCCAGAAAATTTCCAAGTCTCAGAAGTACGTAAGCCTCTTCTCTGCTTCTCTTGCTTTCTTATTCTTTTATTTTCCTCTGTTTTCTTTCTTCTGTGCTTTGACCTCTGCTTGTTCTTCATCTCTTTCTCCTCTCATACAAACCCTCCCTTTTCATTCTCAATCTTTCTATTTCACTCCTCCCCTTACTCATTCTCTTCAGCATTGCAATAGTAGTCAAAAGAAGAAAGGCACAGAATTATCTTTTACTAAATGGGTGGTGCTGAAGGAAAATTAGGGAGGAGGAAAAGAAGAATTAATTATCCATAATGTAGGGGTTAAGAAGTAAGATTTTCCCAACTAACACCAATATCTGAAGAAATCCTAAATTTTTGAGAAATGTGGACATTGCTTCTGCCTTCATCAGAAGGTTTTGTAGCTATAGAGTTAGTAAAGGAGAGGGCCAAACCTTGCTTTTATCCCTGTGTTCTGCAAGTAACCTGCAGAGTTTTGTTTTTTCCTTAATGTTGTTCAGCATCTGCTGCTCCAATTTATCAGTTTCACAGGAAGGGTGAGGTGTAACTGTAATCTGTTGCTTTGAGATCCTTCAACGAAAGACGTGAAAGAAGTACACGTTGTTAATCCTAGGAGGCAGTGTATACAGCCAGTCAGTGACTAGAAGACCATCCGTTAATTTTGTTTGTCTGTTTTTCAAAAGGTATGCAACTGGTACAGAGAATATGCCAAGTCACCCGGATGAGTCGGCACAGGCAACGCAAAGTGAGTTTCATTGGGTTTTTTAAAGAAAAATAGTCATGCTCCAGGTCAATTTACTGCATTATGACATGGAATTACAAACCCAGAAAAGTGTCATTAATATTTACTTATGTTTCCACTGGAAATACGGCTCCATAACCACTGAGTGGAGGGACAGAGAGTTAAGCTGCTCTCTCTCTGTGTGACTCTTTACACTTTTTTTAAAAAGTCATTTCTTCAGCACCCTCTTTGAGTAAAAGCTGATAATATATATTACACTAGAGAATATTTGTCCACGGACTTGCATTATGAAAACTTCAGAGCAATGATAACCAAAAGCATTTCCTCTTGTAAATGTGTTTTGCAAATGTGTCTGCATTGGTCTGAAGTCTCACTGGCCACTCACTAACACAAATAAGGTTTTTGAAAATAGATTCCTTTCTGCTCTGGAGTGGAAACACATCAAACGTTGTCTCAGTATGTATGAGCAGGCATTATTTTTGTGGGCGTTTCAGCTTTATATTTAGAAATTGGACAGAATGCTGATAATGCCCAAGTAACCTACTACAAAATAAAGGCAAATGCAATTGCAGATTCGTTTTACTTGAAGGGACATGCAAGGTGACATACAGATGCTTAGACCTTCTGTAACCCTATGCGGTGTTTGGGGCTGGAGAGTGGTTTTCTGAAATTTGAGAGAGGAATTAACAGACAGCCTGAAGTTGGTGGCAGTGGCATTATATTCAACCTCTGAATTATTTCATAGAAAAAATTAATCAGAAGACAAGATTGTCATCATCTTCCTTATGTTTTGCTGCTAGATGTGGGATTTGTTCAAGTACCCACTGAAATATACACAGCAATGTTTGAGTTCCACTTGGTGAATTTTGTGTTAGGATCATAGATAATGAGATATCACAAGGCTACTGTGAACTGTGGGGTACCAGGGAGGAAAGGGACCACACTGCTCTAAGCCGTTGTCAGAAATGGGAACTGCAAACGGGGATCATAAAATCAGCTCTTTTCACAAAGGCCTGTGATGAGCACTGTGATCAGTGCATCCAGGCCTCAGTTTCCTCAGCCTTCTGTTGGGAATGAGCACTGTCCTGTTAGCAGTTAAAAGAAGATAAAGTGCCGCTATTTGCGCTTTCTGAAACTCAGTTTTTAAAACTACAACTCTTTGAACACAGGACATTACGTGCCCCCATATGCCAAACTTTCAGTGAAATGCTAGGAGTGGGGAATGGCTTTTGAATTCAGAAATTTGCAATTTCGCTTCAGAATTGCATCCTTAACTAATAGATTAAAGGAAAAAAGTAGTATTTGTGTGATTTTGGTGTGTTTTTTATACTTCTTTTCCCTTACCTCAGTCAATTGGTCTTATGGTTTGGAATAGAGCAGAGCAAAGAAGTTATTTTTCACTTAGTGGTTGTAACAGAAGTTGTATTATCAGCTTGGGTGTTTAATGCTTTTTCAGAATTAAGTGTAGCCAAACTGTCTTAAAAATAGAATTTTCTTAAGGTGGAAAATTCAACTATGTTGAAAAAATACAAATTAAAAACATTTAGTGGCTACACCTTCAGAGGATTGGGTGAGACAAAACTTTCCTTTGTGAGCTACAGGCCCTGCTCAAGCAGGTGGAGTTTGCAGGAGGGGGCGGCAAAGATGACCATTGCAGAACTGAGAGCCTGAAGCTCCCTTAGAGCCTGGAAGGTGGTAGGGAGGAGCCCATAACAGTCAGTGACACTTTCAAGGTAACAGAAGGAAGAATTTCCTGGAATGGGCAAAGTTACCTGTAAATCAAAGTCTCTCAGTCTGCTGGAACTGGGCATAGAAGCAAGGACGTGCCTGTAAAGACACAGTGGGCAGGGTTAGAGCTGTATGTGAGTCATCTTTGTTTCAGTTGCGATCAGCTTTTCCAATGCTAAAAGAAATAATAAGTAATAAGGAAAAAAACCCACTGATATCAGATGAGTGACGAATTGGTCAGATAAAGCTGCTGTAACAAAAAAACCACATAGTTTTGCATCATGGAAAGTGCTGCTGAGTTTGTATATGTGAAGTTTGCATTTTCATACTCCATATATTTAATTTTCATTTATCACTTAATTTCAGTATTTTTGTAATACTTTTTCTGGAGATCTCAAATATTTATCTTCAGTTTCCTGGTGCATATTTTAATCTAGAATAGAAATTAAGTTCTCGGATCTAAACTTTGCAGGAAATGTATCAATGTTTTCCTGTCTCAATACATGGGAGTTCACATGTGAATCGTGTGACAAGTTACGTCTCCTTGTCTGACTTACCTGACTAGGACATCACCTATCAAGTAATGGGTGTGGACAGTGCCACATACTGGGTTTGCTGGGTCTCCTATGTGTAGCTGTCATGTGCAGATACATACAGACACCTGCACTCTCAAGTGACTTCTAGGAGACAGGATCTCTACTGGAAAGCTGATATCCCTCTGTATCCCACCAGAGCTTTTCACCTGCTCAGGCATCCTGTATACCAGACTGATGGTTAGTAGAATCAACTCTACCTCCTGGGATGCTGAAGCAGGAGAGGATCCTTGACTCAATCCGTCACAAGATGTAGACACCCATCTGTAAAATGAGTGTTAAGTGTGGACAAATCAATGAGTTCAGACTTGATGAGATTTGGTAGGTGTGATAGGGTTTCTGTCTAGATTAATATGAAAAAATGTTGAGGTGAGGTCACTGGGTGAAGATGAAGTCTTTCAGTTCAAGTTGGCAAAAAAATTGTATTATCATAAACCAAAAATTGTTCTTATTCATAAAATGTAAAATAACTTGGTCTAGAAGCAAAGTAACCATATCATCTTCAGCACTGTTTCTTGTGATGCTGTAGGGAAAGAAGTGGATCTTGATTACCAGTTGTATATCTGGCTCCTGTTAATCGTGAATGATCAAAACCTGTGAACTAGTGGCCGTCATTCAGTGTGCCAAGTATAACATTACAGAAATTATATTTTTGGAATGGATGCATTAGTCAAGCAGCTTTAGGTGCCTTTTTTTTTTTACAAGGCGTTTTTATTGATATTTTGTTTATAAGGCTGAAATTCTGGATACTTTCTGTTTCTGAGTAGCTAGAACTGAGGCAGATTCTCTTTTGGTATGGGAAGGTTAGGTATTTTCTTCTTGCTTTTAGTGGAAGGCTCGTACTTGTTTCTCTGGTACTTTTTGGGGTCAGGGAAGACAAAATTTGGTCATCGGGAAAGTTCAAAATTAAACATTTTCTTATACTGCTCCTGCAGACAAGGTTCTCAGGTATTGTAGCAATTGTATCAAATTTGAAGGTATGAACATGTGCACATATTTCTCATTGCCATTACCAAATGGTTAGCAAGATTACCTTTAGATCTAAACTTTGGTACTAGGAAAAAGTCTCAGAATAAAATTAGAGTTGCAAATTATTGAATTTGGATCAAATACACTAGGTGGAACTCAGGTCCTTTGGTTAACAAGTTGAACTAGATTGTCTTTTGTGGATCTCAGGAAAAAAATAGGATGTAAATTCCTAAATTCAATCAGTGTACACAACTCTCATTCCTTTTCACAGCCTCTTGTGAGTTTACTTTACATGCTACACTTTTTCTGAATTCTACCACTTGCGTCTGTCTCAAATTCCAGACACTGGGTATTCTCTCTCTGGTAGTAAGGGAATATTTACCTCGTTCATGACTTTCTACTGAACTTTCAAGTTCTTGTTATCTATATGGTAAAACATAAGATATTCACACTCAAAGTGTTCTTAAAATATTCAGTCTTCGATTTAGATTTACCTCCTCTATGTAAAGGACAAAGTTTGAAACACAAGCTCTGCATGTGAAGTTGACATATTGATATGCAACTATTATATCTCAAATATCAAGCCTACAATCATGACAGAAAAGTACAATGTAATTCTAACTGATCTGAAGCCGCTACCCCCAAAATTAGATATTAGACTTACATTGCCATCTAAGGACACTTAGATGTCTACCTTAGATCATGCTTCCAAACCCTGGCTTTATTAATAATAAAGGAAGCTTTCTTTCTTTTCTTTTGTAGGTATGAAGTAGAGTTAGGACTGACTTAACAATGTACTTGGCATTGAATCTAACTAGTAATAGGATTCAAGAGAAAACACTGTTCTTTTAAATGTTTCAAACTTTTGTAGATCATTCAGTGAAAAGTTCCAGTTATCTTTAATACATCCTTTTTGAAACCTTGAAGATCCTAATATTTGGCCTGAAAATAATTTGGTTTCATGTTATTGTGTGTGCATTTAAAATAGTAATGCCCAACAAAGAGAGGACAGGCGATGTTTTGTGCCGCCCTTGCCCTTGGTTCGAGGCTGCAGTGGAGCTGCAGCCAGGAGGGGGCACAATGAGAAGCTTTTCCCATTAACCCTTTGAAAAGTTGATGGTATAATCAGAGAAAATTTATGCAGGGTTTCATACAGCACCTTTTTATTGCACTTCTAACGTTGACTGAAATAGTGGCAAGGAGAAAAAGCCAGAGTGTTATATAATAGAAGAAATAAATTCTAACTTTCTTTTCCTTCACATCTTTTTGCCTTTTCCACATCTTAAGTCTTCAAATGGTACTTAAGACATAAAGTCTCAGAATAGTTTTCCTTTGATTCTGATAAAAATCAGTTTTTTCTAGATTTGTGTAAAAACTTGTTTCTTCATTATTGTGTAACTGGAATAGTGTAAAAGTTAGGTTGTCGTGTCTGTGGCCTGTAGAGGTGTAATTCACGTGAGATGTCTAATCAGATCTATGGGTCTTGAGAATATATAAACTCAAAGCAATTGTTAGATCTGACATTTCTTCCTTTGGGTAAGACTTTTAGCACATTGGGCAATTAAGTATTTGTGCGCACCAAGCATGCGCTTAACTGCTTGTATAATTTGCATGAATAGCTAGTTGCACACATAAGTACATAATTAATTAGCTGCCTGTGCTATTAACTGCTGTGGACATACAGCTATATCAGTTTGCTTTTTTAGGAGTGTTTGTGAGAAATTTGTAGTGCTTGTTTGTTCTTTCTCTACTCCTGTAGCCAACAATAAATATGGCACTTTGTATGTATAAGTATGATCGATGCAAGTAGTTATCTTCATAAACCAGTAGCTGCTATTTTAAAATTCTGCTTTATTGCAAAGCATCTAAGAATCATTTTCAATCAACTTTTATCTTTTTGCTGACCTGTAAATCCAGACAGCGCTGTTGTATGCAACTTAAACTCCAGTGTTTAAACCTCAGTAACACTTTTTATGTACAACTCTTACATCATGTGTTCCAACTTGGTCATGCAGCTCTTAATTTTTAAATGTGAAACATTTGTGGAGGAGATGGGAGCCCAAGAGCTGAAGCCAGTGCAAGTTCCTTTCTTGCCCTCACTGGGCTTTGGATCAGACTCATCAAACCCAGTGAGGGGCAGATCACTTCCACAACAGTTAGAGAGGCTCTTCCCCATGAATGAATAAACCATTTATAATTGTATTTTGTAAAGTGCACAGTTACCATAAATGGTATGAGATTTTTTTTTTCCCCCTGAATTGGGCTCTTTGTACTGAAATGTGTAGTTAGCACAAATATTCATCCTGCTCTGCTGTATGGGCTGAAAGGGCCAGGGGAAGCTATGAATGTGCAAGTCACACTGACATTTCACTCCTCGGTCCTTTGCCCTGATATTATAACTTTGCTGTTTCTCATCAAAGGCCTAAGTGGGGAACATATCTAGCTAATACAAGAAAACTTTAGGTCTTTATAAGTGATAAAATTCACAGCTGAAATGTGATAATATATTAATTGAATTCTCTGCTCCTTTTTTATATTTGTGAGTTTTAGGATAAGGAACCTCATGCAGTTATGAAGCAACAGAGATGTGTGTAGACTGCTTATTTTTTTGAAAACCAAAAGCAAGTGCTACAGTACTTAGAAGGGAATTATAATTGCTCTAAGCTTTTCCTCTTCTGGGGTGTTACAGTACTCTGATCTTCATAATCCTGGGTATTGAGAAGCTGAATAACAGTTGTCTTGTTTATTATAAAGTGAAAAACATCAGTTGCATCTCCCCTCCCTGACTCTTGCCCAGCATTACTGGATTGAAAAGCAATTTTTCTCCAGAACCACTGACACATTAGTGTCCTTAAATTTAAGATGATGTTTCATTAGTTCTCCAGATTCTGAAAGCGAATCACCATCAGTGTTCTTTATTTGAATACCTTACGTGGACATAAAAAATAGAAGGACTGTGTGAGTAAAAAGATGTCTTTTTCACACCTAATGTTTGTGGTGGAATGCTTCTTTGATCAGAATTAAGCTTCAGAATCAAGGTAGCTGCAATAATTAACATCCCCTTGAAAACGTGCATGCTCTTTACACATAATTCTTCTATTTTTCTAGTCAGGATCTCTATACATATTTTATTGCAATGTTTCTCCATCGGTGTTTTCTCTCAAAGTCACATTAGGAATATTAGAGAAAATACTTGTACCCATGCTTTAGAGTAACAGAAACAAACAAACAACCCCCCCAAGTAATTGTCAGCCCATGTCAGCAATTCGGTTATTAGGATCACATAAACCCATGTCTTATATATTCCACCCAGAATTGTTTTAAGGTCCTTGTATGCATAGAATTTTGAAATATATTATTTGAATATAAAAGTAGATTATGTATTTCCCCTGTGGCTGGCCAAATGTCTTTCCAACAAAGGGTAAAATAAGAAGGCTATTTTTTTGTGTAAAGAGTGATCTTTTTAGTCATGCTTGATTGCTTTTTCAGGACTGTCTCCATTTATAATGAGATATTCTTGGACTCATTTGAACCAGAAAGTTTAGTAAAATTGTGACATTTTTATATAAAATACCTTGAATTATTTAAACTGCCTCAAACTCAGTATTTTTTAAATATGTGATGTGCGTTGGATGGTTTTTTTTTTTGCTTCACGGACTGAACGTGGCATAAAATGGAAATGTATTTAGCATATTTACAAGAAATATTTGTTTTAATCTTTCATACTTGTCTGCACTTCACACTAATTTAGTCTTATCTGCTGCTAAGGAGTATCACAGTAAAGGATGCACTTGTTATTCAAATCCCTGTTAATGTTCCATATCATAGTTTGGCAAGAAAGCTGTTACTGTATTGGACTGTGATACAGGAAAGTTTTAATATCTGTACTTCTCAGAGAACTTGGCCTATGAGGTCTGTGCTAGAGTGCTGAGAACAATGGCATGAATTTACTTTTATCAGCAGTTTAAAATGGCATTATAAAATGTGTTCTGTGATACTGTTTTTATAAGATCTGATGTGCAATGAAATGTGCACAGCTTGAGCGGAAAAATGTATTTTTATTATAATGGCAGCGCTCAGGTAAAATGGCAAGTATGCAATGCTTTAGAAATGTTTATTTGGAGTTAAAGATGTATTTTGTATTGCTTAAGTTTGTGTTTTACAATTGGAAAATCTAGTCATACTTCCATGCTTAGCTTGTGTCTAGTTCTTGCATTACTCTGTATTTAATGTTTTCAATGTATTTTGTAAAACATTTCATTGTAATATTAATAGAGTTTACTTAAGGATTCCTGTACTTTACAGGCAAAAAAAACCCCAAAAAACCACCAAACCCTATCAGTTGTACACTAAGTAGCAAACCCCTACAGCAATTCTTTTTCAAAGGAACAAATTGATTGATATTCAAAATTTTGTTTTACGGTATATTTGTCAGGCAGTATGAGAAGCAGCTTT
>VZTU01029258.1:0-14403 GCA_013400835.1 Zapornia atra | reverse complement strand
GAAAAAGTTCTTCCGCATGTTGGTGCGGAACTTCCTGTGCTCCAGTTTACAGCCATTGCCCCTTGTCCTGTCCCCACAGACACTGAAAAGGGGCTGGCCAAATCCCCCGGCATCCCCTGCCTAAGATATTTATAAACATTAATTAGGTCCCCCCTAAGTCTTCTTTTCTCTAGACTGAAAGGAAGACTGGTGGTGATGATGGTGATGGTGGTGAGGGGATAGCTATAGAAAGAGGGGAATGGGAAGGATACCAAGCAAGGCAGAGAGAGTTACCGAGTGAGACAGAGGGATACCACGCCAGCGAGACTGAGGGACAGTCAGTCAGAGACAGAGGGGAAGGACACAGCAAAGTGTGACGTCATTTTAGAGCAGAACCAAGTTTCATGCTCCTTCTCAACTAACAGATGCGTGAATTAATCAAAGAAATCTTATTAGATGTCAGTATAGACAACCCTAACCCCTGACATTAGAATTTAGTAAAATTCCTTTTTTTGGGCCCCAGTGCCTCTGATTTTTGAAAATGCCACATGAAACATGCCACATGACCACTTGAATCCTGCAACTCCGACCCAGGTTAGCTTCCCTCTGTCAAGTTCAAACCGCTGTGGTTCACTAACATTAGGAAGGGCTACCAGAAGTTTACTGACAGACAAGAAACTTAACCAACCTTTCTTTTTTTTTTCATATCTTCAGAGCCTTCTGAAGTCTGTCTAGAGTCCTGCTCAACTGTCATTATTCTTTGAAGAAATTCTGTTTGCTTACAATTGGACCCCAAAATTTCTGCCCAAAATTGATATTCCATACCCATTGTTATTAATCTTGATTCTCCTGATGGATTCAATAACCTCATGTGTGTATTAAATTTAATTAACTCTTTTTTGTAAGCAGCATTTGTAAATCTAGACATACAGGACTGCATAAAAATACTGCTTCACAATGCAAAGGTTCTGAACAAGAATAAAGATGAAATACTGCACCCTTTTGTACAGCACAGTGATACCTGTACTCTAGGTAGAGCATGAAGCAGCTTGTAGCTCCACAGATACACTGAGAACTGGAATGTGGTACAGTTAACTCAGGTATGTGCTTTTGAGCATACTTCTGTAAGTCAGACAAACACCAGACAAACAAGGGGAGGAAGACAACGTAATAACAAAAACCTCAAATTAAAGTTTGGGCAAAAATAAAAAAACATTTTCAGGACACTTTCAATTCAAGATTATCCACAAAGAAAAGGTTGACAGACCACTTAAAAAAATAAAAAGCAAATCTGACATGCTTACTTACAGTGGCCTCCAACAAAGCCAGCAATTTTGTTGATGAGAACAACTCCATAGCAATGGCAGCACACAGCATCAATAGGACCATTTAAAAGCTGTGCAGCCAACTCTACAATGCATTGGGGCAGTAGCTAGAACACTAAAGCCCAAGTTCTCAATTAATCAGTCATTACTAGAAAAAAACCCCTGCATACTGGGTTTGGCAACTTTACCAAAAATGAGATCGTATTTTTAAAGTTCCAGATGTGCTCAGATGCTTACAGCTACCTGCACAACGCAGAAGGAACCTCACCCACCCCAAATCTGTGTATTAATAAATTCTGTACACACGCATTTCCTTAACATTTACACGGGAAATGTTTCAGCTCCTAAAGCACAGCTGTACAGCTGGTCCATGGAGTAAGAGGATGACATTTATTTTGCAAATGGCTTTGAAGCAATTTGTCATTTGTTTATAACAAAGAGGCAACTGCAAGCAACCCTGCTTTGCTGGATCACCTTTCACTATTAAGAAAATGCTTTATACTACTAAGAGCCATGGCTGCCTGAAGGAAGCCTCACAGACGAAATCAGTGTCTCACCAGCTTGATAAAGGAATGAAAAAGAGATATCTATCACAGATCACTAATGATGTCTAAAAGAAATCCCTAGCCATCACAGAAGTGATGCATATCAGGAGATACCTAAGTGACTATATACTCTTCCAGCTTGTGGCAATAAAACCCCATTCCAATTTTGTCAAATCACTACATTTCCATACAATTCAGTGAACAAGTAGATATATTCTTCTGTAACTTTATTTTTTTTTTTATTACTTGTTTCAAGAATAGGACTGCTGGCAAACACAATAGATAACAGGCATTACCATTCTAGAGAATGCAGCAGCAGCATATTCTTAGATGCCAACATTTTTTCAGTTTTAAATAACCTAAGGAAGAGACTGGAGTGAAAGCAGAAGAATTAAAATTTAATTCTGTGAGATACTTGCACTTTCAATACCTGAAAGCCATTTGGTAACAAGAAAGCACTATTAGAACTTCTGATCACTAAGGAAGGGAAGCCAGTTAGCATGCAGCCTTCTAATGCTAGGAAACGTCCCCCAGTTAACCCTAATACCTAACTCATTAAAATGCAGATTCCAATGTGCAAGCAACCTGAAAACTATCACAACGCCGAGCTAGAGACTGGTAATTGCACAACCACTGTGAACATCACTCACGTGAAAATTGTGTTTGGGTAGGAGCTTGGAAACTGAATCCATCTGGAGCGTACTGCACAGTGAGGTCATACAATATAGGTCAGATTATCCAAAAACACAGCCCTTTTTCTGATCATAGGGATCCCAAAATCCAAAGTTCTACTTCAGATCAGAGCAGTACAGTAGTCACTGTAAAACTACCCCTTGTGTGAATCAGGTGCTCCTTGGAATTTATGCAAGTCACAGAGAGAATACTTGGTTAAGTTTAGGCCTCAGTTTAATCAGTACTCCCTGTCTCAAAAATAGTTTCAGGAGTTATTGCAGTTTCCATGGCAACTGAAGCAAAAGAGCTCTTACTATTTCTGTCTGTGAAAATCCCATCACATTTAAGCTGCCAAGTTTCTTAGGAGAGCCTGAAGGACTAAAAGTGGCAGTAATATCCATGTGACTGTCTATCACATGCCATTTAATTATTCCAGAAACTTATTTACCTTTCCATATGAGGAGAATATTTTATAGTTCCACATGTTTGATCAGATGGAAGAAAATTGCTTAAGGAATTCCAACTATATTTCCACAGCAAAAGTATTATTTCAAAACCCCCTTATTTTCTGTTCCAGCACACCATACTGACCTGAAGATACCTGGGCTACATCTATGAAATGCACGTGCACCTCACAAGGAGGCTTTTAACACCATCTCCTCTAACATCCTCACAGGCTAACTGACACAGTCCAGTCCAGGCAAGTGGACTGAAAACTGGCTCAGCTGCTGGGCTCACAGGGCTGTCAACAGCAGCACCTGGAGGCCACTCACTAGTGATCAGCCCCAGGGAGTCACACCCTTGTGTTCCCTGCACACACCATACAGAACTGGGAGGGTAGGCTGATGGCAATACAGTAGATGGGGCTGATGCCACTCAGAGGCACTTGGACAAGCTGGAGAAGTGGCCCACAGGAACCTTATTAAATCCAACAAAAGGAGATGCCAAATCATGCACCTGGGGAAGAACAAACATGTTCCAGGACAGGTTTGGGATGGACCATGTGGAAAACAGCCTGGCAGAGGAGGACAGATTGTTCCTCATGAACAAGCTGAACATGTGCAAGCAATGTTCCCTTGAGCCAATCCAGGGCTGTAGTGGGAAAAGCAGAGCCACCAGCTTAAGGAAGGTGATCTTTTCCTCTCTGCTGAGCAGTAATGAGATCACATCTGGGGCTCTGGATCCAGATATGGGCTCCCCAGTACAAGTCAGACATGGGTGTACTGGAGCAAGTCTACTGAAAGGTCACAAACCCAGTGAACGAACTGGAGCATCTGACATAAAATGAGAGGCTAGGAAAGCTGGGATTACTTTGCCTTGAGTAGAGGAGTTTCAACAGGATTCTCACCAATGTTCATAAATACTTGATAGCAGAAGAAGATGTAGAATCATACAATGTGTTAGGTTGGAAGGGACCTTTAGAGGTCATCTAGTCCAACCCCCTTGCAGTAAGCAGGGGCATCTGCATTAGATCAGTTTGCTCAGAGCCCCATCAAGCCTGACCTTGAATATCTACAGGGATGGGGGCTCCACTCCCTCTTTGGTCAAACTTTTCCTGTGATCTACCACCTTCATATTGAAGAATTTTTTTCTAATACCCAACCTAAATCTACCTTTTTCTAGTTTAGAACCATTACCCCTTGTCCTAGTGCTACATGCCCTCATGAACAGTTCTTCCCCAGCTTTCTTATTAGTCACCTTTTAGGNCCAGAGCAGAGCAGAGGGGCAGAATCACCTCTCTCCATTTGCTGGCCACACGTCTTTCGATGCAGCCCAGGATGTTCTTGGCCTTTGGGCTTCCAGATGCACATTGGTGGCTCTTGTCCAGCTTTTCATCCACAGGTACCCCCAAGTACTTTCCCTCAGGGCTGCTTGCCAGCACATCATCTAATCTGTATGGATAATGAGGGTTGTCCGAACCCAGGTGCAGGACCCTGCACTTTGCTTTGTTGAACCTCATGAGGCTTACTAGACTCTTTTCTGTGGTTCCCAGGGAAGGTATGAAAGGCAATGGATACCAAGTGAAATACGACAATTCCACTCTAACACTGGGTAACGGTTGTTTTACTGCCCAGGTTGTCACATGGAATAGGTTGCCCAAGGATACCCTGGAGTGTCTGGATATTGCCCTGAGGATCCTGCTCTGGACAGGAGGAAGATTATACTCCAGACTCAAGCACTCTGTGATTTCTTAAAGGCAAAGTGCAGAGTGAGAGAATGGCATGCATGTGGACTTGCCCCTAAGAAGTGATGCCCCAGTGGAGCTCAGCTTCTAACAACTCCAGCAAGAAGCTCTGGTAAGACAACCCAACTGATGCAGCTATAAATTACATGTGTTATGCCAAGTTGCTGGAATGAATAAACATAGCTAGCACTGAAGTCACACTTCCCTGTCCAGGTCAACTTCCTCACATGCAACAGCTCTAAGGCTGCAGGATATTACAGATTTTGGTAAGAATGGCACTGCTGAGCAGTTCTGGGTACATTCATTCAACTGAGACTGTACAAGGGTGGGCCTGTCATCCTGATGACACCCTGTAGCAATCTAACAGGACCCACTTAGCATATTGCAAAAAAACCAGGGCTGCTAGACTCTTTTAGACCTTCCTATCTGTGGGGGAAGTGGGGAAAGGTTCTTTATCTTGCACTCAGAACCACATAAAAAAAGAAAGTGTTTGAATTTTACTGTCAAGGCATATTGCTTATAAAAGTTAATAAGAAGCCTTTGCAAAGAACATTCTAAAGCATCCAGTAGTTTTTGAAAATGCTGTCTCCCATATACTTAAGAAAACACATGAACCAGCTGTCGTCTGCCTTCTGCAATTTCAGCTTGGCTCCAAGGAATACTGACCAAGTACTGAGGCAACTGTTTGGCCAGCAACAGCAAAATAAAGCATAAAACAAGAAGTGTACAAACCAAAGTCCAAGCACCATAATGTACCAATTTAAACAAGTCCCAGTGGCTACAGAGATTCCAGTCCAGATTGTTTTGTAGAGGAAACCTTACCAGTTGACCCAAATGAACCTTAAAATGGCTGCAGACATGAGCTGCTTGATGGAATCTACTTACATAAGTGACGTGGGTATTAGAGGTCACAGCTACTCACTTGAGAGCAGTTTAAACCAGCACTGTACCTGGCAACACTACTAGCTGAGCTTTTAATCTGCAAAAATTCAACCAAGAAAACATCAGAACCAACACTACTACACATCATTTGAACAATACTAAATAAGTACAGATCCTCAAAGATTTTGTTACAGAAAGTCTTTCATTATTTTGTTAGAAGAGATTTCAAAAACCATGCTATATGTCATAATTTTCTCTTCATTGTATGTTAGTGTTCATCACAGTCTGCAGTCTAGGGCGTAAACAACATTAAAACTTCAGCTCTTTAAAAACATTACAAGAGCTCCTATTTTTTCCCTCCCCAGAAAATGGAACTGAGGTGTTTTACTCCACTGTGCTTGGAATCCTCCAGGGAAAGAAACAACCTCCAATGCCAAATCACCTACAGTGTAATAATGAAGAATGGAAAGTAGGACTGCAAAAAAACCCCAACAACACAGGAACATGGATGTGAGCAGTGAAATTGTCTAGCACTATTTTAAACGGAGCATACCAGAAGTATAAAGGAATTGTGAAAAACAGTCATGGGCATCCTATTTAGTGAGACAAGAAGCAGGGCTTTTATATATACATGGAAACTATTTTTAAAGAGGGTTGAAAAAATGGTGAAAACTTGAGAACTGGGAAGATGTATTGGTGGAGCAAAGCTGTAACTAAAGCTAAAATGAGCATAGAAACAGAGTTAAAACTGAGTTTCAAGTCAAGACACAAAGTAATAAGGTAAGTTCAAGAAAGGGGTCCTGCATTTATAAAATCCAGACATCAGTAATTACTGTATTACACGTCTAGTACTTCCAGAGCAAAAAAAATACCAGAATGAACAGAGAAAAGGCTGATATTCAGGGGCATTAAACATAAAGAACAGTATCTAGTATCAATCTATATAAGACTAAGGATGACTTCAAGGTAGCTGGCCTCAGACTAAGAGATAATGTTCTACATTGAATCTAGTCTCATTCTACAGTAGGGAGTGCATTACTTGAGCAATACAATGACCCAGCACTGGGTGCACTGCAACAAAGTACAGAGAGCTAGACATAACTTTAAAGAGCAATATGGCAGACAGGCAAGTTAGTGAACAAGGCGAATAATAACTGTTAAAAGTGCCTGTTAATACAGAGCAACGGACACAATGACTGTGCGGGAATTTACCCTGTTAGTACAGGTCCTCCCTGTTTCAAAAACCTTCACTAGTCTATGCCTCTGAGGAACCTTTCTGCTTATGCCTTTGATGAACACAGACATGCCAACACAAGTTCACGGTGTGGGTATAGCCAGAAACAAACAAGCGAAAGGAGAAGCCAGGAAACAAAAAGCACCATCAGGTTGAGACCAGGTGACACTCTGTAGATAAAAGTCAGAGGCTTACAGAGGATGAGAATGTATATAGCAAAGAGTTGTGATAAACTAAACACTGTCTAAAATCCTACCTGTCAAGCCTGCTGCAATATTTTGTTCCCTTTAAAATAAAAAAAAACCAGTGTGCCTTTAAATTCTACAGATGAAAGAGAAAAGACTCTGGGATGGTAAGAATTCAGTCACTGTCAAATGTTATTTCTATCAAGTTGTTGCATTTGTATTATATGATATGGAATTTACAACCTCTCTCCCTACATACTGCACCTCTCAGTTTGAATGCCCTGGATGATGAGTTAAATGCAGTATTAGAGAGTCCAATTGGATTTTACATGCACGTTCTAAGTTACATAAGCATTTTCCAACTACGTCTTCTTAAAAGTCCAAATTAACTAATTCATTTTACTTTAACCCATCTGCTACACAAAATATCCAAAAGTACGAATATTATAGCGACAAATGACTGCAATAACCAGTAACATACAATAAAATAAATCTGGTTTATTTATAAAATGTTGCATGTCACTATTGCAAATAAGTACAGACATTCAACGAACAGCACATTAGTGAAGTTTGAATTCTATTCTATTACTTTAAAAAGTCCTCAAGTCTTCTACTTAATAGGTTCCAAGAAGAATGTTTTTAGGCAGCACATGCTGTTGCCATAAAACTTAATAAATTTTTAAGTAATTTAGCAGAGCAAACTGAGAACTTATGAAGAAAAAAAATTAGTAAAATGTACATATATACTCCCAGAGAAAATGAAACTCAAACAGTGAGGTTATACAAACTCATATCAAAATAAGAACATGCATTTTATTAATAGAAAACCAACTTCCAAGAGGAAAAAAAAAAAGAGAAAAAAGAATGTAACTATTTGATTAAAAAGGTATACACTAAATGGGTGGTGTTTATATCTGCAGTAAATATAAAAGCATCACTTGTGATTACCTGCTAACTTCAGAACTCAAGTAGCACAGCAGATGAATGGCCCAAAGCAAAGGTCCTGCGTATGTTGCAAATGCTGTGAGGAAGATAGCTGGTATCTCTACATAGCTTTCTAGTCCCACAAAACCCGCTGAAACATCCACAGTAGCAATGCCATTTGAATTTCCCTGAAAATAGGAATTAAAAAGATTCAAATACCACCAAAAAAAACCCCAAAAAACATTTAGAATACATTAGAATAATGTTAATTATTGCACTAGTTAAAGACTTACTTACACTTTAAGCCACTTTACAGTACAAACATATTCTTTATATTGGATTTTCAATACAGCAACTTACCAAACAAGAGCTCCTATTTAGGACATACAGATTAATGAAGGCCTAAACAGTATGATCTTCTGCCTCTTATTTTGTCTGCAAACTAAGATGCCTGTTGTTTAATAAATTACACCCCAAAAAAGCCCAAAGGAGTTTAAAGCATACTGCTGCACTTGTTGATTTTAGTCACAGTAATGAAAAAAATGCATTTTTCATCACACGTGGTTCAAACCCAAGATTTTAAGCCTGCTGCCTAAAGTTACAACATGAAATAAATATTCCTTGCCCTTCAAGTCAACAGGGCTCTAATTTAGAGCTGTAGTGGGACACTACACCACCCACCTGTCTGCCCCATTACACAAGTTGCTCTATGTAACTGGATTAAGACAGGCAAATTCAGAGAGGTTTGTGCTTCCCAAGCCTCTATACCACAACAGATTGCATTAAAATAGACCAGAAGTCACTCTAGATAGCAGAAACATCAATAAAAGACATTTAAAACATAGGTAGAGAAAAACACACTGAATATACAGCAATGAAAGTATCAAGATCTGCCCAAGACTTGTATATTTTACCTAGTATTCTTTTTAACCCGCTCAGACCACTGAAGAACAAGGAATGATATAAAATGGAAGGCAGTATTTTCCACTGACAACTTTACTCAAACACCTAACGCAGCAAATCACAAAAGCCTGTGATTAAGGCAGAGTATTTCTTAGCATAGCAGGCCACTGCTATTTCCTCAGACACAGGTCTGTACCTGGAGAAGCTGATTGGTTTCTACAGCACCAATATTCTAACAGCCACCAAACTCTCCCTCCTACAGAATCCCAGAATGACGTTAATGTAAGGGCTGTCACAGAATCACAGAATCGTAGGGGTTGGAAGGGACCTCGAGAGATCATCGGGTCCAACCCCCCTGCCAAAGCAGCTCCCTAGCTCATATTACACACATAGGCATCCAGATGAGTCTTGAATATCTCCAGGGAAGGAGACTCCACACCTCCCTGGGCAGCCTGTCCCAGGGCTCTGTCACCCTCACTGTGAAAAAGTTCTGCCGCATGTTGGTGCGGAACTTCCTGTGCTCCAACTTGCAGCCATTGCCCCTTGTCCTGTCCCCACAGACACTGAAAAGGGGCTGGCCAAATCCCCCGGCATCCCCTGCTTAAGATATTTATAAACATTAATTAGGTCCCCCCTAAGTCTTCTTTTCTCTAGACTGAACAGTCCCAGCTCTCTCAGCCTGTCCTCATAGAGGAGATGCTCCAGGCCCTTAATCATCATCTGTCACCACTGATCGCCTCAGACCCAGTCACCACAGAGGATACGAAGAGTGGTGGCTTCCCCCTTCCTTCCAACATGATCTCCTCTCACCTTAGTGACTGCAGTTTTCTTGAACCACAAGTTACCCAGTGGGAACATGCTCTCATTAGGTACTCATCTGGGTTGCCCATGGAATCCAGAGCACACCAGGTGTATATGGGGGAAAAACAGGGGTGGCTTCTGCTAGATGCTGCTAGAAGCTTCCCCTAGGTCTTACAGAGCGAAGGCCAGCCAGCTCCAAGACAGACTTGCCACTGGCAAGGTCGAGCCCATTAGCCATGGTGGTAGCGCTTCTCTGCAAACATAGTTAAGAAGCAGGGGTGGTGTAGGGCTGTGGTAACACCAGGACCAATGTCCAGAGTGTGGTGAGATGAGAAACTTTGCAGACACCAAGGTCAGTGAAGGAGGAGACGGAGGAGGTGCTCCAGGCACCAGAACAGAGATTACCTTGCAAACCATAGTGAAGACCATTGCGAAGCAGGCTGTTCCTCTGCAGCCCATAGAGGTTGCCAGTGGAGCAGATATCCACCTGCAGCCTATCATAGAATCATAGAATGGTCTGGGTTGGAAGGGACATGCTGGAGGAGGCTGATGGACCCAAAAGAGGCTGTGCCTCTGTGGGAAGCCAGCACTGGAGCAAGTTCCTAGCAAGACCTCTGGGCCCGTGGAGAGAGAGGCTCATGCTGGAGCAGGTTTGCTGGCAGGACTTGTGATTCCATGGAGTAGCATAGTGGAGCAGTCTGGGTTTTTTGCACAAAAAAAACCCCAAAGTTTTTTCTTTCTGAAAAAACTGAAAAGTTTGCACCCCATGCAAGACACCCACACTAGAGCAGTTCTTCATGAACTGCAGTCCACGGGAAGGAGTCAGGTTGGAGGAGTTCCTGGATGACTGTGTCCCATGGAGGTACCCCATGCAGAGCAGGGGAGGAGTGTGAGGAGTCCTCCCCCTGAGGAGAAAGATGCAGCAGAGACAACGTGATGAACTGACCGTGACCCTCATTGCCCATCCCCCTGTGCCCCTNTGGGAAGAGGTGTTTTAAGATTTGGTTTTATTTCTCATTACTATACTCTGTTGTGCTTGGTAATAAATTAGATTAATTTCTTTCTAACTTGAGCCTGTTTTGCCTGTGACAGTACTTGCTGAATGATCTCTCTCTGTCCTTATCTCAACCCAGGCACCTTTCATTGTATCTTCTCCATTTTCTCTCTCCTGTCCAGCTGAGGAGGGGAATGACAGAGTACCTTTGGTGGGCATCTGACACCTAACCAGGGTCAACCCACCAGCACAAAAAATAGGTGGCTTTCTCAGGTGCATTGGTAACTAGGCACCAGGGACAGCAGAAACACTGTTCCTGAAACAGCTCCATGTTGACAGAACCATCTGGAGCTCATTATGAGTAGTCACTATCCCCATGAATCCTAACAAGATATTCCCAGGATGTAAGGGGAGGCTGTTGCTGTAAGAGTGAAGTAAGGTATGGATTTTACCAAGACATCATACAGCAGAAAAATCTGTCATATTACTGTCAGTCTTCCTCATTTTGACCTTCACTATGCACCACCAAGTGATTTATTGTTACACTGCACCAATGTAATACATTATTGTTATGCATTTAGTGTAATGTTCAGCAATGACAGGAGCAGAGCAAAGAATAACTAATGACAAGCAGCCAAAGAAAAAGCCTATCTGTGTCCTAGAACTTTGAAGATGAGACTGGAAAATGAAGGGGTAAAACAGGCTCCTCCTCAGGTTTAAGGGGCACAGACTGAGGTCACAGCAAGAGCAGAAAGATCAGGTGCAACACACTGGGAGCAAGGCAGGGTGCTGCTCCTCAACAAGAAAAGTTTTGACAGGAACAGGTAGGGAGAGAACTTGTTCTCTGTCCACAGCAACAGGGGTCTTACCCACCACATCATATTTTCTCCCCTCATTCTCCTCTGTATGATGCGTGCAGAGCAGAAAAGCCAAGACACCAGGCAAACCTGCTCACTTCACAAATAGCTGAAAAGTCTCTTTCACACTGTTTAATCCATCTACATAAACACATGGTTGATCCTCGACACCTCAGGGCAACTGCCCATCCCACTGTATGTGAGGAGGAGCAAGAACAAACACACTGCTCCTGCACAACATGGCAAAAAGATGTACTCCCCTCTGGAAGACAATGAGGGCAGAGGAAGAAACCTGGAAGATGAAACTGCTTTCCACCTTCTTCCCAACTCCCTCTTGTTCCTTTCACACTGGGCTTACCCCAGCTATCTTCAACTTTGTCTAAAGTGACTGAGCTGTAGAAGAGTAAGGGTGCACACACTTGGATCCACACAACTCTGACCACACAGGGTGTTAAATGTCAAAACACCCGACTCTCACCAGGGATCCGCTCAGGAGCCTCAAAGATGGCTCCACAGCTACTACTGGAATAGCCTTGCCAAGCAGTAAGAAGCATAATTTTTCTACACATTAGATCTCTTTTTCCAAGACCATGTCTTATATTTGAACTGAATTTTTGTAGCTTCTAATTTCTAATACTCCACAAAACACATGAACAATTGAAAATTTAGAGTCTCTGCTTTTATTCTGAAGTATCACTGGAGTATTTCAGTATACTAACTTATTGTGGAAAGGGCAGAAAGTGACAGGACACACTGCATAAAAGCATTCCACGATAATCCATTGTGACCTAGATCAATGAAGCTTAAATATAAGAACACTGGCTAGAAAGACTACTCAGCATATTTGCTACAATGACAGAGGAGAATCCCTCCATAGGCAGTAATGAAAACAATCTTAAACATTCTTCCAAGTGGCAATGATTTTTATGGAAACTTTTTAAGATACCAAATAACTCACTGAATTTGTGCTATAACCTGCAGTATTTCAGTGACTGTCACAGAACCAAGAAGTACAAATTTGCAGGACAAAACTGACATACTTCTGGGTTGTTTAATAACTGATTTAACATATCAGACTGTTGCCATACTTCCACTTAGCCTGTCATGTAATTGTATGCCTTTCTAGTAACAGGAATTATATAAACAAGCATAGAATGAGGAATTTATTTTAAGTATTTGAAGTAAATATTTAAAGTGATATAGGTCATTAGAAAAGGTTGACCAGTTGTTGACTAGAGTTGTGTCTCCAGTCCTTGGAGGTTTCAAGACCCTGAGCAACCTGGTTTGACCTCACAGCTGATGCTGCTCCAAGAATGGGCTTGAAGTGTGGACCTTCTAAAAGACTCTCCAATGTAAATTAAACTACAATGGTTTGAAATCCTAACAAAAGAAAGCTATAAGCCACTTTAAAATGTCACTTAGTCCATCTCTCTACCTAAAGGCAAGATGAATTTGATATAAATTATTCTGAAAATTTACAATACTATTTTGTTCTTGTCCAGACATAAAAAATAGCAGAAAGTATAAACAAGTCTTAAAGGTTTTGAGATTATTTTCTTTCTCCTCTTCTGCAGATATAACTGCTCAAGGATGAAAACAAAAAACCACAAGATGAATAAATCCATGGAATTTTTGTTCATTTATGAGCTTTCATCTAAGGTAACTAAAGCGTTTTAAGAAATATTTATAGAAACATAAATTTTTTAGGAACTTCTATAGTTAAGGAAATAACTCTGGCATGTATTTACATTCTTAGTGCAACTGAAGGGCTGGTAGCAATGATAAAGATATAATATACTTCTGGGAAGTAACTGATGACTTATGAGACATGGACAACTCAGAGCTTAGGAGAAAATAATCATTTGAGTTTGTTGAGAAGTTCATCAAGAGGTTCTCAGGCTTGCAATAAAATCCTGACAAATAAGCAGCAATCTGACTAAATGCATTCATTTCATATCTGTTTGACAATACTGGAATATGTTTAACTTTGCTTGTCTTCATCAATTTACACAAAGTAATAACAAATCAAAGACCCTCACCTACTAAAACAAGACTAAAGAATAAAGACTTTTTACCCAGCTCCACATAAATAACACAGGAAAACCCTGGAAAACCTTCAGGCATGAACCATCTACAACCTGCGTGAGCAACCTTTTCCACTGCTTCCTATTCACAAAAAGCTTACTAAAGGGCTGGGAAAACGAGTTAATTGTGTGGTCTTCTCATGTAAGCTACAACTGTTTAATATTGCCTTTTAGATTCACATTGTCAGAGAGCAGGAAGGACTAGCTAGTTCTGCATGGGAAGGTGGTGTGGTTTTGCATGGCAAGGTTCTGGTGTAGACTGCAGGGGTGGCTTCTGTAAGGAGCAGCTAGAAGCTTCCCTCAGGCCTGACAGAGTAAGAATCAGCTGGGGTCAAGGCTGGACACACTGCTGAGAAAGGCTGAGCTGACCAGTGAAGGTCATAGTACCTCTGGGAATCACACCTGAGGAAAAAAATACACAAGCATCTGCTTTTTTCCACCAGAGAAGGGAGTGAGAAGAAACTGTGCAGACACACACCAAGGTCAGTGAAGAGGTGTGGGGAGGAGGCATCCCAGGCACTGGAGAAGAGATTCCCCTGCAGCCCCTGGAAAAGACCATGGTGGAACAGGTTGTACCCCCGCAGCCCATGGAAAATGACAGGGAGCAGAGATCCCATCTGCAGCCCATCGAGAGGCCCTCCGCTGGAACAGCTGGAGACATATGGAAGATGCTGTGACCCTTGTTGGAGCAAGTCTGTGCCAGCACTTGCAGCCTGTGGAGAGGCAGAGAGAGACAGAGAGAGAGAGAGGCCCATGTCAGAGCTAGGGGGAACCTGTGACTCCTTGGAGGACCAGGATGGAGCAGCCTGCGCTTGAGAGACTGAGAGACATCC
>VZTU01029252.1:826-55779 GCA_013400835.1 Zapornia atra | reverse complement strand
TCGGGACAAACAACTAATCTCTGGGAAGGGAGTTCCCAGGGAGGCTGCGGAGTCTCCTTCTCTGGAGATATGCAAGACCCCTCTGGATGCCTACCTGTGCGACCTGTCCTAGGGAGCCTGCTTTGGCAGGGGGGTTGGACCCGATGATCTCTGGAGGCCCCTTCCAACCCCTGCAATTCTGTGATTCTGTGAATCTGCGAGTGATAAAGAGGAAGAGAGAAAGAGAAACCCAGGAGGCGCCTCAAGTCTGCAGAGCCAGCTCCGTGGCTTGTTAGCAAGACAAAAGCTAAAGGATCTGAAAGGAAGAGGGGTAAATGAAGTAAACGGCCATCAAATGCCTTTGAAGCCCACCAAGAGATTATCAGTGGGGTAGGGTGGGTGATAATGAGCTCTCATAATGGAAAAATTGACCCTTCGTTTGAAACCCCCAAGTGTTTTATGAACGTGTGTATGTCCCCTGTATAGAGTGGCTGGGTAACTGACCTGCCACGGCGCGCACGCGAGGAGTGATCGATCCCCTGTGCTGCCAAGAATAATACCTGCTTCATAGTCACCGAGGCTACTGAGTTTTGATTTCGTCTTTTCACGGCATCACTATGATCAAAATATGGGCAAAGCCTGGAAAAACAGCACTTGTTGTTTCCGGTCCGACTTCTGCCAGCGGCAGGCTGGAAGCATCCCCACGGCAAGAAAATGGGAAGGGAAGAAAGCCTTTTCTGCTACATCAGCACAGTCTTCCTCCCAGTGTCTAAATTTGAGATGAGGAAGAACAGAGCCCTTGCCTCTCACAGTTTTCAATTTTTTTAAGCTATTTTTTATATGCACAGGAATACCTTGGAGCAGGAAGATATCACGTAAACCCTTCCTTTTTTTCTGCACCTCCAAATTACTGTACCAATGTTGCCATGGACAATCGAGGTCTTAACATATAAACATTTTTTCAAGCTCATTCGGTTTCTAATAAAATGTCCTATTTAATGATATATCAGAGGGCAAAACTTTTCACTTCTGTACTTCAATTTAAATTTTATTTCCTTCACCGTGAGATGTGCCTAAGCCTTGGAAGGTGGATTTAAGCCAGCTGAAGTGTGGAAGGAAAAACTGTAAGGTAGTGGTGAATACCAGAGAAAGCTTCACTTGCCTGCCTAGTGCTGAATCTCTGATAGAGCAATAGGTTCATTCGGAGTACAGGTGCAGCTTTTGAGAAATCAACTCAAGACATTTTAAAGGGTCTACCCACATAATGACGCCTTAACAAACAGGGTCATATTACTTTCTTTACAAAATCATTTCAATGTGAATCAAGAAAATGACTCATCCTTATTTCCTCCCAGTCTTGAGTGTTTCCGGCTGCTCATAGTTTGGTTTCAGATCAAAGCAAGATAAAAGTGAATTAAAGATTCTTCTAATCTGTTATTTATATCTCACTAGAATTACATTTGCTTTTACCTACTGAGTAGCATTTCATATATTTCATGTTATTCTGTTCTGGTAAGAAAACAGAATAAGTTATGCTCCCGGAAAATAAAGTGTTATTTAAAATTAGCAAATACTTTTATCTGCACTTACAATGTAAAAATGCATGCGATCTCTACACAGATAAGTAAATGAACTACAACACTCATGAACTGCAAAAATAGACATATATGTCTATGTTTATTTTGTCAAATTTATAGGGTAAAAAAGCATAGAAATTTCAAAGGCACCTAAGGTAACATTGTATTAAAAGATCTTCTGTTTTGTTTGAAAAACTTCAAGACCAAAAATATTTTCTCTGTCCACTGCTGCTCCTAATTTTCTACTTTCCTACATGGGAAAAAACCCACACACAAACCCAAGCAACAAAACCTACAGGAAACAAAACACCATCACCCTCCCCCACCCCGCTCAAAAAAAAGTAGATTTAAAGGGGGGGAGGTGGGGAAGGAAGGGGGATTAACAAACATATGAAAACAGGAAAATTACTTGTATTTTACTGGTTTCTTAGCAAAGAATATTTGTTATTCTTTGTACAAGATAACTGACAATGCTTTTTAGTAGATGAGTTTCAATAAATGCAGACCAGATGACCCAAAAAACCCAACATATTACAATATTTGGAAAGTCAACGTAAGGATTGTTTCTGTCCCCAAACCAAACAACAGGGAAAAAGCACTGTTACATCCTGAACAGTGACAATCCTGCCTTTGTGATGCTGCTAGCTAACACAGCAGCTTCCTTCTAGAAGAGACTGGGTTAAAGTTTTCTTCATGCTAGCCAGTACATCAACGTAGTTTTCAGACAGTTCTCCATCTATATTACGCCTAGTTCAGTGGCCCTTCTCAGCAGACATGTCCTTTTGAGATGGCTCTTGCCATCAGACCTGCTGTCATAATACAATTAGGGCTGGACACCCCCTCTGGGATCCATTAAATCTGAAGGGCCACATGCAAACGTACTGTTGGCTTTTATACCTCCGCACATTACTGCGATCCAAACCAGTGTCAACTGTTTTACAGGCTGCCTAGCAACAGATGCAGAAACCGCAGCAACAGGGGTCACCTGCAGCATTTTGTACATTTCTACCTTCCCCATTCAGTCCAGAAGGGAAGGACTGACATGAGGACACCAGCCAGACTGGTAACTGCAGGCCCGCCTACTCTGACCTCAGAAGATTCAAACCTTGAAGAGAAGCAATTAATTCTGTAGTAGATTCCCAACTCTGCTGAGACCCACTGAAAAAGCCCTAAGCCTTCTCCAAAACCTCTGAGGCCCTTGACTGTGTAAATAATGACCTTTCTGTAAGACATGCACATTTTTCAACAGTTCCAAAGTCACACGAAGAAAGGCTAGCAGTCAAACTGACATTTTTCCCCAGCCTGTGCAATCAACCAAAACTCTAATTTGTGGAGCTCTCAATGAAAATAAGTTGCCAAAAGCCCTCCAGAACTTTCTGTGATTATCAAAGCAGCATGTTAAAGCCCTAGCACTTAGATCTGGTCAGGAACACAGGCAGTGTACGTGAGAGTGATAAAAGAACAACTGAATCCTGAATGTTAGCTCGAATAGACTCAAAATTTGTTTTGAGTGATTATCTAATGTGCAAACAGTTGGTACTCTTGTGAACACAGCTACTAGGAAATACTCTCTAACAAATGGACCTCCACACCACACACTTTTTTTTTTTTCCTTTAATATTACAGAAATAACAGTGTTTTCCTTCAGGTATTCCCAAGCAAGGTGTTTTTCACCTGACACCTACTGATGCACCCCTCTGATGGAAGGAAGATGCTGGCTGAGAGCAAGTGTGAGATCTGGTACTGAGCAGAATAGATGAAAGACACTGTCATTGCCTTTGAGCTCTCTGAGAGTAGCAGATTTATTCAGAGAAAGTGCTCTAACGATTTAGCAGGAGTGAAACAGAGTCACGAACCACAGAAAATGTCACAGCTCTTCAGTATTCCCTACAAAGACAATTTGTAGGAAGTTTTCCCATGCAATATCTGACAACCAGTACAGTGAGCAAAAGGCAAAGCAGCTATCATGGGAAGCTTCCTTCAGACACTGAGGCTATTTCAGCTGTGGTATATTTAAAGACCTGTATAATAAACACGTAGTACCAAAAAAAACCCCGTGAGGTGAGCTGCAGCTTGACAGCACTGGGCCAAAAGCCAAAGACTAAAAACATTTATTGATAAAAGCCTATTTAAAGAAAAATAATTTGACCAAAGTCCTAGCAAAACAACCTTGATGAAGACACAGTTTAATCCTTCCTGAAAAACTTGTGGCAGTTTCTCTGTTACATCCATGTATTTGCAGCCACGGGTATTTACGAGGGAGCAAAGCTCACAGCAAGAAGCTTTCCAATTCTTCCCATGGCCCGTGTCTTGAAGGGGTTAAAAAAAGGGCTCTTTTCACTTTTTAGACACATGTACTCTTCAGGCACAGAGGAGCATTAGGAATTCCTGCTTCAGACTCTGTCCCTGAGTTCAGACATGTAGCAGACACTGCTACTCTCACCTGAAAGTGTGAGACACCGAATTTTAAAAAGGAGAAAGAGTACAGAGGATGGGAAAAATCAGAGTGGAATCAATTTACTGAACAAGTTCAAAGCCATGGTACTCTCATTTACCCCCTCTAACCTTTATTTTCTACCACACTTGTGAAGAATCTGCCTGAAGGAACCCATTTTTATTGTTTTCATGTAGCTAATTCAGTGAACTGTAATTGCAAATGAATAACTGGAGGATTGTTAGTGTTTTCAGAAACTGAATGTCACTGGTCTTTTGACCTTTAGTCCTTTCTATAACACCTTTTTGATTAATCAAACTGTAGCTGCTAGTCAGCTTTTAACAACATCTGCATAGCTGTTTTTTTTCCCCAAACACTGGACCACATTTCTTCATCCTCTTAAAGCCAAAAGTCACCTCCCTGTCTTCTTATATTGGATCTGGTGGGGATAGAGTTAATTTTCCTCATAACAGCCCTCACAATAGTGTGCTTTGTACTGCTAGAAAGGTGTTGATAACACAACAGTATTTTAGAATCACAGAATGGGTTGGAAGGGATCTAGTTCCAACACCTCTGCCATGGGCAGAGATGCCCTCCACTCAACCTGGTTGCCCAAAGCCCCATCCAACCTGGCCTTGAACTCTGTCAGGAAGGGGGCAGCCACAGCTTCTCTGGGCAGCCTGTGCCAGGCCCTCACCGCCCTCACAGGGAGGAATATTTTCATTATATCTAATCTAAACCTACCTTCTTTCAGCTTAAGGCCATTACCCCTTGGCCTGTCACTCCATACCCTTGCAAACAGTCCACTCCAGCTTTCCTGTAGTCCCTCCTTAGGTACTGGAAGGCTGCAATAAGGTCTCACTGGAGCCTTCTCTTCTCCAGGCCAATCAAGCCCAACTGTCTTAGCCCGTGTACATAAGGAGAGGTACTCCAGCTCCCTGATCATCTTTGTGGCCCTTCTCTGGGCTTGGTCCAACAGGTCCATGTCTTTCTTGCACTGGGGACTTCAGAGCTTGATGCAGTACTCCAGGTAGGGTCTCACGAGATTGGAGTAGAATCACCTCCTTCAACCTGTCGGACACACTTCTGATGGAGCCAAGGATGTGATTTTGGGCTGCCAGCATACATTGCCAGCTCATATTCAGTTTTTCAACCACCAACACCCCCAAGTTCTCCACAGGGACACTCTCAATCCATTCACTCACCAACTTGTTGATTTCTAATTGACTCTGTTTTGTCAACACCAGATTTTGCTAAATCTTGCCAGGTACTGAACTGTTATGGGAACATAGCAAATTAAGTTCCTGAAAAAATAAAATTTTACTCTTGTTGTTTGTAGGAATATATGTTTGACAACAAAAAGCAGCACAAGAAATAGCTATAAATGCATAGAATCAAGGTCTATGTGATGCTGAAATATCCACTTCCCACTGCAGGCCAGGTCCTGATTCTCTATTGCTTCATGCTTAACCAGGAATACAGAATTCTGCCATCCTGATGTGTCACTGTTTTATCCCATACTTTTTATTGTGCAACAGAATATTTTAAAAAATCAAACAAAAAACCAAACCCCAATCTTCCTAGAAATAAGCAGGATTGTAGGTAATCACTGCACTACCAACCAAATTCCTATATAATGAGCAACTCTCCAAATGGGCAATGAACTTGGCCTAGCAGCTTTCATAGGTATTAATAAGGAGAACACCATATTATCTCAGGTTTCTTTTCCACTAGCGTTAAAGATTTTGTTATCTTATGAAAGTCCTATCCTTCCTCCCCAAATTTACATGATGTCTCTCTTGTATCTCTCCCTCTGAGAAAGACAACACCTATGGCAGGCTACCTCCAAGAATCCTCTGCCTTAGTCTTACAGCAATATAATTTTGTCTCAGCAAACCTATTTCTTTCACTCTATTCCCTCTTTCCTTTACATCATTCCTCTTTCCTCTCCTACTCTGTATCCTTTTGGTCTGGCTAGATACATGGGGTAGGTTTGAAGAACTGCCTGATGGATAAGACTCTGCCTCATATTCTAATGCAACTCACTACACAGTCTTTCTCTATTTAGTCCTAAATACAGTGAAACCTGTCTTATCTGACTAATGAACAGAAAAAAATCCAGCTACTGAGGTGAACTAGTTGACTTTAAACAATATCAAGACTGCATCTCCATTACTAGTCTTGGAAGGAAAAGAAAGCTTTCTTTTCCTAATTTTGCCTCTACCCTCCTTTGCAACCTCAGACAAGTGATTTAGTCATTCTGTGCCTACCTTCTTGTTTTGTAAAACTACTGTAACTATTCATGCTGTAAGTTTGCAAAATTGCAGACTGTCATACCTTCAGGACACATCAGGCAACTGGACTGCAGTCTTCCTTGTGCCATTGCTTGAAATAATGCATTGCTGCATAAAATGTTTCAAATCACCTTCTCCATTTGATCCAGTTAACAGTTGCTTCTTTGGCAAAACAAAAGTGTAGGTATGAAAGAATTAAAATTTTTTAAAAATAGATCTGTAAGGTAATGTTGGTATATGGTTGCCTTGGATCTGAAACTAGCTTTGGAAGATTTTTACTTGTTTAACTGCAATACTCAAAACTCCGCTGTAAAGTAGTATCTTTATTTCCAATAAAGAACTCATAATGGATAAAAGAGATAAAGTTTCTTTGGGCTGGTCTGTTAGTTTCCTCTAAAATGAAAATACAGGTGAATGAAAAGCAAAAACAGCTGGTTTATAACAGCTCTCATCTAGATGCTAAAATGTCTTGCAATAATGTGTATTTCTAACCAAACCTTTTGGATAGCACTGACTTGTTAGGAGTTGCTTTGCATTCTTCATAATATAAAGCCACCATGCAACTCAAGATTACATATGCATAGGGCAGCAGTTCTCCACTCCTGCCACCCTCCAATCATCACAGAGTTCATGTGCCATTCTGATCATTATTTAGCATGGGCTTGGGAGAAGCCCAACTCCAAATTCACAAACAATATCACATTATAAAGAAAATTTAACTGTCAAAATTCTTAAGTTCTGGAAATTTAAAGATGGAAACAGTTGTTTTTCATGCAGTTCGCATGAATAACAGAAGTAGCTTAGATAATTTTCAGAACTGTAGAGTCAGAAGTGTCAAAACCTTTTCACAATTAGAAATAAACTATTATGGAAATATTTACTCAGATTTAAGGCAGAAATATATGCAGTATATACACACACATATGAGTATATACACTCCTAACTTTCTAACACACTCCTGTGAATACAATTTTTTAAATGTACTTTAAAACATTTTATACATGGAAATATTTCTATCCTTCTATGTTACCCAGTTGCTGAACATCTAGAAAATATATATCTAACTGGACAGCTTGCAAAGACTTAAAAAATTATATTCTGTGCATTAATTTTTACTACTAGTTTGTATAAAACATGCAGTTAGCAAAAAAGACAAAAGACCCTACTAAAATGGAAGTGTAGCATTATCTCAATGACCAGCATGTAAACACCCTCAGATCTGGGCCATCAATAAGAATTTTCAGTGAATAGCTGGCCACTGACAAGTGCCACTTCTAATCACTTAGTTAGCTTTGGAAGGGGGAAAAAAAGAACCCAACACAAGAAGACAACACTTCAAAATGTTGTGTGTGACCTTGATTCTTACCTTTCATATACCGAGAATACTCTTACCTACCTGTTTTAGATTCACATATTGCTAACAGAATTATTCATAATAACAGACTTCTAAGAAAACAATTTCAGGTTCTTCTTATTAGACAATTATCATTAGCTACAAAGTACTAAATGACTACAACTCCTCAGCTAGATCATTACATGCATATTCCATTTGATTCAGAATAAATGTCACACGCTCCTTCACTCAAGTTCTCAGCTATAATTATTAAAGTCTTAAGAACCAGATCTGAATAATATTAAAGAAAAAAAAACCCAAAAACCTCAGAAACTTTTGCATTTTGGAGAAGTTGAATCACGTTCCAGAAGATTTAAGTCTGAGGGGAGAGTTGAGGTTTCGGGAGGGTCTGGTTACTACATACAGTAAGGTAGACCAGGAATTAAAAGTGGTGTCAAAATGCTACAGGGAATAAAGTTTGCATTTTCTCTATTTCAGCACAAGTTAGTGGAAAAAATATTTCTGATATTTCTCTTGAATTATATGCATTGTACTTAATTATAAATTAGTTTTTGTTTTTTTTTCTCTCCTCTCTCCTTGGTATGAGGGTGCAAGAACTCAAGTGTGATTTTACCTTACACCGCAGCACATTAGAGGAACCGATTCTCTTCCTGCTAGGTACCTCATAGTCAGATGAATCCCCAGGCACTTTTTTAAACCGTCCGTGGCACACACCAGCAGCCTAGCAGGCAGCAAAATTAGGCATGCATGGTATCCTATAGCTGGAATAAATTACTTGCAAGTGGAAATCTCACCTATTGTCTTAATCATTTGCTTATATAGCTTACATTTCCTTTTTCTCCATTTGTACTTTGTGGGAAAGCAAATAATGAGCCTCGGCCATTTGATCCACCAAAGATAAGGACGTGCATGAAGTTCTACAGTGCAGATTTGTCTGATTTTTGCCTTTACAGACCCATTGTGCGAAAGGAGCCAGAATGTGCCCCAAAATGAATTTCAGTGTAGCAACAGGCATGAGGGCACTGCTGGAATAATATTCAACATGATGCAAAAATTTATAACAAAGAAGAAAAATGCTTTGATTTCTTTCAGCGATCCACATCATTATTCGGGATGGAGAACTCATCCATTAAAACATTTAGCACTGCCTTGCCTGTTGAGAGCAGCAGACTGTTGCTTTCTGTGCAAGAATAAGACAGCTGTGATTTCTGCTCCCTGCCTGCTACCCGCCTTCATCGCATTTGCAGCATCGTTTTTATTTTTAATGTAAGTATCTAACGCAGCTCAGGAAGCATTTTCTTTTTAGTTGTTGTAGGCCTCAGGAAAGCTGTCTGACCTAGTCAGCTCTCAATCACTTAAAGCCAGATCTTTGCGCTGCTAGCTTTGATCTCCTTATTCTTTAGAAAGAAAAATTGAAAGTGCTGACATAAAAAGATTAAATCGCATTAAACTGAATCAAATAAAGTGTCAGCTTTGCTACTCACTAGGAAAAGACCAGGAAAGCAATATTCTTACCTAAATTGGGTTTAGACTGATCCAGGAGTTGAGCAGTTCCAGCAAGAGTCAGATTCTACTCCCTAATTTATGAGATTTCAGACCCCAGTGATTCAAATTTCACAAGGACAAACAAGCTCAAAAGGCACCCAATTTCTCTGCTGAAAATCACATTACATGTCTTCCACTACCCTGGGAGAAATTTATCATATTTCTCTGGCTTGGTTCAGTCATGACCAAATAAGTTCTTTCTTTTCAGGACAAAAATCTATACAGAAACATTGTATGTAGCTGGATTTAAAAAAACAATTCATGAGTTTTGCCATCCTGCCCACTGGTACCATTACCACCTCTCCACCTCCACTAAATTTGTGCTACTTTCATTTAAAGTTCAGACTTAGAATTTTTTTTGCCCACCTCATTCTGTAATTGGATGAAAAACTGGGACCTGAAACAATCTGCTCTATGGTTGGCAGAAGCTTTTCTTTCGACTTTGGCAGTGGTATCATCCCTTAAATGTATGAAAATCATCTCTCCAGTTTCAGTGTTGAGCATTTCAGATATTCAGTTGATTTTCTTATTTTGAGCTTAATTCTAGTTTATCAGTGAGGGTGGAGGGCACGCTTTCATTGTCAGAGAAATTTCCACTTGAACTAACACATGAAGCTTTCTTAGCAAGAATCTCAGAAAAGAAGTTATTCTTTAAAATCCTTATCTGTCTTTGATTCTAAACCCAGCAGTGTTAGAAAAAAAATATTTCTGCGTGATTTCTGAATTCAGGGATTCTTTAATCATTAAAATGTAGATGACCTATACTGTCCAGACTCCTAGTTTAGGAATTAAAAACAAAAACAAACAAACAAAAAACCCCACCCCAAAACTAAAAAAAAACCCAAACCACAAAAAAAAAAACCCACACTGAAAAAATCTTCAAAAGACTTTTCTTGAAACTTACAGACTTCAGGAATACAGCAAGTCAAAGAGAGGGAAAATATCCTCAGACGGAGCCCAGTACACCAGAACTCAATTAGATTTTGACCTTCTTCATCCATGAAGGATTGGTATACAGACATTGTTTGGTACTTGCCTGAATTAAATTGGGTCTCCTGAGATACATATGCAGCAATTTAAAAAAAGAAAAACACTGTTAACTGAATTTACTGAACCATCAATCTGAAGTAAACCTTATTTACTGCATTCATCTATTAAACTAATATAAACTTCCACATTTTAATCAGAAAAAAATGACATTTAATTAGTGTTACACAGCCAAACCTTGAAAAAGCTCCCCTATCTAAGCATTCAGCTAGACCACCATTTTTCTGTCTCACCACAGTGAGTCTTGCGCACTTTTATGCTTCCCTTGGTCTAAGGAAGCTGCAGGATTGTTATATGAATTCAACTCCCTGGAACACTTCCTAAGCCACTGTTGTCACAAGTTCATACAAATGGGACCTTTTTAGTCAGCTGCCTTAGCCCCCTCTCGAGAACTGGCACCTTCTCCTTTCCCCAAGACATCCTCTAAATTTCTTAGTGTGCATTTCAATTTTGTTAAGGACTTGTGTTTATTGAGAGCAAGCGATTAGCTTATAAAAACAAAACAAGAACCAAAGAAAGCCCATTGATCATAATGCCAGCAATTTACAGATTTAGACACGCCAAATAATAACAACTAAAAAAGCCCTTTGCATGTGTTCTTGCTGTACATTCCCTTCTATTTTTTTCATCTGAGCAAGAGCTCCAAAAATGTTTTCCTGTTGAGTAGTTTCAGATTAGGACTCAAAGATGATTGGCTGTGCCTTGCACATTCAATTTCTTCCACCCTAAAATCCTGAAATTAAGCAGGGCACTTCTGTGAGAGCATATCTCTGTTTCTGCCCAAATGTCCTACATCTGCCTTCTTTTTCTTTCATCTACACTACTTCTTTCACACTTTGCTTTGTAAGTTGTTTTTGTTGTTCTGATTGAGGACCTTGGAAACTTTCCTCTTGTGCAGAAAGTAAAGATAACTGGTTTCAGCTCAAACACAGCCATCCAAGCGTGCCACGGCATTTCTACCAGGGTGGTGACTGATGAGGTTTAATGGCTCTTCAGTGGTTCGGATCCTGAGGAGCATGGCAGAGTTCTGATATTATACAGCAGACGATATATACCACACCATTCTAATGATAAAGCAGTTTCATAAGCTCACTCACTCTGATCCATATGCACATGGAGACAAAGTGTGTAAATCTTCACTTTTTTTTATTCTTTTTTTTCCCCAGGATTTAATTTTACTTTTATAGAAATAGTTAACCTGAATTCTTACTTTAAAAAAAACATAGTTGGCCAAAACCACACTAACAAATCAAGCCTCACAAACCAGTCATCTGAGTCAGCTTGCAAAGCCTAAACACAAATACATACTTTTTTTAATATTTCATCTTTGTAGAGCAGGGAAACAGAGCAGCAGCACTGTACAACTGTCTATTACAAATCCAACTCTTCCAAATCTCAAAGTACACTTTCCCTTCCCCTGCTCACCCCAGAATTACATTGCAGCAATTAACTTCTAAGCCACTGGTTCTACAATTTCAACTGTCAGACAACAAAGTCCATAGAAATGGTATCAGCCACTTTTCACAGGAGCCCCAAACACTTGTTTTGGAAGAGGCACCAGTTCACTCCAAAATTTTTTTGTATTTTTTGTTTCTCCCACCACAATACACAAAGTGTTATTAGTCATTAAATGTCCATTTCTTTTGGCATCTATATGCTGAAGGCTGTGGCATGGCCTTGTCTGAAGCATCTAGCATCGTAGTATACATTTATTGAAAAGTTTATTGATCAGTGTCTGAATGCTTGTCTTACTTTCTTTTAACATGCCCATTAAACAGCATTTTGACATTATTTTCAGAAAAAAAAACCAAAAAGATGAGAAAAAAGAAAGAGGTCATTAAAAAGATACTTGAGAATTCCTCCAGCAGCTACCTGCAGGCATAAGGGAAAACTCATTGTCAAGTATGATTTATGAAGCCTTGTTAAATTTACTTAAGATAACTGTGAGACTGACTAGTACACTAATGACCTTTTTTAACATAAAACCTTATGGAATATAGTGCATCCTTTAGACAACAGAAAGGCTAATTTAGCTTGTCACAACACAGAACTGAATTAATACAGAAATCAAAAGGCCCTCAATTTGTGCTATTAAATACAAACATGGGGTGATAGCCTAGGTATTGCTACAACTCAATGGGTTTTTCTTGCCTTTACATGCAAAAATTAGATATTAAGTGCGTATCCAAGAGATTACTGTACTTAAATGTAGAGCCACTACAAAAAAACCCCACCCATAACTACTGTACAACATTTCAGATCAGCCTTTTTTCCATTTTTTGATTTTTATTTTTTACATAAAGCTACATTAATTAAGCCACTTCTATTATAAAATTTCCATTAATTAAAAAGCATTGCTTTTTGGCAGGTTTTGTTCTGCATGTAAGCATTTTCTTGGTTTACTGAGAACTTGTAGCATTCTTTATGGCCAACAAACTCACCTCTGCTTCTATTATTTATTTCTTGTAGACAAACTGTTAAGAGCTGAAAAGTTATTGCATGTAAAATGCACATATACATACACAAACGTACACACACATATGTGCTGCTGAAGCTGTGTCCTATTCCAAGCCTAGACTGGCAGGCGATCATGATGAACAACAGGAGATTCTTGTGAAGAATGTGAGACACCTTGCTGTTGTGTAGCAAAATTAATGAATACCTAAGATGTGGAAAAAAAGAAAAAAAAAAAAGGAAGTAGGACTTTCAAAAATATCAGTAATCGAACTGAAACTCTGGAGATGTAACTGATTATATTTTTCAGTTGCTTTCCTATGGTTTTGTGACACAAAAAAATACTAGGTTATTTTGTGGGAACCCTTCTAGAGATATGTTGTGTAAACTCTGGAAATAACACCTTTGTCGCCTCTCCAGTTAACACAGTGGTTGATTAGTTATAAAAACAATGGTAAAATCACTTACTAACTTATGTAAGAAAATTATATTTTACTGTTGCTCAACTTAGTGGGTAACAATTGTTTTAATTTGCTTTGAAATGACACACATAATGAAACTGAGCCTGATGCTTCTATTAACAACCATCACAGATGTAGGTCCAGATATTTCAAGGTGAAAAGTATAATTCTGAACTTTGTAGACTGATGATGGAACAAGCAATGTGGCTCCCTAGTTTTTACTTTAAAACTGCAGATCTTACTGCAGAAAGGCTTGTTTGCTTTTTAATAACACAACTTATTTGACAGCAAGGAATGTAGAGGGAAAGTTGGCTATTCTCGATTCAAATGATCATATTATATGCAAACAAATTAGGATGCATAAGGGTGCTTGTTATTCGAGAGAACTATTTTCCTGTTTAAAACTGACTCTCAGTTAGTCAGGGAGAGGAAACAATGGTAGGTGACTGAGGTGATGAATCACTACGAATAATGGAGAAGCAGCTTGAGTAAACAATGCCTGAACCATCAACAGGCTGAAATTACCTGATATTCAGCCATTCGGTGAACAGGTCATTTACAAGCAGTTCATAGATCAGTAAGTATCGGAATATTCATTAATGATTTGCACGCGGGAAAATGTAAGCTCACATCATCTATCATGGAAAATTAGTATTTTGACTAGATGCAACTCTCTCAGTTTGCAGAATACCTAACAAGATGTTGAATATGAAGATGCTGTAACATATCATAACCACCCAGAAATCCCATTCTTGCCATCAGTCTATTCTTTCTTTTGCCCAAATAGTGGGATCTCTTCCGTCTGCTTGTGCATTTCCACTGTTCTCTAATATGCAGCATGATACTGCAATAGAAAGCCCTATGTAAAATCTCCTGGAAGTCCAAGGTTTACTGTAATTTACCAGAGACCAGTTCAGCCTTTTCAAGCACATTGGTAAGATCCCAAATTTCAGACTGTGGAAGTGGCAGTTCACAGTCCCACCATCTCATCCTACAAAGATCTAGATGCACCTAAGCACTGATAGTGTTTGTGCACAGTAGAAGTATGTGACTTACTGCAATGTTTTTACTGCACTCACCTCCAATGTAAAAGTTCATGAAACTATTGTCTAGACCTGAGATCACCCAGAACTGCTGGTTTATCACATACATTTGGGTAATCCAGAAAAATATATAGTATTCTACTATATCAATAATTACAATACACAGCATGGAAAAAATAAAAAAAAGAAAAATGGGGGGAGGGAGGGGAAGAAGAAGAAAAAAATTACCTGCTCTAATGTAGTTTGGCTAATGGAGTAATGTTTGATTTGGAGAAAAGCTTTGTGATTCTCTAGGACTCTGAAGAGCTCTGCTAAGCATCCTTCACTTCGTGGTATGTGGTACTCAAGCAGGTTAAGATGCTGTCCCTTAAAACAAACAAAAATGATAAAAGCAGATAGAAGTGAATGAACATTGTGATGAAGTTACATTTGCTTATAATCAGTCTAGCTTCAATAGGCTCTCATTGCAGATTAACATGGAAAGTATAAGCTTTTAAATAAGAATACATTTTGTCTGCATTGGTAGCACAAAGAAATGTCCATGCTCAAAGCACATACTTTGTGCAAGTTCTGAGAGGACATTTTGTTAATCTCGTAAATAATATATACATTTAAGACAATTTTATGCCATAGCATTTTAATCCAACAGACCAGTGCCAGTGCTGTTACAGTGCCATAACAATGGGAAAAGGAGTGAACACAGATTTATCACCTCTGGACCTTATCAGGAAGCAATCAGAGCGAATAGTCTCGGTGACTACACTGCACTTCAAGTGAAAAGAAAGGTGAGTTCAAAAAGAAGAAAAATAAAAGAAAAAGGAAATTTTCATTCAGAGAAAGGGCCTGATTACCTACATTGCCTAAAAGGCTGTTTGATGTTGGTGTAATCAATATGACAAGTCAGATTTTTAAGAATTGCTTAACAGGAAAATAAAAGGGATGCTCAGAGATACTTTTTCGTAAGAGATCAATATAACCAAATGTGTTTATATAGCTCTCACCAGCATATGCTTAATCCTGCCACAGAACAAATACTATGATGAGGAGTTTTAACCACACCTTAAACTGTGTTCCAGGAAAATGCAGTTGTAGACAATCCAAAATCATTCTTTGGTATCTTGTTTCTTTACTAAGCCAAACCTTGACTGAGTAGCCATCTCCAAACCTGAGAATGATACACAGAAACATAAACCCATTTGTCTACACTATGAAGACAGGAAGACCATTTCCTTCAACTGATTTTCTTATTATTATGTCAAATAACATCGTGTATGCCCTCTGTGAATTTTACTATTGAACAACAGAACTCCAATGAGAGAGTTGTTAAATCAATGATAACAATAAGAAAAAAGCCATATGTTATGCTTAGGTTTTAACTATTACAGGATGTTTCACTATCCAGTGTAACTAAATTTATGTTAACTAAACTATGCTTTAACTGCTATATTGCTTTGACTGGTTAGCAAAAAATGCTGAAGCTTACCCATCACAAATACAGAAGAAAAAAAAATATTGTGTACCTTTTCCAATGAGAGAAATGGGCAGGTAGTACTATTTTTCAAATATTTAATAAAGCTGCACATTCATATGCATAATTCACACTGTGAGTACAACTGTGTTTTATAGGCAAGTATAGGAGTATTTAAGGACATGGCAAAGTTAACGAATTTTCTTTAGCTCTATGTCCACACAATCTGTCTCAGAATAATACAGGAAATGAACTTCTCAATATACATGTAATAAAAGTTAAGTATAGGCAATCTAACCAACACATTATTTTTTTATTAGATATACTCACTGCTAGTATCTAGTTGGGGAAGTTGCATTAAACCCATAAACTGAAATGGCAACCATATTCTTATGCACATTGCTTAAGCAATGAAAGTTAAGTGGCACTAGTTCCCAAAACAAGGGGCAAGGGCAGATCTCAGCGGGCAGTGGGGTGACACAGGGCTGCTGCTGCATCCCTCACCTCCCAGCCCTCCTTTGCAACTATGCCTTCTCCGTTTAGGTTGACCTTCTTGGTTAATTGCTAGGGAAACAAGTCAGAAGAGCTGTCTTCTGCCACTGTTCCCTGTTGCCAGTGAGGAATGGAAAAGCAGAGCTGGTAGAGGGACAGGGAGCTCAGTCTGAAATGCCCATATTCTCCCAGAAACTTGAAAATTCATCCATCTTCCCACTGACCACCACTCCCACATCCTTCACTCCAGCATTAATCTTGTCACTCCAGCTTCGCAATTACTCATTGCCAAATCCTTTGCTCCAGTTCTTTGGTTTCTAGTGACTATCCTCTGTATTACTCCCTTGCGTCAATACCCTCCTCTCCATGTCTCCCCTCCATGCATAACCTGTGATTCAGGGTAGCAGCTGGGTTAATTTGATCTGACAGGTGTGAAGCACATTTTCATGTGATCAAAGCAGAAATATACCTATCACAGCACATTCTATGATGATGGTCTTTTCCAGTATAGCAAAAAAAAAAAAAGTCTGCAGAACATCAATCAAAATATAACACACACACAAAAAAAGAAATAACTGTTCTGAGACATATGTCCAGTTTAACCACTGTCTGTGTGACTCCCAGCAAAACACTTCACGTGAAGTACCACGTGTTCTTCATCTATATTACATGTATAGCAATGTAAGGGCTTTCACTTTTATGTTGGATCCAAACCTCTCTTGGTGTAAAGAAATCAACTTTTCATTGATTTCAGAGCAGAGCAAGTTTCCACAATGAAAAATTCTAGACTGCTGACTTTATTCTATCAAGAATTTCACATGAATCCAAAATATAATTTCCAAGGATCCTCTCAGACAGGAATCGTATTTCTTTGTGTAGAATAAAGCCACAGTTGCTACACCTTAGGTATGACAGTGGCAGCTTCTGCATAAGAAGCTGCACTGCATAAAAAGCCCCATTACAAATAAATTATTGTAGGGGCTTGGGTGGGTTTTTATTGCAGTCAAATGCAACAACTGAACTGCTTGCAACAGAGTAAGAGGAAACATTTCTGATTCAGTGCCCTGTTTCTTGGTTCCTGACGGACATTAAACAAATCAAATCCTATCTGGTCCACACTGCGGGTACCAAATATTCAGTGGGCAGTGCAACCTGAAGGATGAACAGTGCTATTACAACAAAGAAATCCAGAATAAGGTGGAATCCAATGCAGTGTCTGACTGTTTTGCTTTGCAATATTTTACTAACACGTAGTAGATCTCTAATTAAATGTTTTAAATGCATAGCATCATCCCTGAAAAAAAAATAAAATGCATGTGACAATAAAAAAAGATGTTACAAAGACAGATATAGTTAACAAGGGTGTTCAATTTAGTTGACAGCCATCCTGAGGCAACATTTTACAAGAGATCATTGATTCTGGTTAGTTTTCTGGCATCTCTACACACCCACTGTTGAATTACAGTTTGAAAAATGTTGGTTTATGGAGACATTCAACAGTAGCATAAAATGACATCGTAGGCAACCAAGCTTCCAAAGAAAATGAGTCAAAATTCTGCCTACCAGAGAACTCTGTGCAACTTTGGTTTAATTCTAAATTGTGAACGGCATAAATACTAGCGTGGTGCAAATACCAAGCTCTAAGAGATTTTTTTCTTTTGGTTAGTCAGATTATGATGCTTCAATACCTTGATTTTATAATTCATTTTAGTACAAGAGGTCCCCATACAGAGAAAGCCGATAAGCAATAAACATTTCCCCTTGCTATAATCAGCAAGCTCCTTTCAGTCCTGAACCGAGGCGATAGAAATTGAGTTGACCATTTTTTCCACCCTGTTTTCCTCCCTAATTCAGACAATATAATTAATTCTTCAGAAGCCCAAAATGGAGTTACAGAGAAAAGCACAATCTGGTGTGATTAGCGCTGTTAGGATCAAACCTTTAGCACCTGATAGTTCAAGACCTAAGGAGGGAAACATTATCATTAAAGTGGCGTAAGTTGAGCCAGCACACCTGTTCAGCAGCCATCTGCTGCAAAAGAATCACCACCTCCCCAAAGCTATTAAACCAACGTATTTTCCACTGCTAATCTCTACCACATTACTTTAACAACACCTGCATTTTTGTGTACTCACACAGAAAAATACACATTCCGACAAAAATCTCTATCCTTCCTGTTCTCCCTCAGTTAAACTAGCTGTTTAGGCTTGACTTTCCCCTGATCACTGTTCTGGGAGTATTATCTGTGAGCACTTTACATACTAAAATGCCACCACAAGACTACAACCAAAATATAAATTCCCAGACCTATTGTAAACCAATTAACTTGAGTATTAACAACAGCATCAACTGCAGAACCATGAGTTTAGCAAGGTCTACAAAACACATCCAAGTGGTAGCTGAGCAGCTCAAGTAACAAGGGAACAAAAGGACCATAAAATGGCAACAGGGAGTGGAACAATTTCCACATCAAGAACCACTAAATAGGCTAAAACGTTTCATCATAGAAGAAAGATGACTAGGTAGTAGAGAGGTGTTTTTACAGAATCGTGACTGCCCTAAGGAATGATTCTTCACTCTCCTCTGCTCCTCTTGCAAGAAGAGGGGACATCAAATTGAATTACAGGGCAGGTGAAGCAAAAATCAGTAAGAGGAAGTAATTTTCCCTACAGCACATAGGCAACCTGTACAATTCATTGGCACAGGATGTGCTGGATGCCAGAACTTGACATGACTTGACTAAATGATTTGGGAAATTCATGGAGGAAAGAAAGAGAATCCACTAAAACCACCTCTGGATTAGGATGCCTCTCAGCAATAAATTGCTGGAAGACAATTGAGTAATGTGGAAAAGCAACTTCACGTGCTTATTCTGGTCCTGTACTTTTCTTTCCTGGCCACTGTCAGAGAGAATAATACCATGCTGGATGGGTCTTTGATCTGACCTCATGAATGTTTCAATAAAAACATCACAAAGAGGATATTGGGGCAGATCAAGCAATGCTAATTTTTCAGTGTTCCCTTCTGCCCACCCCTGGTTCAGAGATCTGAATGGGAACAAGAAGAGAAGTTGCTGAGGAAAGACAATGCCTTGTGGCAACACAGCTGAGCCTACAGTTGGCTGGTCACAAGAGGTCCCTAAAGGCACCGAGAGCTTCTCTGAGTTTGACCCATGAAATCCTGTTTTCTGTGAAGGGTGAAAAAGAAAGTCCATTATCAGCACTATCTATTTGCTTTTAAAAATCCCAACAACTGTATTTTCATTTCAAGCTCTCAGGAGTTTGCTTGTCCACAAATGAAAAAAACCACCCCTAGAAACCACTGTCTTAACTTACAGCAGGGTCAAAAACTACCAGTTCATTGAATCATATTCTTCCCAAGGCCCATTTACCATCTTTTCTCTCCCCCGGTCAAAACTGCTGACTGTAACCTCAGGAAATCAAGAACACAGCCCGATTTCCTAAACGTTGATGAATAAGAAAAGCAGCTAATCGTCCCTATGCTTTTCTTCCACTAATCAAATACTACATTTCCCGGATAATATTGTGCTATATATATATACATCAAAAAATTACAGCTCCCAGAAAGTTTACTGGTGGAAATATAATGCGCATACTTTATGTACACGCTGGTCTGACTGATCAAAAGATTACTTCAAAATGACGTTATTGGATAACAAAATTTAAAATAACAAACAGAACATTGGCACTTAATGTCTGCAAGGAACTGCATCTTTTACATTATATGCCATAAATCAAAGAGAGGGAATAATTTCTTGCTACTCTGTTCGCCCCTCTGCTTTGGTTTGCATTCATTTGCAGACAGATATGGTCCTACTTTCCCAACGTGAATAGGCCTCATCTAGACAAGTTAATTTAGTTATTCCAGAATAACTGCTGAAGCGTATGGGATAGATTCAGGTCATTCCTCTTGGAGCCCTCAACACAGGAGCAATTTACAAAGAGAACAAAACTTGAATAACGTTGAAAACAAAAGACTTGCATTGGAAAAAAAAGAAACAAAAATTGAAATAAAATTATTAAAATAAATCCATCACAGCTAAAGATAGTCATAAATGACACAATTACATTTCATTATGTCATCCATTAAGTGGCAGGTAAAGACAATATCTTGGAAGGAAAAAAGTTATTAAAATTGAAATTATTTTTTAAAACACAAAAATAAAATCCAAATATTCTATCACACTCAAAGTGTGAGTTCCTTCTGCGATTACTCAGAACAAACTCAGTGTTGCTGAAAAGATAAACTTGATTAGATGCAAAAAACCAAGGAGACATAATAAATTACTTATAAAATCTGTCTTCCAGATTATTCATAGATTTTTTTTCATTTTTAATTGGTTATGATTTTTTCCAGGGTAGCACTAGAAACATAAAAAGAGCTATTAAAACAACAAGTAACACTTCTTCAAGTATATTGTACATGCAGTATTTGCTCACACACACTCCAGGCTTTCATATCAAGCCATCTAACGTTACTTTCTGTATTCAACAGTATCACTGCCGTAAGCGTGACAGCCTCGGGTTATGAGCAATGCAGGGCACAACTTCGCCTTGCTGGCTGAACGTAGGCATTTAAGTGCTTAGCAGTGATTGCTTAGGAGTATGTGGTAAAACACTCAGAAAATTTTAATTGTTTGTACATACACACATACAAAATCTGTCTGTGTATGAGCCTGTATGTCTGCACATACAGGAGAGGGGGAGAAATCTGTTACTCTTGTATTATTTATATATTACATTTGCAGAGGAAACTGAGAGCAGCACTGTAATTCTGAGCAAGGCTTATGGCTCAGCCTACAAAAATGCCAAAACTGTTCCCTCAAACCTTCTGGACCTCAACTGTGAAAAAAGCAGCAGGAAGTAACATTATCATGGTATTGCTATCACTGTTTTCTGGTGTGGGGTTGGTTGTTTATTTTTAGTGAGTTTTTTTTTTTTTAAATAGGATATTGCACACTAAAATGTCTATTAAATGGAATTTACCAACACTTCAAGGTCAAATTCTCAAGTTTAAAAATGCTAGAATGGAGGCCAGCTGTGAAATTCAATTTTAAACCACTGGTGTATTTGCATTATGTAATAAGCTTTAGGTACATCATCACATAGCAACTCTCCAAGAAAACCCTATCATGAATGCTTGATAAGATATGCTGGAGGTACTGACTCAGACAAATGGCTTTATTTACTGCAAAATCTAGAAAATGTTGCAAATAAGATAGCAGATTGCTGAGAAAAGGAAAGAAATTGTTTTGTGGTTTTGGTACGGCCCTGGGGAACTGAATCCTGTACTTCCACTCCAGCACACGTGTGTGATTTGTGGTTACTCACTCAGACCACACTTTTCACTACTGCTTCCCTTTCTTGTTAAGGGCCCACCTTGAGTCCTAGGGCTTCGTAGTACTTTCAGAAACACCCACAGCTACAGTTAGCAGGTGTTGTACTCAGAATGCAGTGTGAAGCAAATGGAAAATATTTAGCCATAACCTACTCAGATTGACGACCCAAACCCTTTAAAATTAGCATCATGCTTCAGTTCCTCCTCTGTAAAGTGGGAATAATTATTTCAAATCCCATTTCCCAGAAGTATTGTGGAAAACATAGATGTTTATATTTATGAAGCCCTGCTCCAGTGAATGCTGGTAATACTGTATTTAGACACAGGTCTGAAAAATGTCTAGTAAAAGCAGTACACTGATCAAATACTAAGGAAAGAAGAGAATAAATATGAAATTTTAATTAGCTGCTGATCACTGAATGAACAGGTAGTCAGCTATACTGCAGTGTTCTGTGGAAAATATAGTAGAAGATAATTAAAAAAATGCATTGTAATGCACACACAGTAGGGCTGAATTAATGTTGCACAAAGTTTTATGAGAGTGCAAAGATATAGCTTATTCCTTAAGTCTCAATCTGTGTCAACTTAAAGTTGTAAGAACTCTTTTCTTCAAGCCTTCCTCTGGGAAGATAAAGTAATAGCTACGTTACATAAACACACATCTACTGCCTTAATGCATTTTTCATGTACAAAAGGAATTTGTTTTCAAGTCAACAGCAATGAAAATGATATTAACGTCTATATTTTATGGCATGTAAGAAACTTACTGCTGGTATATGTTAGTATGGTAACACTTTTTCCAATGAAGGCCAAAATATTTGAGATCTGTAAATTTAATCCTCAGTTTCCCATTTAAGAAATCTATATGTGTGAGTTTGAGAAAAACAATAAAATATTCTCAATCAGCCTCTTTAAAACAAAAACAAAACACCAAAAAACCCACCCCAACAACAAAAATCCCCACAAAACATAAATAGCTTGCCAACACATTCTCCATTCTAACTCTGCTATAACAAATGGATTAATTGTCGGGTAATTTAATCAGATGGCTTGCTGATAAAATTTGAGCAAAGACTTGATGTTTGTCCAGCACTTGAAAAATTGGTACCGGTTTTTCAGATATGAGAAGTCTGTCCAGATGGCCCTAGAATGAAGGATAGTATTCAAAATGTTGTTCCCAGAGGATTGGCCAGCTGTATCTAACATGGAAATGCTTCTGTGAATTTTCAAAAAAACATAAAGTATAATGGAGAATACTGGAGAGAGCATTTAAATTAAATCCATTCACAATTTAGAGTAATTGACTCAGTTGGCAGGAGCCTCTGAAATCAGGTTTTAATGGGCACAACTGCTAACACATCCATCTCATACAAACTACATCCAGAACAAAGATGCTAACTTTTTTTAAACTGTCCTTCAGATTGCTCTTTCCAACTAACACCTTTCTTGGCATTATTCGGAAATTTGCCACCTGCAACAAAAGGCCTTTCTGAAGAAGTCCAACACTTGTTAACCTACTGAGAATCATTTCAGGGTACTGTAAGGCTGTTTAAACATAGATGAACACAGTCATGGCTCAACAGTTAGGACCCAAACACTTATATTTGTAGAGAGAAGACATTTTTGGATGAGCATTATCTAACAGGAATGCACAAGAGCTGGATAAATGATTCAAGTCTCTCACATGAGAAGCAGCGTCACTTTTTATACCCCTATGAAGCTTTTATGTTTCATATTAGCATCTTCCTGGAGCTCACCCATACCCTTCATAGGAGAATTTTGTACTGCCATCTGACAAAGCTGTATTCAGTCCAAGACTGTGGTCTTTCACATCTGCCAAGGGCTGAAAGTGTAGTCGCAGAGAAAGCTGAATCCATGAAACTTCCCACCACAGCAAAGCAGCAAATTTAACAGGCCCCCAAGGAAGACCCATTAAGCCTTCATCACTAATCCATCAAAAAGGTGATCATTATCAAGACTTTACAGACTGTAACGATACTAAAGGAAAAACAAATAATTCTGAGGATTTCCATCAAAACAGACAAAATCACCGGGAAGGGAAGAAAAAAGGTAATTTTGGTGAATGTGAAGGGCAAAAAATCTCATATCAAAATGTGCTCCCACTGCTATTTCTTACAATACAGGGCTCATGCTGTCATAAATAAAAGCTGTATGGAATGTTTCTTTCATTTATGTATTTGTACATTGTTTAGATTTCTTTCCATCTTCCAATCTTCAAAGCTACATCAGGTCACTTGTACTTGATTTTAAAATATTTGTTCAATTAGACTTGTAGAAACAAATTGAAGATAGAATAAAGAATATCAGGAACAAATAAAACAAAACCACAGGAAAATCTAAAGAAAAAACCACGATAATCTATGACTACGGTCCCCGTAGATTTTATTTTAGTACCATTCTTGCATGTTAATATAAATATATATATTGCTAGCATAACTCAATCACACACATAAGAACATTTTTTTATATGAGTAATTTAGATTAAATCAGATGCGGTAAAATCAGTTTTGCGCCTGCTTTCCTTCACTTAACACTGCTTCATGGAACAATTTTGTTAAACAAAACGTTAGGAGATGGGGTTTTGACTGTGAGATGGTGGCAGGGACAAATACAATAGACAGTGCTAATTGCAGGAAAACACTGAAAAATAGAACTGACTTGTGACTAATACGGTGGAAGCGACTGTTTAAGGAAAGTGTTCTTAAGAGTAGATTCAGAAATCTTTGCCGTCTATCACTTTAGAATGAATAACGTTTTGATCTCTATGGCAGTGAGAATGGCAGGACTATTAAATCATAGGGAGGAAAAGAAAATGGGACATGAGGAGTAACTCAATACTGTTGCAAGTCCTGGAAATTTTTTTTCATGTTCACAGGTTGAGAAAGTGAGGGGAAAAAAAAGAGAAAATATTAAAATAATTTGAACCTTAATTATTTCAAAGGTTTTCTTTTAAATAATAAGTGAAAGAATCCTGCTTGTCTTCTACTTTCCCATCCCGTGCAGATGCAGAAGTCCTCCAAAACGTACATGGTAGCATGTCAGAAAATTGTCTTCAAACAAGTTCGAAACATGAAGTACACAAAGATACTGGGTTTCTTAATCTCCTAACAATTACTTTATTTATTAGGTCTGGAGTGGTCTGGAGTTTATGATGGAGCAGAAAACTTGAGTCAGAAGTTCTGTCTGGGTGGAAGTTTGGAAGCTAAAGTAAGCAACAAAATAATAGGAGTACAGGGACAATCAGACTTCTCCCCAGCACTTGACAAATATTTTCCAAAGAAAGTATGGAAATATCTTTACTATACATTTAATTTTTAAATTTTCTTTTTCTTTAAAAAGGCAAAAAGCTTTAACAGCTGTGTGTATATGAGGTTTTAAGACTGTGTTCTCAACAGAGGCTTTGCTCCCAGAATCCAAGAAAATGAATTGGACAGTCAGAGCAAATTCAGAGAAATGCATGATTTTATCTCAATCCTTTGAAAAAGCTAGTGACTATTTTTTCCCTAATAAAAGGTATTAAAGTTTTAGGAAAAAAAAATCCATATGTTCCTGAACAATAAGTGTGGAAAATTTTGAGAATAAATCAATCAATAAGCTAGGAGTTAAAGGGATTTTAATTCTGCCTTAAAAGAAAAATCTTAATGCAGCTTCAGCTGCCCAGTCTCTGTGGAAAGCCTCAGCAATATGGGTACCCAGTTCACACATTATCCCACACGAATGTCACTGACATACATTAAATAACTGTTGTGGCAATACAAGGAACACAAATCTGCTGATATAATTAAATATTCTTAACATTGAGAAGGTGAGCCTTTTAAAAATTACAATTATTTCAAATAAATAATTGCAATGAATGTTACTGCCAAGCATTCTTATCATGGATTTGCTTTGGGAATTTAAAAGAGGTTCTCATACAGTCTTGATTCTACAATGGTCGATCTGTGACTGTCTTGATATCCTCAAAATTAATTTGAAGATACTTCCAGCATGTCGTATAGTTTATTTTTCTGCACTTACTTGCTAATTGTGATCTGAAAGACATATATCTACAGAGACAGTCTAGCAAATTGAGAAATAACTGTCCTATTTATATCAACGTGTTGCATACTTATGAGTATGTTTATGATGTCTTGTTTCCTAAGAAGGTGGATGAAAAGATGCTGCTAAAGGAAAAACATCAGAAGTGGCAAAACAATGAGAGTCACTGAGAAGATACAGGTGAAGCTCGCCTTTGTACAATGCCTGGTTTTGCCCTCTCAGGGTCGAGCTGAGAAGACAGAGGCATGTACTCAGTCCAGAGGATATTAAACAAAAAGGGCAAGTAACTTTATACACTCAACTGAAGTACCTAAATTATACTATTCTTCCTTTTCAAACAGCAGTTTCACCTGCGCAAGGTCTGCGTTGCCTGCTACACACAACTGTCTGTCTTACTACAAGAGCAATAAAGGGTGCTTGCACTCCTGCTAAAGTATTCCAGCTAGTGGGACAACAGGCCACTTGATGCTCTTAAATGCGGCAATTAGGAACAGGATGGCAAAGACAAAGAGCTAGATACAAAAGAAGCAGAAACTTCTGCCAACGAGGGATTGAATTCTCAGGCCTCCAAATTATGAGACAACTACTCTCTAAAAGGTACCTAAACATGAAAGGAATGCTGTAATCGCACAGATCAGACTTCTTTTTCAGTTGTTTTTTTCCACCATTCAGTTTGTAATGTTTCTAGCTGAAAATCTGTCTTGTTGAAAAAAACTTGGAAGTAGAGAGCTTATTGAAGTAAATGTGAAGTAGGCCTGTCATGCTAATATAACTATGAAGGAAGGGCCTATAGTTCTGCCCAAAGGGGAGGACAGAAAGCCAAAAGTGCCCTCAGGGGACACGATGTTATCTGAGACACAGACTTCTGTCCTGTAACCGTAGCAGACAGCATTTGCAAAACATTTCTGTAGGGCTTGTTTACATTGTCAAATGTATCTGCACTTAAGAATGGTAAATGCTGAGCTAGTACAACGCAGTGTAGCTTTGCTGCTTGCAAATAAGCTGTATCACAGCTGACTGGGTGTCATAAAAATTCTACTTATTACTGAATGTAAATGTTCTAACTAGGAGTTGCAGCAAATTTCAGCTTCTGATCCCGTTTCCTTTGTGGTGGTTTGAGCCTGTCCTTTAAATAAACATCTTCATTAACAGATATTAAATTAATCTATGAGCAGAACTGAAGTAGAAGAGAAGCTCATGTACACAGGAAAAGGATGCAGATAACGTAGCATAAATACCTGCAATTGCCAGTGAATTCAGTAGGAGGCATAGATGGTTCAAAATACTTTGTTTTACTGGCTGCTGACTTGTTGAAAGCGCTTCTTCCTGTTACAAGAAATCCTCAGGAGGAACCAAAGTGTATTTCATCTCAAGATGTTGAATTCTCACAACGTATTTCTCAGGTTGAGTGCAGAAATGCTTCATTTTAGATACAGATCTGTCTCGTTCAATTACCAGTGCAGACTACAAAGCATTTTAGCAATGCCATATGTCAATTTAGCTAGCTAAGATACCCTAATTGGCTCTTTTTGAACTTCCGCGATGGCAGGGAAAGAAAGATGTGCTTAGCCGTCTTAAGTTTTTATGCCTTGACAATATTAAAGTGGCTAGCCAACTCTTAGATTGAATGTAGCTTCAGAAGGTTTGATGTTGACATATAATACCTGTTTTTAATGTGCTGGGGAGAACCAAGACACTTGAAACTTCCATTGACCATAATTGCAAGCCGTGTGCAGAGAGCTTCACATTCTTCCATGCTACAAAATAAAGGGGAAAAAGCAAAAAGGAGGAGATTAAAAGAATAACACTGGAAACAGAGAACATTATTTATACCTAACTTTAATTAAAGTGGAGGGAACCTGGACAGCTGCAAAAGTGGGTACACAAAACCTTTGACTTTAAAGGCAGCAATCTACATTCTAACCCCTAGTCAGTATATACCAAAAGTTACTACCACATGACAGCTAGAAGAGACCCCCTAAAATGGAATTTATGTTTTTAGTCTGGGACCAATTGGACAATTCTGGCCACAACAGTATTATTACNCTACAAAACTTAACCATAATAGTGCAACAGCCTTGAAACCAGAGGAAGTAGGAGATAGAGGAGTTGTAAATAATGAGACTAACGACCAATTAAAAGACAGAGTCTATCTTGTTTTCAGTGAAAGACTAACTACTCGGTGCAGGTGTTAGGAGCCCAGATAAGCATGGAGAAAACCGTAAGGAGCATGCGCTGAGAGAGAGGAAGACGTCCAGCCTTCATCCCTGAAGACCACCAGGAGACCCCCTGAGTGTCACTGAGCATGCTCTATCTGGGAGGAGTTAATGTAAACGACTTCCTGGAAATAATTTGCATAACCCTGCCTTTTCTTAAAAATTATAATGAATATGTATAATTAATCTGTATAAATATGAGAAATTTGGCTTTAATGGGGGCACACATTTGGAGGAGCGATCCCCTGTGTGCCCAGCGCTGCAATAAAGGATACCTGCTTCATAGTCACCAAGGCTATTCAGTTTTGATTCCGGCTTTCCGAGGCATCACAGGCAAACACCTGATAGGCAGTCTTGGAAATGCCGCTGAGTGTGAGAATCATGAACTCTGTTATTCCTTGTGTAGAAAAAGCTGAGGAGTGTTGTTTTTGCAAACTGTAGAGTAAGTATAATATTTTTCTATACTGACTTGAGGAATAAAAGACTCAAACTGCCTCATCAAGAATCATTTACCAAAGCCTTAAGTGGTCTTATGGGAAACTGAGGCCTAAAACTAATTCTTCCAGTAAAAGGAAGGTACTGGACAATTGTCAATCAAGATATATTAATAAAGGGGCAACAGTTAAAGGCTATGTATGATGAACAGTAGTAATTTAGAAAGATACTGCATTTTGCTCAGTAAGCTCATGAATATTTTCTTCACCAAGGGGAAGCAGGAACATGCCAGACATGCAATGTGTATTATATTATGTGCTGTTGTGAAGAAGGCACCTCAGTTGAGCCTGTAAACCTTGGAGGTACTGATTCAGAGAATCAATAGGTAAACACTGTTGGTGTAATCTAGCATAGATCAGCAAATGTCAAAACCTGGAAGTAAAGTCTAGCCAAAATAAGGAGGTGGCCTCGAGCTGTATCCACAGTGTGTGAGATAACATAGAAGAGGTAACAGGAGGAGACAGGAACAAGTTAGCAGGAGCTGCTGGTACATATCAAAGACAAAGAGGAGAAACACACCAAAGATGAGCAGAGGTGTGAGACAATCATTCAAGGAGAAAACAGTTCAAACTTCCCTTGTGGTCTATAAATCAGCAATCCTGACCAAAGGTGAAGAGCACACTGCAAGGAAAACTAGAAGCCTTCCTCCAGAAGACCCCCAAAGACCATCACCAGATAACAGCACACCTGCACCAGAGGGAGGAGACTTATGATAATGAATTCTCAGAACCCAACCTTTTATTGGAATTCTTATGTATATTCATGACTATGTGTAATGAATATCCAACTGCTTGTTGAAATGGTGTGCAAGTCAGGAGGCACTAGCCCCCTTGCACCCAGTGCTACAATAAACATACCTGCTTTATAACTCTTAGTGAGCTGTTAAGTTTGTTTCTGCGAGTCAGTACGTAATTCATAGGTAAACAAGGGGGGGATTTTGGACCGGAATAGGGTATAAAAATGCTGCAAACTGACCACAGGTGTGCCTGCTTTGCTCGGCCTCCTGCTCTTGCAAGAACATATAATATATTACTTCTTCACTAGTATGTCTACTACTGAGAGTCCTTTGTCAGGACCGCTGGCATTTCTAACAGCGGTAATATCTGTTTGTGGTCATTCTGTGCTAAAGGATATTGGGAGAAGAATGAAGTACGCTTGATCAGCTAGCCTCTTACATAGTACATATGCTTAGGCAGTAGTGACCCTTAGTCTCATTGCAGGATAGAAGGCTTAAAACACTACAGTCTAAACAGAATTTAGGACAGGGACCTGAATAGAAATGCATGATCCTGTTAGATGGGACTGCTTCGGATGATAAATAGTAACTTTGACTTGTAAAGCTTAGGGAAGATGGGCTGCTGTTCTATGTATTACACAGAATGGTGTGCGCCGTTCTTTCAAAGCATCGTTTTAGACAGACATTGGCTGTGACATCCATCGTCTCCAAGAGGAATCAAAGTTGTTTGATGTTCCTGTCATTCACTGTGTATGCTCCCTTTTGAGACAGTTAAACAAGTGTTGTCTGTGTGCTTCAGACACGTACCAGTTCAAATTAAAGTGCTTTTATTGAACACACATGGCAATTAAGTACCCTCTTAGAAACCATTTCCTTAAAATAGGGACAGGGATATGTGAGAACTCCCAATCCACTATATTTGAAAGAGATGTGGAGAGAGCTTACTAACGCATCTTTCCACATCAGAACCCATCTCTTTGGGTTGCACTAATTCCTAATGCTCCCTGTGGCATAACATTCCAGCTGTGGCAAAACAAGAGAGATATAGGCCTGTATGGGCAGTTAAGGCAATCTCACTCCTCCCTCCCTCAAACCAGAAGTTAACCATTGTCTCGGAAAATTAAGTAGACCTCAAAAACTGATTACATAGGAAACTGTCTCTACACCTTATGCATTTATTTGCTGATATGCATGAAGATTCTCTTCATAAGAAAAATTCCTTTACTTATACAAGTACCCTTTGAAAGAATCTCACATAAATCTCCAATGGCCTTTAGCAAATAATACAAATAGTGTAAAATAATTTCTCCTTTCTCCACGCTGGCACAATGTCTTATTAATTAGAACTGAAATGTGTACACTAGCACTGTACTTATATCTTCTTCAAGTCATTCACTTGTGGAACTAAATGAGTAATTAGTAACAATTTGATGGATTTTCCTGCTTGCTTGTTTACAGCATATTAGTAATGAGACCACAGTTGTCTTCTGTTCAGCTGGTGTTTGACAACTGAGGGTTTTTAATCTGTACTGAAAAGTCAAAGCTCACCGTTTCTTTAAGATCACTCCACTTAATTCATAATGGGAACACGTGCTCCTGAAATGAGTGAGCTGGTAAGCACTCAGGGATCAAACACAGTGTGTGATTTTCAAGATTCAGCTTCCATAAATAGAACACTAGAAATTTTTGAGAATGTTTTTCCGTTGATAATGTAGCATACACATGTACAGGGACAACAAATACATTTTGAGTACACCTTGAAAAAAAGTACCAATATCTAGAAAATATTGAGGGAAGTTTTTCTGCATTCATTTATTGAGTCATTTATGCTTCAAAACTCATTTGGCCAAAATGTTACATTGCTGCTTTGATAAATGTGTTCTGTCCTCTCTGGGCATGTTTTCATGATCTCTCTCTCTCACTTAAAACCATTTTATATATAATTATATGTACTATACTATATTCCCTTAGGGAACATTTAATTTATTCCATTTAACTACAGACATTACAAAACACTATTGATGTTTCCTCCATTAAACTGATATACCAATGACCATATCAGAGAACTGACAAGATATTTAATGTAGACAGACTCTTCTAAGAGGACAGGGTCACTTCTACCATTTCCAGTGATGCATACAGAGACTAACTGAGGCCTCTGTCATTAGGATGCCATGACATACTCTTTTCATGCACTGATGCAAAACAGAATCCTTAGTAAAATCAGAAGAGGGATTTTTCACTCCCACTTCCATTTCTAAGGATTTGTGAAGTGGGCAGGTGCAAAAGGATGAACCAGTGGTCCAAGTAAGAAGAGACACTGCAACACTGAATAGAAAGGAAGAATTAATTACATCATTTTTTCCTGTGCCTGCAGCCCACTTGAGCCACATCCTAAACTTTGAAAATTAAATATAGAAAATATTTAGGATATATGCAAGTTCAGTTATCACAAGCAGGAAGGAATTACAATAAAATGCTAAGATACATTCACATTTAATGCTCACAGAGTGAGCATGCCTTAAGAATTTGCTCTTCTGCTCTCAGTTGACAGCAGGTGAGAAGAGACAACAGGAATATGCTCACTGCTGGGGTAAGGGTCTTACCTGTGGGATGTCAGCACAGCTGCACAGCCATCCTGAACTTCCTTCAGGATGGTTTTCCAAAGGTAGCGTTTAGAGCAGGGATCCATCCCAGAGCTGGGCTCGTCCTACAGGAAAAATTAAAATGTCGATACAGCAGCACAAGAAGACCATGTTAAAGCTCCAACCCAGCATGACAAATTAACAAAACTCACAATCAAATAATAACTTTTCCTCTTAAAAAAAAAAAAAATCTACATTTTCAGGACATCACTTTAAAGACTCGCTTTAACACACATAGTTGAATTTCTAAAGCTAGGGAGAAGGAAATTCTTCCAGTTGCTTTTTATGCGGTGAAATTTCATGAGGGGTGGCAGCAGCTGTTAGGGTGGTACAGACTTGGCCAACAGTATTTGCAGCAAGGAATCCCAGCTGAAACCTGGAAGCAAGGTTCACAAGAAACAAAGCAAACAAAACATCCAGTTTGATGCTGATTGTACTGCTTAGCTACCAATGGCACAGGTGAAAAAGAATTCAGTTCAGTCTCCTACCTAATATCTGTGGTTAGCCAACAAAGAAACCATAAAAATCAATAAAAATAAAGCAACCCACGCTATTACTTAAATCAATAGCTATGATCCTGGATGCAATCTAGAAGAAGGTTCAGTGAGTTACATTGCTGCCTTTGCTTTCAGACAAAAAAAAAAAAGACAATACTTGAATAACTCCTTTAAAATCTGTTAGCTTTCTAAAGCCAGCCAAATGTTTTAAAGCATTTGACATGTTTAGATATTTTTCTTTCCTCTTGTCATTACATATGCAACAGCCTGTGCCCTGCAGCAAGAAGTAGGTTGAAATGGATACTTGCAGTAGCATGCTGTCATAAAGACATTAAAAAACAGTTGGAGCATTTTCTAAGATCAGGGAAAAGCACTGATTTAAGATTATCTCCTCCTTTCACTAACTGAACTAAGGTCAGTTTAAGCATAAAATGTAAATAAAACGATTCAGCTCAGAAGTGAGGCAATGATAGGAAGTTAGAAGCAGCAAAATGTGTCTGGTCTGAAAAATGAACCCCATGAGAACACCAGTTTCATCTGGTAGCCTCTGATGCATTGCTGGAAGCACTGGTTTGCCCCTGAACTATGGGAAGCAAATTCCCTCCCTCTGACAGTTCTGAAAGGTTTATTCCACTGTTGCACTTGTTTAGTTCTTCCCAGCCAAGGCTTAAGAAAGGGGATGTTCAATCTTCTCTACTGAAATAATAGACAGTGATAAGAAGAATATGATGTCATAATGATGCATTTCCCAAAGCTTTGCAGTTCCCCCCTATCTTCAATACAAAAAGGCATTGTTTAAACTGGAAAGGACAGTTTCAGGCCTAAATGAGCAGTAGGATGCAAATACCAAAACAACATGACATAAGTAATTATAATGAATATAATTCAGGACTATTAGTTTTGTGTGTGTAATTTTGCGTAATTTTTACATCCAACAAAAATATAGGAACTAATCAGATTTATCAAACATGATGTAGCAAGGAATATGAATATCCAGAAAAAGATGGGTCAAAAATTAATAACAATGGCTCCAAATTACTAATTACTAAAAGAATCTTCCCTTTTAAGGAAGCCAGCAGAATTGTTCATATGTTTTTCTCATGCTATACACAGAGAATATTTACAGCATTAATATATTTTACATATTTTTTTTCTTCTTCTTACGTAAGGAGATCTTACAAAAAATACATATTCATTTGTCCAGGGGATGCTACAACTGCATTTGATTATGTCTAGGGCCCTTTTTTTCCTTCTCACCCAACTACACCTTCCCCAAAGACACACACACAAAAAAAAAACCCGAAAAGAAAAAAAGAAAGAAGAAACATCTTCACTTTCTACTTTTATGAGCAGTGGAGAATAAAATAAGAGTACATTCAACAGAATAACGAGGGCAGTTGTACATCCGTGTATCAAATGCTCCATGACCAGGGATTTACTGATTTTCTTTAGAGCAATGTAACCCATTTATCATAGGCACAGCATTATCTTCACTCACCAGTAAAAGTATTTGGGGTTTACCAACTAAAGCCACAGCAGTAGAGAGCTTCCTCTTTGTGCCAGCACTGTATGTTCTCACCAGTTTGTCAGCATGGGTATTGAGATGTAACCGGTTAACAAGGTCCTCTGCCACCTGTGGTTTAGAAATTTGAAGGTCATGAAAGGTGAGCCAAATTAGATAGTGTTTGTGCTGTGCTTAGATTGCAAGAATACTGATCATGCATATTAGGAAAACGTACATGTTGTTTCCTGATTTACCCTCATTTGCTGCATATTATTATTTTTAAATCCTAGACACAAATAAAGCTGCTCCAGGACCCCTTACTCCTCCATGAAGGATAAGGATTTTCTTATATAGAACATTTGGCTTTGTCATTGCTTGTAACATCCATTTGCAATAATTCTGTGGTGTTGGGTCAATGATCCTACATGTTTCTCATTTCTCCTTATTCTCCTGTGTTTATTTGATTGAACATCTTAGTGATTGAAACTTCAGGAGGCAAAATTCTACATCAGCCACAGAAAGGTAGAAATGGGAGAGAAGCATGTCACGGGTGGCGGGCTTAGAGTTTCTTAAAGACAAAAGTTAAATCAGGGTTAAATTAATAAACCTTTCTAATAACTGAGACAGATAAGTTGACCCTGGTTGGTCTGGTTGTAATTGCTTAAATAACTGAGTGTGATGTGAGTAAGCTGGGCAGGCACGTGAGCACACCTGGAGGCAATGTTCATGCTGTCCTCTGTGGCCTTTCTTCTTCACCTGTCAGGCACTTCTGACTCACACGGCTCCCTCACATGCTGGTGCTAGAGAATTTTAAGTGCATCAAGAGCCTTACTCCACCTATATCCACTATCTCTGCCAGACCATCTGGGGGGACCTGATGCAAAAGTATAAGGGACACAGCAGCAGCAGTGACTTTTCTACTCACCGCTGCCAGACACACCCTGCAAAGCAGCAGTTTGGTGGCATATTGCTGGGTGGCTGTATCATCAAGGGGTGATCAAACTTGCAATACAGCCAGTATATCTTCCACCTGGATGTACCATGGCTGGGAGATTCTTGTAAAGCAAGTAGTTGCACGGTTCTCTACTGCCTGGGATCAATTGCCAGAGCATCCCCAGCAGTATGGTGCATTCTTTTTGCTCCCTCTGCACTACCTCCAGCAAAAAGCAAGGAAGGACTGGAAGCAGCAATCAGATCATAAAGTCTCCACTTAATTCAGAAAATCCAATAGGAAAAACCCAATCGGAAAAATGCATCAATAAACAATTTTTGGAATTAATATTAACTATCCATTTCAAATAGACTGCCATAAGCATAATATTTTTTAATGAGACAATTTTATGAAAACTCCCTAGGAAATGCTAAAATATCTGTAAATCTTTTTAGCGAGCCATTTCAGTGCTACATATAAAAATACAGGACACTTCTGAGATCGAGTTCTCCATAAGCAGGAACAACGCTGCAATGGTGAGAATCTGCAGTATTCTAGCATGGATCCTGGCACTAGTATTGCGAGTCACTTGTGTTCAGTATAACCTTAATGATAACCTGACAGCAATGCACGTTCTCAGACAAAAACTCTATTTCATAAATATTGCTCTGGCTGCAATAAATGCAAAGTGTTATTTTGGGTTTTTGTAAGCAACCTTAACAACCATTAAACCACACACAGGTAATTTTATACTGAAAAGTTCAAGACTTCTGCTACTTTAGAGTTAATTCACAGTGGGGTTTTTTTTCCTGGAAATTCAAACATTCCATGTCTTTAGAAATAGTCAAGCATCTAATCTATATTCTAAGATATAAAAGCCGAGCTTTTTTTGATTTTGTTTTGTGGGGTTTTTTTACTTCCAAACATAGGTCTTATTATACACCAAAACAATCTGTAAAGTGAACCCCTCTAAAGCATATAGTAGACAGCTTATCCACTCTACTAAACTGACTTGAATTTACTACCATTGCGAACATGTGCATATTAGAGACAGCAGGATTATATCCCTACAAATCTACCAACAATATACAGAGAATTGCACAGAAAAGCTCATAAAAATAAGATCAGAAAGTGGAAAAAAAAGTATTATCTCTTGTTTATACAAAAATTAACATATATTGCAAACTACAGCAAGCTTCAAGAGTTTTTAAATAAGGAAGAGAGGATTACATATCACAGCTGAAATGTAGTAAAAACTATCCTTTGGCTATGACCAGAAATACTATTTCTAAAACGGCTTTTAAGTGTTACCAAAACTCTTAGTCTAAGTCAGCAAAATGTCATTCTTTGAAAGAGACAATGAATGCTGTACAGGGAAGAATTTAGAAAGCCAAGGGATAGTGCCAGAAAGAAAAAAAAAAAAAAAAAAGGATTCAAGTAAGCTAAGAGGCAGAATCTTGTATCAGATATTAGCATAATGCTCTTTGTAGGGCGCAACGTTTAAAAGAATAGACTTTGCAAGATTTACAATTCTATACATAGAATCCTCGTAACTATGTGGTAAGTACTCAAGCATTCATTGCACAGATACTCATGACTATGCCATCCTGTTTTTTACAAGAAGAGAAAGCCTGGCAATTCCTCTGCTATGGGAATTTTGCAAGCCAAAGTTTACTTAAGGTACAAAGACAGGAGTAGGAATCATTTCATAGTAGCCACTTTGCTTCTGCTTTGAATGTGTAGGGCTTCCAAGATAAACACTGCAGATCATTGCTGTGCACACCACAATCTGATTTGCTATCTAGATGCCCTTCTTTCGTGCAGAACATATCAAATTAGAACAGATTTGGAGCTGAAGCACACCGTTGCGGTTTTGCGTGCTGGGTTCTGGTGGAGGAGAGGTGGGTGGGTTGCAGGGGTGGCTGCTGCAAGAAGCAGCCAGAAGCTCTCTGCAGTCCCAAGACTGTAAACACCAGCCGGCTCAAGGCCAGAGTCATTGTTGACCAAGGCCGAGCCCATCAGCGATGGTTACAGCGCCTCTGGGAATCACATTTAGACTGCTTTTTGCCACTAGAGAAGGGACTGAGAAGATATAAAGTGCTGTGTAGGCACCAAGTCCAGTGAAAGGGTGGGGAGGAGGTGCCCCAGGTGCCAGAGAGAAAGATGCCCCTGCAGCCCGTGGAGAAACCCATGGTGGAACGGGTGTCCCCCTGCAGCCCATGAAAAAGGCTGAGACCCCACCTGTAGCCCGTGGAGATGCCTCACACTGGAGCAGGTGGAGACATATGGAAGACATTGTGACTTGAGTCCCACGTTGGAGCAAGCCTCTACTAGCATTTGCAGCCCATGGAGAGAGAGACACAGAGATGAGAGAGAGAGTGCATGCAGTCCATGCTGGAGTATGTTTGCTGTGGTGGGACACGGGCACTTGTGACCCAATGGAGGACTGGGCTGGAGTAGTCTGGACCTGAGAGACTGAGAGACATTCTATGGTTTATGACTGCACCCCATAGCAGTGACCCACGCTGGGGCAGCTGGTGAAGAGCTGAAGCCCTGTGGGAAAGGACTCATGTTGGAGAAGTTCATGGAGGACTGTCTCCTGTGGGTGGGATACCACAGTGCAGCAGGGGAAGGGTGTGAGGAATTCCCTCCCACTCCCCTGCCCCAGCTAAGACGGAAAACAACTAGTGGGGATCTGACCAAACCCCCATTCCTGTCTCCCCTGTGACACCTGGGGGAAAGGAAGGGAGAGAAATCATGAATAAAGGCTGCACAAAAGCAAGGGGCGTGGGGAAGGTGTTTTAAGATTTGGTTGCACCGTGTGTGCAGTGTAGTGTGATAAATTAAGAAAGATGGTTTTCTTTTTTTTTTATTCCGTGTTGAGTCTGTTTTGCCCATGACGCTGATTGTGGAATGATCTCTCCCTGTCCTTATCTCGATTGCTAAGCCTCTCAATAGATATTTTCTCCCCTGTCCAGCTGAAAAGCGGAGTGATAGAGTGGCTTTGGTGGGCATCTGGCCTCCAGCCAGGGTCAAACCACCACACACATGAGAAACATGAAGACAAAGGATTAGCCAGATTGCTTACTCCTATTCATTTCCCAGTCACACCTAAAAAATTCTCATATTCCTGCTGTCCTCCTCAACCCTTACATTTCAAAGGAGCATTGTCAAGCATGCTTCAGTAAATATGAGCACATTCTTCTTTCAAGAGATCACCCCATGCCTGTTTCTGTTTTCTTTAATGTATATCATAATTTTCCAGTAATAAGTCTTAGTTTCACCTATATGACCCAAACAACAACAAAAACGTCAGTTGAATGAAATTAGAAATATTATGCAGTAGGTATCTTGTGGAGGAGCCTGCACATCTCCAGTATAACTTCATTTATTTGTATAACCAGTGATATCTTGTGGTTTGTATCATTATATACTATAAAGTAAAAACAAAAATCCCTCTTAAACACCTTTAAATTAAATTCAGAACTGAACATGTGACAAATCTTCAAACAGATACAGACAATTATGCAAAAGATTTACAATTCTAATGGTTTCCTTCCTTTAGCGAATGTGAGATATGTACACAAGCACCTTCTCTCCCTCCTTGTCATATTCATCATGATGTTCTATTTCTGGTTTCAATTACTTTCAGAAGTGAAGGGTGAGGAGACACATCAATTTACTTAGCAAGTTGGTAACACTGAAGCCAAATTAAAAGACTCAGAGTTATATGCAAATACACACATTGTGAGTGCACTTGAACCATAAAGATGTTTTACATCTAGTGATAGCTGTAGTAATGAATTTAAATTCTTTCCTCCCTTCCCCCCACCAACTCCAGATTATAACTGACTTTACATCTACCAGCTAACAATTTCCCTATTTTCCAATATTCATTAAAATTATTTACTTTTCCTTTGTCAATTGTAACATTCTTAGCAAAAATTCTTTTCCCAGAATTAATTTGGACTAGATCCCTTAGCTTTGGATTAGACACTGGAATGACCCCTTCAATATATAAAATCTAAACCAAATCCTCCAACATTTTATGCATTTCCTAAAGACTACATTCATTCCAGAAGAGGCAGTAAGGTAACATAAATTTTTGTTTATATATATACAAATATATTATATATATATTTGTATAAATACATTAGTATTTGTAGGAGTAAAGGTTAAACTAGGCATCTACCTCACTGAGAAGCAGCAAGTGATGCTAATTATGTAACTGCTAATTCTAATAATTGTCTACTCTCTTTGAACATTACCATTAATATTCAAGTTTTAAAAAAATAAATTAAGTGGTACTGAGATTTTTCAGTTAGTATGTGTTCCAGAAGAACTTGGAATTAGCAAAGACTTAATCTATTAGAAGACTAGAAATGTGATAGCATGTCTATTCTGATTTCAAAGGCATCAGTGTGTTAATTTTGCATATTTTCTGACAAAATAAACATGAAGTATAACTTCTTGCTGTATTATTTCTAATGAACCTCATAAAGCAAATATGACCCAATACTAGACAAATGTCTCAGACCTAGTACAAATAATAACAAGCATGGGATGAATTCTAGAGTCATCTGAAAAATACCTATACACTTCCAAAACAGTCATTATTACAGTCATGCAAAGTGCCAGGTTCTGAGTAAGAAAATGCAGTATAGTTTGAACATCCTAAATAACAGCCATTCATCAATTCCACACAAAACATTATTCATTCCTCTTTAGAGTAAACTCAGAATTATTAAGATTTCTTACATTAGGAAAACACATACTCCTGATCTAACTTTCAGGGGAAAATAGTTCCTTGTCCCATAATGTTCTAAAACAGTACACACTAATTTTGCTTAGAGCCCAGAAAAGGCAAGCATGTAAAGAATAAATGAATTAATGAATTCTTGTTTCCAGCAGGTATACAATATAACATGTATAGGATCCAAGGAGATTCCAGAGTCAAAACAAAAATCTTCCTGGATAGTTCATATAATGAAAAATCATACTGACATTCTGAGAAGTTGCCTCTGCAAGCCTGGGGAAGCTTCCTTTGCGATTTGCAAGCCAAGTTTTAATGCAAAAAAGAGATGTCATTTAACATGTTAATATTTTAGATTTTTTTAACAAGCTGTACACTGTCTTTGGGAATAAATTGAGGCTCTAAAACTTGATATATTAAAGAAATAAAAATAGGAATAAAAAATACTATGTTAAATTAGTATCTAAATGGCCCAAAAGCTCTACTCTAACTTTTCCAGGTCAGCAGCAAAAAGAAACTTTTAAAGCAGATTTGGGAAAGCAAAGCAGATTTGGCAAAGTAAAGTAAAACTTCACATTACATGATGCTTAACACTGATAGCAAATGACCCGTTTTTCTCCTCCTTTCCTATTCAGTTAATTACTGTTTTGGAACATTAAGTGCACTCAACTTTATGTCAGGCACTTAACTCCTGCTGCTAAATCTGTCTAGTAAAGGATTTGATCCTTGAAGTTAGGGCTTCAATACATTACTTTAGCAGCAACACATCCTGTAAGTCACCTGCCTGTTTGCCAATTTATTAAAAAATCAAAGTGAATGTATGTTCCTTTCCACATCTGAATCATGTACTCTACAATGTCCGTGTATGTGCACTTTAGCATGAACACTCCGAGGCAGGCTTGGAGAGCCGTGTCATAGGCAGGAGGGATTGAGAAAACAGTAGCTTACATTTCCATACAGCTATTATTACAAAGCATTCCCAGGCCCTGTTTTCTTTCTAGGCAACTAAAACACATGCTTTCTCCGGGCACCAGCCATTCCTAAGTTGAAACACAGCAGCTGTGACAGTAGCACCATGCAGCTGGAAGGACCCACCAACAAACCATTTGTTTTCCTCTGAGATAGCTGCATTTCAGTTTTGGATGAAGGTAAACTAGAGCAGCTAAATATTATTTGCAGGAGCCCTTTGATGCCTTGATCACAAGCATATGGCAGCAAGATCTGTTCTGCAATCTATTCAGGCAAAAAATTAGGACTACTGAAAGAAAAAACGGACTCTGTATCACAAATCTGAATGTAAGGCCTAGAAGGCTGCCTGTGAAGAACAGGCTCAGCCTATCTAAGGTCCCAGATAATCAGAAGATTAACATTTATCTTCCCAAGGGTAACGTAACGTAACTCATCTTTGGACAACACAGAATTTATTTTGCTCTGCTTGAAGCAGGACCTGTATGTGAATTACCATGCAGTTTGAGGAACTGTTCCACCAAATAGTTTTGAGAACTGTCATTGAAGCATCTGTGTACTAACTGCCCAGAGAATAGCTTGATCTGATCACAAATGGAAGCTCTTCGGTACACCAATTTCTCATAAATGCTTCTGCATTTGAAATGGGTTTTGTGAATGCCAGGTATTTCAGAGAGAGGCCTATTCTCACATTATCTACAAAGAAAGTCTTTGAAGCCAGGTGACCTCTGTGGCAGCAATTGCAGTAGTGTTCATTTCTATATGCACATGCAGAGAGATGGAATGCAGGCACAGTACAGCAATCTGTTTGTATCCTCCTGCTCCTTGCAGTCTGGAAAACTTCCCTGGCACCTGAGAAAAGCTGAGTGCCCCATGGGACAGTTTACTTATGAAATCCAGGTCCTTAAGCACACCACAGACCTCTCTCCACTCTCAAGCTTCCACATAGCTCCCAATCCTGCTCCTCACCCTCCAAAGCAGTTGCTGGTGGGGGTCCAAATAACCTGAAGGAGCCAAAAAATCAAGCTGTGACAGCGGGATGCATGTGCACACACACACACACACACAGATACACACTCTCTTCTACTACCTGGTGTTAGTAACGGGGCTCGCAGCAGAGTGTAAGACTAAAGCTGAACAGCCCACTGTAATGCATGGATGAGTTCACACTTGCTAAAGCTCCTGTCTCCAGTTGTCTGCAAATAAGTTACTACCAACAAGGTGGTGCCTGCCATCACCACCTGAACAGCTTTTCCTCACACCTCTGAGCACTAAAATAAAACAATAGGTAAAAGTCTGCGACTCCAGGAGTCTGAAGGGTAGCACATCACTAAAAGCACTACTCAGCTCCCACTCAGGCACTCCTCTTTTGGCCAATTCATGTCTCTTATAGAAGTAACTCTTCCACTAAGGCTGAGGCAATTATTTTAAGTGTGGGGAAGTCCTCATTAGCCAACATGATAGGCTCATTCCCACTCCATTTCTCTCACAGAGGATGGCTGTCTACCTGGGTTTATGTGCTTCAGCTTCATCACATCTGGGGAGCGTGCTTACTCTGAAGTCTGGAGTGAGCTTGCTGACAGTAACACTGTGTGTGTATGACCTAAAGTATGTGAGTTAACAGAGTCCCATAAAATTTAATTGAAATTATGTACTTCTATCATTCAGGTGCTTCTGAATTTTCTGTTCTTAGGGTGTTTAAAAACCCATTTCACAGAGTAGCATTTGAATATATGCATTGCAAGAGTATATTGCCTTTTTTTATGAAAATTACTAGACAGAAAAGCTTAAAAGCCGTGTTTAGAGCATTTTAAGAGCACTGCTGCATAATTAAACAAACTTTGATTCCTGTTTTAAATTACACTTAAGGTCAAAACCATTCAATAACATGTAAGATGCATAGATATTTAACATCACCCTTTTGAATTACTGTAAAGCTCTAGAAGAGATGCTAGAATCTGTTGTCACCTTTGTGTCTATTAAAGTGCCATGATAATAGATGTTAGGTATGATAGGCTTTTAGCCCAACTGTTAAGAGAGGAACTGACAGTTCATGGGCAAAACAGGTAATTATAGTTGAGGGGTTTACTGCAATAACAATTATCCCTTAATATACTTCCTTTAGATCAAGGGAAACATGTTCAGGTTTTCAGTACTCTGCTAGTACTCAGAAGCAAAACCTACCACCAATGAGTTATGAAGAGCAAACAACTAAATAAAAGTCTGCATGATGATTTCTAAGCAGCCTGCAAGAAATGTACTGTTAAAACAGCCAGTTAAAAGTTTAGCCAGGCAGGATACTGCCCAAGAGAAGGGGCAAAACTTGTAAAAATATTTTATTTCCCCCACTCTCTCATCTAGAAACTCCTAATGATTAGCTTAAGAGAGGAAAACTTCAAAATTTTGTCTGTCCTGGTGCTATTATCTGGGCACGATGGCGGGGCTTTTTTTCTGAAAATTCAATGTCCTATTACAGGAATCTTACCCTTTTTCTGGAATAGTACCTAGTTTCTGGAGAAAAAAAGCTGCAAAGAACCAGAAGCCAGCCCTCTCACAAACAGACCAGGAATTGACTGTAAATAACTTAGCAGAGGAAATAGCCAGGAGAATTCTGGGTAGGCAGAAAAAATATTTCAGTTATATGCAGTTTTGCTTTTGGAAAAAAGCAAAAAGTGAGATAACAGGCAGCATTGTGGAAGCTGCGAGGACAATCCTACAGCCATAGCTATACAGCAAGAAATGACACCAAATTCATATCACAGTCCAGTTTGCTCATGTTAATAGAGATGTAATTAAGCACAAAAGACTGAGCTGCTCAAGTCCAAGTCAGATCAGAAACTTCCATCCGCACAGACATAAAAAACCCCTACATTTTCTACTGTATCCATCTGATAATCAATTTCTGGTACTGGCTGACTGATTGCCTCATTACAGAAAAAGAGAACTGTTTGCTAGCCAGCACAAATAAATCTGTATCTCTAAATTCAATACCTCTAAATGACATTCCTAGATATTGTCATCATCTATGCTAGTGAGTTCCAAAAGCATTTTACTGACACAGGTTTGGCCTCTTCTTGAACAACCCTGGTATGGCAACCGGAATATTTTAGGCACTGCTCCCATCACACAGTTAGAATGCAGTCACCATCTCGTGAGGTTTTAGACATTTACTAGCAGAGTGCTGACATCTGCCATCTCAGCACCCAGATGCTTGGTTTATTTATATAATCATTCAACAATTTTTAAGCCTTTCAGAGTTTAAACTCATCTCCAAAGAAAAAAGTTTTTCAGAGGTACATGACTTGGAACACATGGTATTCCTTCCCACTTCTCCAAGTGTGATAATGAAGGTGTTGAACCATTCATAAATTGCATTTCCTCTAGAATTTTTGTGCCTGAGATTTCATTTGCATGTCATTTTACTATCCTCAGTGACATTAATTGCATTTCGAACTGGCGTAACAGACAGAAAAAAATTCCATATTTTTTAAATAAAGCCATAGCAATTAAAAAAACTTACTGTTAAAGCTGTTAAGATTAAATAGTAGATATTCTCTCATTTTTGAAAAAAAGAAAAAGGACAATGTTCTTATAAACTCCACAGCTCCAGCTGGCTTCAGCTATCCCTGCAAATCTCTTCTGGACAGTTACCTTATGGATATCCTGTTTCGGAATTCCACGCAGTGTGCAGTAATAATAAAGATGTTCCCAACCCGTTAAAAGTTCATCCAGGGCATCTTGCTGTGGACAGTAGCCAATGAGAATGCCTTCAGAGCTAGCAGAGAGTATGTCCATTTCAGACCTGTTTAAAGAAAAAGCAGGAGACTTGAATGTTGTTTCCCCCTTGGGACTCAGTTTTCAAGACAAACACCCTTACTCTCCACTCCACAGGTAGATGAGTTGGAATTTGTTTCCTGTGACCCCTTGCCATAGGACCACCCACACGTGCAATGCATGCTGCTTGTCCCCCTGAGTTTAGCACTGCCACTGTCGTTATTCTAACACTGCGTGTGTCAAGGTGAACAGATCAATACAGGGAGGGGAGGACAGACCTGTGACAATTTTTACCAGCTTCACCTCCCTTCTCTCTTTGGTGGGCCCTGCTGTGAGGAGACATATTTAAAACCCATACTGCGTGCATCGCATTCAGTAGTAAAGGGGCAGTAGGCGAAGGAGAGGGGAATGTTGCTCTGTGTTCTTAGTGTGCCAGTGCACACACATATGCATGCAGGCACACTCTAAACAAGAAGAGTGAAACAAAACACAGAATATTAAAGCCTACTAGGTTGAAAGACAATACAGGGGAAAAAATGTAAAATTATCCTGCCATAAGAGACTTTGGCCATCACTTTGTAGCTGTACAGCGGTACTTGAAATTACATTCATTGCTAAGAAGCAAGCTTGATTGCAAGGGTGTCTCATTACCCATAATGACACTAAATCTATCCTATTTATTCCAACATCTAATTCAACATTCAGTGATGCTGATTTACATATACAGAAAAGACCTGTCAAAATTAAGATACTTAATAATTTAAAAAAAAAATTGAGCTTTGAAAGAAATTTTTTTAAAGGTTCTGAGTAACAGAATGATTTTCCTCTTAGTGGTTTTCTACGCTTCCATATATTTGGTTAAGAGAACCAAATATATGATTAATCATTTAGACACAAAGTAAATGTATTAAAGGCAGGATCTACAAATACCAGCACTAGTGAAAACATCAATATGTATCTCGTGATAACAAGATTCAGAAATCTGGTGGGAAAAAGAAAACACATATTCTGAATTTTACACATTGAACCACAGCATCAAAATATATTTTAATGCTATCAAAAGATAAATTAACATGATTATGATGAACCTTGCTGGAGACTAATTAGAATGGTCCTTTGCTTTTAATGGCGAAGTTACAAAATTTTAGTATCTTCATAGGTTTGGATGGTTCTAAGGAAGTTAACTGCCTGTAGAACCTCTGTAGACAGACTTCGCAAAAAAGAAAAGGGGAAAGAGAATGCCAGAAATGTATTTCCTCATTAATTTATATCCACTTACAGGTTATTTTAAAGCAAGTATATACAGATTTATTATTACCAGCTCAGTTTTCAGCCATAGCTAAATCAAATTAAATTATTTTTTAAGGTCATCTTTACCGTAAGATACAGATTGATTAATGCTATCTTTTTGCATAGCCTGTCAGAAGCAATGGATCACTTACTTAATGAACTCTAACATAATGAAACAGCATCCACAATGAAATGCTATCTAGATGCTGCTCAGCAGAGAGACGTGTCTGAAGTTTGTTTTACTGGCAAGATTCACACTAACAAGGTTTCCTTTCTGTGCAGCTGCTGTCTTTCGAGAAACAAGAGACTGGGCTGTTGGTAATATGCCAAGTTCAGTCAGAAGAGAACAAATCTCACTCAGGGGTAATTTCAGGGACATTTACTCAGCAGGAACCCTGTAGCTGGATAGATACATCTAGGCTGGAACAGGTCCATACCATGAAGAACAAAACATAAGCATGCACGGCTGCAAACAAATATCAGACATCTATTATTCTTCAGCTAGAACTGTGTTAGACAGTGGGTTGCTCAGGAAATGAAAACACATCAGTGTCCCCAGTGCTAATTGTACAGATATGATTTTAGTGTTGTGCCTCCTATGAAGCACACAGCCTTAGATGAACAGTATCCCACCCACTGACCTTTAGCTTTCATAAAGGAAAAGTACAGTGAGAACAGGTAATTTAATATTCTTACTCAATTTGGTCTTATCTTGAAACATTATCCATTAGTGCTGACCTTGAACGCTTAAAGAGTTCGCATTAATAAAGAGATTCTAATGTATTCACAAAAGAACTCGTGGAGCTTTTTTTTTTCTGTCATCTCTGTATCTGTCAAAGCACAAAACAATCTGACCAGAAGGGGGAAAAAAAAGGCATATGAGGATTCTGGTCTTTTATTGAGATTTTTTTTTGGTGTGTAATGCCTGTTCTTCCCTCAGCAATACGACTTGAGTAGATTTCCAAATCAAAAAGCCAGAGATCATCCTTCATTTTTGTTTAGCCAGGTCCCAGGCTTTTTCAGAATACTGAAAGAATAGATGAAGGAACAACACAGTATAATTTTTAATTATAGTACATATCTTACAACAGGAATCTTCCCTCATCTCTGGAAATTGATTTGCCTTGAAACCGTTAATCTCCCAGATTTCATTTTCATGGTTCTAAATGAAATGAATGTTTCAAGTAGTAATAGCAAGATACCAGAGAACCTTTTCACTAAATGATACGCTATAAATGCTTTTCCCTTTTTCTTTTAAATTCTGATGCCATTCATGAAACTTCTTCCTTAACTAACACCTTCATATGTGATTTTTTTTACTATTTTATGAAATATAGGTTAGCATGCAGCAAAGTGCTGATTTTTTTCTCCTCAAGCTAGAGAAAATAGATGTTTGTTTTCTGCCCTTTTATTATCAACATGCTAGCATTTCTCATTAGGCCACTCAAATGAACAACAGGACATACAGCAAGAAAAAAATCAGCTCATTTTATAAAAAAATAGAGGAAGAACATGTTAATACATATTCCAACCTTTCTCAGACTTTTTGGTCATAGTGCAGTAGCCAATGAATTCCAATGTAATATCTAAAACCTATAGGCAGGAAAAAACATTAAGTAATTGTAACATTTAAATTCCATTAGTAACTGTGGTTACGTATCCTGATAAAGTTAAGAAATAGAACTGACATGGAACATGAGTTTTCTCCTTGTAGTGAAGACTTAATTTTTAGACTATAATGTTATATTCAGTCAATACTTCCACTTACTGTTTAATTTTTCCTTTGAAGTGGAACAGCTGCAGCAGACATAACCAGCAGAACATGCCCAGAAAACCTTATATGTTAAACAAATTTTTAAATTTCAAAAATTACGTTTCTAGTACACTTTCAAAAAAGGTCAACAGAATGTATGGCATCCTTAAGAAAAACAGCACAGTCTAGCACTTGAAGCATGGAGTGCTTTGGTCTCCTTTTATGCACTGAGAATCACAATAGTTTGGAGAAAATAATTGTGAAAAATTTCAGGACTTGAGGAGTCTTCCATAACTTTGGAGTGCTAATCTTGATGAAAGAAACGTGCAAGACTTGCAGGATACTGGGAATAATAAACCAAACTCAAAGTAATGTTTTTGATTCAAAATTGTTCCTCCACTGATTATTTTAAGGCCTTTTACAAAGCACCATATCTTTTGTGTGTTGAAAGAAACAGCTCAAATCTGATTCCAGCCCTGAAGGCTACATTGAGGTGGCATGGGCAATTCCAGTCAGAAAGCCTTCTGACACTGAAAAGAAACCAAAATACTGCAAAAGGCAGGAATGAGCTCGGAGAAAACCTATTGCCTTCTCCTGCCTGAACTGGACCTGTAGTTTCCAGTGGTTAGGCTGGTTATTACAGAGACTAGATGTGGTCCCTATTTGTTAAGGGTAGTTACCAGAAACATAGCTTATAGGTAGCTGTGGTCTACATCTCAGTTTTAGAGACAAGTTAATACCCTCAAAATCAGCCTCATGGCAGTTTTGGAAAAATTGTTTCTCTATTGTCTGTGATGCGCACTTTGTTTCACTTTTGTGTGCTTTTTCTGCTGTTTTTGAATGCAGTTAAAATAAAGACAGTGACGTATATGGCACTTATAATGACTTCTGGAGGGAAATAAATTCCATTAATTAGTCAAAATGAAATTATAAATTTACAAATTGCAAAAGTAGTTAGACATTCCATTGTACTCTTTACGGCACATTCAATTCAGTGCATACTAATGCACAATTAACATTATAAAAAATCAAGGTTAAAATATAATTAATGTAACTATAGCTTAGTTATAATTAAACTAATTATACTGATATACAGTGTAACAACAGCTATCTCAGCCATTATATTGATGTAAATTTATTCTGCCTTTCAAGTAAAGCTATTTGAATTACGTTTTCAATTATTTATCAAGCTGAATATCATAACTATCAAAAGAGTCCAACTTTGAGCTACAAAGAATTATTTTACTTTCCCCTCTTTGGAGGGCAGTTCTTTGGTCCTATGACTTTGTAATCCAACAGCTGAAATGATTGACAATTCAAATAGAATGGGGAGTTGCTGTCATGGAGGATCTCTCTGTGCAGACAATGGAAATTTATGGGAGATAAATTAATTACATGAGGAAGACTGCCAAATGCTTCAGGCCTCGGTGAGGCAACTTATGACCAAGACAACATCCAAACTATCTATTTCTTACTCTATGCACCGCACTACAAGTGAGATTGTGCTCTAAGAATGGACTTAAGGTCAGCTCTGTTCAGCAAACTACAATGGCAAAGGCTGCAAAATAAAGCATGCCAAAAAAGCAAACAAGCCACTACCCACATTAAATTTCGGTATTTACATGGATCTTGACAGGAGACTTAAAAGGATTTTGATACTCTCTTCCAAGCTGCGCTTAGCCATCCTCAGTTGAAGGGGGGCTTTGTGACACAGTCACTGAAGGAGGTTTAGGCACAAATATGGAATGGGGAAGTAAACAAAGAATGGCCAAAGTACACTCAAAAAAAAAAAAAAAAGAAAAAGTGTAGCAGATAGATACACAGGATTTGCTAATACATCAGCCTAGTGAGATTCAAAGACTATGAGGGCTTACTTTGTTCTCCTCTGTCTTACCACTTTGTTAAGTGTCACCTTTTCTCAGTACATATTAAATACAGATTTTACTTCTTCAAGTTATTTGACAGAAAAAGTAACTACAAAAATGTTTACATCTTTATACCCTTTCATTTGGCCAGCTCATGCACCGGTGACAATCTAGTTACTGCAGTAAATCTAAGCATAAGCCAATTTGGGTACATTTGTACTCTTAAAGAGGAACAGCCATGCTGCAGAGAACACAGAAAACCCTTCTAAATGTCAAGCAGACCATGCTATTAACTGTTATACATATTTAAGCTTGACGGCTCCTTTGTCCGGATGCTTTTCAGAAGCCAGTAAGAATCTGATAATATCTAATAGCAAGACACTTTATAAAAACAGATAAACAAATTTTATTAAAATATTCTCTAGTCATCTTCCTTTCTGCTTTTAATATTTCTGCCCCATGAGACGGACTGTTGGTACTTCAGTATCAATATTTTATTTCCACATTTTCCAAAGTAACTGTTTAAATGTTGCTTCTTCCTTTGGTACCTTTAAATACTGGTGTTGCGAATATCCCTGATATGAAGACACTCCCTCTATGTGATAATTATTTTTCTGTCTCATTTGGACAGATATGTCAGAGATAACAGTGATGTTAATAAGGTACACAAAATAATAAAAAAGGAAAAATCCCCTGTGGATGGCATTTTGCTATTATCTTCATAAGATTGTTTGTGGTTGGTCATATATTCCTATTATTTCTCTTGCTGGCCTATCTGTATCACATCACAGTTGCAAACAGAATGGGATTGCAAAAGTTATAAGTTGGATATAAACATTTTCCTGCAGGAAAAGATATGAAAATTTAAAAAAATGCAGGTTTTGGTAGACTTGTATACTACAAATGTGCATTTGCCATGGAAATGGTTAGATACAAATTTTAGGCACGTAGTGCATTTAAAATACCTATTTAAGTTGTTGTGTATGAAAAAGAGACAAAGTTTTCACTCAGGTTCTTAGGAATAAGCTTTTTTTGTGGTATTAAACATTCAATAAACAAACAATCTTGAGGCCAACAAATCTTTCAGAATTACTTCAAGTTGTGGATCTGCTCCTCTGCCCTGTTCAAAAGGCAGCTGCCACTCTGAAGCACATTTTTTCTGATTTTCTTTGAGAATCTAGTAGGATTTCCCTGAATACCTCATGCACCTGGCAAGATGTTTTAGGTTAACTTCCCAAAAATTCTACTTTGCACCCCAACTGGACACCAGTGATGAGTAGCATTCCTCAGGGGTCAGTACTGGGGCCAGCATTGTTTAACATCTATATTGGCAACATGAACAGGAGCACTGAGTGCACGTTCAGCAAGTTGTTGGCAACAACACCAAGTTGCGTAGTGCAAACAACACACTGGAAGGGAGTGATGCCATCCAGAGGGACCTTGACAGGCTTGAGAGGTAGGCCTGTGCAAACCTCATGAAGTGTATGTTCCTGCACATGAGTTGAGGCTATTTCAAACACAAATACAGGCTGAGCAGAGACTGGATTGAGAGAAGCCCTGAGGAGAAAGACTTGGTGGTGTTGGTTAATGAAAAGCTCAACACAAGCTGTCATTGCATTCTTGCAGCCCAGAAAGCCAGCTGTATCCTGGCCTGCATCAAAAACAGTGTGATCAGCAGGTCAAGGGAAGTGGTTAACCCACATACTCAAGAGAATGGTATGAGGCTATGACAGGGGAGGTTTTAGGTTGGACATTAGGAAGAGGCTCTTTGCTGAGAGGCTTTTTGGGCACTGGAACAGGCTCCCCAGGGAAGGGGTCACAGCACCGAGCATGAGTTCAAGAAACGCCTGGACAATACGCTCAGTCACACGCTCTGACTTGGCTGGCCCTGTGTGGAGCCAGGAGTTGGACTTGATGATCCTTATGGGTCCCCTCTAACTCAGGAGATTCTATGATTTTATGATTTTACCATTCTAATGCATTCTCATGAGACCCCACCTGGAGTACTGTGTTCAGCTCTGGAGTCATCAGAACTAAACCTTTCCCCTGTCCTTCTGCAAAACACATACATTGAAATAGAAGTCATAGGAAAATAGAAGTTTTTGAACGGTTAACTAGCCCAGAATACACTTATATACACAGATACACATTCTGCTTTGGCCTGACTAAACCATAGCACTACTTGGCCTCCAAGTTTACTGGGAAAAATGGTAAACGTTCGTTACATCTAACCCAAAAAATCCATTATCCCTCCATCAAAGTTAGCCTCAATATCACCAGCACTACATCCTATCCTAATTATATGGCATATTGATCAAGTAATTAATGACTCTGAAGAACACAAGTGTCAGAAAACATTTTAAAATTATCCACTTGAAGCAGTGCTCATCAGCCTAGGCCTGGAAACCTTCCAGTGCAGCCTGAATATGGGGGCTCTATGTCCATGCATCTGGACATACCATATGTTAAGATTTTTGTTACAATTTTAAAAGGCTGTATGCTAAGACTTCCTAGAGGCTACTCTTTTGCTAACAGACAAGTTTATTCTCAATTAACAGAGCTGTCAGGCAGAATTAAATAATGCTAAAATGTTTTCCTGCAGAGACTTAACAGCAATAAAGCAATATACATTTAAAAGGGAACAAAACAGGTCCTTAGAGTACAGTATAAAGGACTGAAGACGTGCTGAGTCTTTGATCATTCACATTATCAATTAGCACTATTCTGATCAAACCCTGTGTTATTTACCCTGTAGGAGTCCTAATAACAGCACGTCCTGCAGATGGGATAGTATCTCCAGTCAGCATCTTAAATGTTGTACTTTTCCCAGCTCCATTTGTCCCCAGAAGTCCAAAACACTGGTAGAAATTTAAAAAAAAAAAAAAAAAAAAAGAAAAAAAAAGAGGAGGCAAATGCAATCAGTCTGCTATGCTGAAAGAAGGAATATTAATTCTTCAACAGTTTCTGCACTTTTCATACTGTATATGGATATACTGTATGACTGTATGTGCAAACTCCCTTTCCCATGGAAAATAAGTTTTAAAAAAAACCCGTATGTGTAATATTTTGATTACCCCCTAATTCCTAAAAGTGACCTATTTAAGGATCCTAGCCCTCTGCTTAAAACCCTGACCAGTAACTAATGCTTTATTTATGTGTTATTAATAAATACTGGATTTGAACCTGAGGATCTCAAGTTCTATTTCAGAAACCTGGCTACTAGGCTAAAGAGTCAACATTTCTCGGCTTCTATGAGCTGCTTCAGTCCCTACAAGTAAATGAACGCTGCACAGCCAGGATACACACTGACTCTGAGCAGTTATTTCAGGCCCCTAGCTGCAATGAATATATGCTCAAGCTAGGATAGGATGCATATTGTGTATTTATAGCACTTTGTAACTTCAAAAATATTTACTTCATGAACTTTCTTATTGATAAATAGGCTTTAATTAGTAATAACATCTTCCTGGTTACCCCAGTTACCCAACAACCGATATACAACTGCCAGCCCATCACCATGTCACTCTGATGTCACAGTTGCTTCTTAAACACCACCAGAGCTGCTGAATTTATCCAGTTATTGATTTTCAGAACTTACTACACTTGAAATTGTCCTGCTGCTATCTATACATCTTTGATCATAGACAACCTAAGTACATCTGAACCATTGCACAGTGTTATTTTCTGAAAGGAAAAAAAAGACATCTTTACCTCTCCCCTTGGTATCCCCAAGCTTATGCTTTCCACAGCTGTGTTCTTCTTATTGAAACCCCCATAACACTTCCTGAGGTTGTAGAGGAGGAGGACATCATTACCAGTTCTTCCACCAAAGAGTCGCTGTCGCTCCATTTCTACATCAACATCTTCTGAAGGGCTGATTACGCTGTTAATTGAACACTGACCCCTGAAACGTAAGATGATAACAAATGACACATGGCAGATTGGACATTGCTGTACTCTGGACAGCTCTGTTTTATTTTGCTGGTTGCAATCCTTAAAGCTGGTGATCCAGTCGCAGCAGAATCTTCAGCCAGGTGACAGGAGACAGGACAAGGGGAAATGGCATTCAGCTGAACCAGGGCAAGTTTAGATTAGACATTAGAAAAAAATTTTCTACTGAAAGAGTTGTTGAGGCCTGGAACAGGCTGCCCAGGGAGGTGGTTGAGTCACCTTCCCTTGATGTGTTTTAAAAAAGTGTGGATGAGGTACTTCGCAATATAGTCTAGCTTAGGATGGGATTGGTTGGACTGGATGATCTTCAAAGGTCTTTTCCAACCTTGTGATTCTGTGAATCCTAGAGAAGGTGAATTACTACTATTTCTTCCACAGTTTCCACTAATTCAATATGCCATGCTATCAGAAGTATTTATCTGCAGATGTTCAAAGGAATCCACCATTTTCATTCTTTAAAATAAATTCCATGTCCACTATGGCAGAATACAAATGACAACACACCTTTGTTTCTGGAGGAGATCCCAATGAAGGAAAAGCCGTAAAAGAAGAAGTAGTGTTCCTTGTAGAGCCATTTCCACAAAAATCCAGCCCAGGAAATTCATCTCAAAGGGGCTCACATATGAATCTATTCCAAAGTTGCTGGTCAGGTCAAACTTGATCTGATTGTAGGAAAGCTCTATTAAACCCTGGCCTAAGCAGAATTGTGGGAATATGAGGAACACCCATTTGAGGATACTGTAGATGTTCTGAAAACTCTATATTAAGCAAGGGGGAGGGAAGGAGAAAATAAAATTTAAAAAAAAAAAAAAGAAAGAAAAAAATTAATTTACTCCAGCAGCCTAATAAGCACACTAACAAAGCTAGATACAGTATTCAGATTTCACTCAAGGTGAACTGATTTCAGAAGAGCATATTGTGAACTCTTTTGGGGAAGAGTTCATCTCTTCTTGTATTTTAGAGTGCCTAGGGCCATGGGATTCTAATTGTATTTGAGATTCACAGCCAGTAAGAAAGCACATGTGGCCATGTTCATTCTATTTTCTTAAAATTCTCGTATTTGAATGCTATTAATTCTAAATTACCAACTTAAACTCAAGTCAACACCAAATCTGCCTCCAAATTGAGTTAAACGTAATCCAGATTTTCCTTCAGTCATCACATTTTTGACCCAGTGCATTCATAGATATTCACACACATTCTAGGTCTCTTCTTTATCAAGTTGCTTAATTACCATTATGACTAATGAAAATTGCATACATGGAGTGAGAATGCATATCACTATTCATATGGTGCATTACAGATCCTAGTAATATGAAGCTTATCTCTTACGTCAATATTATTCAAACACATTTTACAATGCATATAATCTATTCAATGGAGCAAAACAGCTCCCATTATGTGCCAATTACAACTTAATGGTCTGGAAAATGTCAAGGTTTCAATTAGTGCTGTTTTTCCATTATTACAGTGTAATTTTTTATTTTATTTTTATTTTATAAACAAGTTTAAATTCAAGACAGTAACAAGCAATAGAGTATTCACAAGAACAGAAAAATCATGAATGTTTTAAAACATGTATGTTTGCTGGAAACAATCTTGTCTCTGCATTTGTATAAACATACATATGTGTACACAAACATATACATTCATGCATGTGTGTGCACTCATCTCACTTATGAGTAACATAAAGCAATGGTTGTATACTGACCTGTACTTTGGAAACTATAGCTAACAAACGAGGTAAGAGAGTCACCAGCATGGTACACAGGCCAAACACAAAATTTAAGGAGATGTAAGAAATAAAAGCTACATCTGAACTTGAGAAGAATCTGGATACAAGATACATCCATGGTAAAGTTGCATATCTGAAAATGTACAGAAGCAAAATGATCAGAAATAAGTTATGTTTTGGCGTCACAAAAAAAAACCCCAAACCAAACAACAACAACAAAAAACCCCCCAAAAAAACCCCAGTTATCAGAAAAAACCAAAACCCTAAGTTACTAATT
>VZTU01029251.1:0-32829 GCA_013400835.1 Zapornia atra | reverse complement strand
ACAAAAGAAAAAAAAAGCTAGACTGAATAAATCAACTGGTCTTCATCTTTTTTGCTTAGCATTTAATGTATGCCTCCTGTATTTGTATGATAAAGACCATTTATTGAGCATCAGTACTCAAATTATACCAGTTTTGATGTTGGATCCTAAGACTGTCATCTAGTAAGGAATAAACAAAGAATATCTGTGAGCAGCTGACCAATAAATTGGACTTCATCACAAATTCAATACTGTCTGGTGAAGCTTTGGGATATTGCTGGCTTCAATTCATGAGAAAGGTTTTTCACAGAGAGTGTGCCAATCATTCAAAAGGATGGTTGAAAATAAATGTTGGATTGGCATATTAATGATCACAGGAGACCCATGTAAATGTCATGAACTATTGGGAAAGAATAAACTGAGCACTAATACTTGTCCTCATCTGTTCCCAGTGTGCATAGATAAAAATTTTATCACAACAAACAGCATGGTAGTTTGCATGAATTATTAAATCATATGCATACAAGAGGGTTCATAATTAAACAGAAGGACTTACTCAGGATTATTGTAACTGACAATGTCTAGAGCCTACAAAGTCCAGCTATAAGTCAAGAGCCTAACGTGTATGATTGCTTTTAATTTGTACGACAATTTGTGAGTTATTAATTTATAACACTTTTTAGATGTTGCCACAGGGGATTAGAATGTACAATTAGTCCTTCAGTATGCATATGTCAAACATGAATAATAAATATTTAACATATAGCATTATTTATATACAATCACTTTTATCTGTCATAATAGGAATAACTTCATTACAATAAGCTATTTAATGCAGAAATTTAGTTTAAATTGACTATGTTGTCCTTTATGCATTATTATTTATGAACCCTTCTAATATGCCTTCTGTTTTACATTTTTAGCAACAGAATCACATTTTTTCAACTCCCAAGGGCTTATTTTGTGTTTCAGTGATGAACAATTCAGCCTTAAGGTACTTAATTCAGATTATAAGGCCTGTGACATTTAGAATAATACTGGAGGTTCCTATTCATCCAATTATGTACACAAAGTCTGGCAGTGTGCTAATGTGTGCAGAAGGTCAGTAGCTCCCCTTTCTTCCTGCCCTCCAACCACAAAGAAAAGAAAGAAAGAATATGGCTTATAGAAACAACTAAAAGTTTTCAACTACTAGCTACTTTCTTTTGTAATATATGTATTAAGATATAGGGAAGTGTCATACAGCTTTATGCTAACTCTGTTCTTCACATCTTCTTTTACTTACTATAACTGAATAAGCTGCATCATTCTTCTATGTATTAGTTTGAGGCAATACTGAAGTTGGTAAGTAGCTGACTGTCATTATTGTCACCAAAAAGAAAGAGTAAGTGCATGGTCTTTGGGATACAAACACTAAAGAACAAAGACCTGAGATCCCCAGCATGAAACTCCCAAAGGGGAAAGTTTTGCATTTCTTTTCAAAATGTGTAATAGCCAGTACTTATATTGCAAAATACAGTTTCAGTATCCTAGTCGGTCACTGACCTAAAGAAGACAGCCCTGTGAGGACTGAGGAATTTCTGTAGCCTATATAGCATAAACATCCACGTGGAAAATTTTACCTTTTTAGTTTGAAATAGCTATGTAGGTAAGCACATAGAAAGCTTTTAGCATTCAATTCTTCATTTATATCTATTTTCTATATAAATTATTTATTCTGGGGTTTTTGGGGGTTTTTTTGGTGTTTTGGGTTTTCTTTTTCTCTTGGAAAATTATTGACTACTGTATTTTATGGATTTTCTTTTACTATCTTTGTTTGGGAAGTTACTCATTTAACATACTGTCAAATTTATATGTTCTTTACAGTGCTGCTGGACAAATATAAATTCCATTTTCAAATCATTTTTTAAAACTTTGTAAAGTGCTTTCCCATCCCAGTTGTACAAGTTTTTAGGCCAGTACAGTATAAGAAGTCTTAATGGTACTTACAAGGTCCTAAAGAATTCAGAATTAAGCTTAACAGGGAAACAAAAGGTTTCCAATAGATGACTGAGTTCCTATCTGATTCTGAATAGCATTTAAATAGGAAATAACACATAAATTAATCTAACTGCATCTGAACCAAGATTATACCAAAAAAATATAGAGAAATCAATCAAAAATAAAATTATTCTCACTTTCTTTAGTACTAATTGCAGACAAGTGGTGGCCATGAAAAACTAAGGAAATTTTAGCTTTAGCTCTGCATGTTTCTAGGAAGAAATTTCTTTACCAGACGTCTGTGCACTGATTTGTCTTTTTCTCTTTTTGCACTATGACATCTATTTAACTCAGGTTTAAATCTAGGCTGTCTTTTATTATTAGATTATGAGGAGCTTGGAATGAGGAAGCCTAAGCTTTTCAGACATCTTACAAGCAAGTCAAATTAACTAAAACATTTCTGCCTAAAACAACTTACCCTGTGTGCCAGAACAAGGCCATAATATATCATAGAATACAGCGTCTATCTCTTCTGCTGCAAAGTATCTGGAATGCCAATGCTGGTCAGAGGAGGATTTCTGTTTGATGTTGTCCAACACTATCAGAAGGACAGTGTCTCAGAAATTACATTCACTAAGCTTTGATGTTGTTGGTAATATCAGAAACAGGCATGAAGCTGCAGAGTGCTGCAAGCAAAATAAAAAATAAACAGTGGAAGTGGGTGAAGGACAAGAAGCCACAGGTAGCTCCCAATTGTTACAGCTTCCCTCAAAAGCACTCCCTGAGAAAGCATGAACCACAAGTGCTGCACCTATATGACTTCCTCAACAAATTCACTGTCAAAAGCATTCTTTACCAGATAATAATGAATGTGTGCCCTGGTTTTATTCCAATACTTCATTAATGAATGTAATCATAAAGGGAACTAATTTTAAGTAAAGTAAAAAGAAAAGGTGATCTTTTCTCCTTACAAAGGAAAGGTACCTTGTATCATCTTGTAGAGGAAAGCCAGCCATAGGGCTGGCCACTAACTAGGCATTTATCTACACGAACTTTAGCACTCATATGTGTGCTATATCCTGAAAGAAAATTCATTCATCGTTACTAACCAATATCTATGTTAGATAAGAACTTCTTCAGGTAAGAGCTCCTAGTTTGGAGATAAAACCATCTTGTTTTCCTCACATTTTGCTTGGCTTATGAGCAGTTGGCATGTTACAGGTCCAGGTCTCAACCTGCTTAACAAGAAACCATAGTCAGGGATTCTCCATTAGCAAGTGTATTTGTTGCACCTCATAGTGCAATATGTATTTCAGAAATACAAATCTTAATTGCTCATCCTAACAGAGAGATAAACCACATTTAGTAGTGAGAAATGGAGGGAAAAATGTTGTCTTTCCTATTTAGGACCCATATTCACACTTCAGTGGTGGACCCCAAATTCTGATGAAGTTTCTATGCCACTGCACAAGTTTACCCACAGCTTTTGATAATCCTTGATCTTTAGCCAGATCAGTCTCTTTTTCTGATTGAACCTGGGGTTATATTGCTTGCCATGGGTTATATTGCATGCCAATTCATTCTCTCCTGACCTTTACTTCCCAGGAAGAGCATTGAGACTTGTATAGAAGACTGATTGTGTACATCTGTGTGATGAGAAGGTGAAGGAGAGGGACTGTGCAGAAATAAGAAAAAAAAAAGCGAAAACCAAAAGAAAATAAAACAAGCAAACAAACAAAATGCAAACAAACAAAACCAAAACAGAAACCCACTACAAAACAACCAAGAATGACACAGCAAAGGCAACCATATCTAGAGATCCATACCTTCTACCCATCTGTGAGAGATGGAGGCCAGATGGCTAATAACAGACTTGTAACAGATTTTCAGCTCATGCAAGGAGCTATAAGACTTAAGCTAACTGAGCAGCTTAGGGTTGTAGCAACATGTTTCTGACACAATCATTATTGCATAGTGAATAATATGTTTATATATGTAAAGGCAAAGAGAAAGACAACATCCCAGGGTGAGGTAGGGAAGTTTCCTAGGGCATATGCAGGACCAGGAACCCCCAGCATTTTGTGTGAATTGCTACTATTTTCTTGTCAGGCCTTAATGCAGGGTTACAAAAACACATCTTTTGGGCCCAGCTCTCATGGGAACTAAATGAAATGGTAGAAAACTACTGACTGTTACAACACTTCAAGAAGTGTTGGAGAACTATGCTGGGCAACAGCTGTCAGATGAGTTGTGCATGGAGCAGGTGAAATGAGAAGAAAGTCAGATACACATATGCTGTGCTTGCCAATATTCTGATGAATCACAGTATGGTGACTAAGTTCATAGGATCAAACCCTTCCTGATGCAGAAAACAACCATATAAAAGAGACATATCACAAAATTGTTGATGTGGGCATGCCCATGAGGCTCTTCAAAATGCTGTTGACAATGAGAGAACAGACTCACACTACCAAATTAGTTCCTGCAAAACGAGCTCTTCCTCACTTTCTTGCTCTCTCTTACAGTCAAAGCCAGAAGAACAAGTTTTGAAGAGTGTCCACAGGGGCTGGGGGGAAGCTCTCTTTTCCGCCAATCCATTACAAGATACCCCGAGGCAGCGTTCTTAGGTAAATGAAATCAGAATTCCTTTTTTAAAGCATCTGCAGTTCAGTTCTGCATCCTATGCATTTTTAAAATCTAATATATTCTCTTTCTATCTGTTGAAAGAAGCATGACCAGCTCTCTGTTTCCTGTCTCTTGATTTCCTTTAATTCAAAAGGCGAGATTTCAATGTCTTAAAAGGGATTCATCCTTTTACACAGGTTGAAAAACCTCCTGTGTGCACTGCCTGTGGGCTAAGCTCAACTCAAGTTAATGGGTTTCTCTGTGGTGTGGATGATTGGCATGAAGCGAAAAAGGTTGAAGATGGAAGAAGGTGAGAATTAGACGCTTAGCTTGTAGTGGTTAAATCCTACCTATTTGTGTGGGAGATGAATTATATAGCTCAGAATAGCTTCTCAGTTAGAAAACTGCGTAACTGCCAGGATATAGATCTCGTGAATTTTGGAGCTGAGGTAACTACAGAATGGGAGGTAGTTTTCCCTTTTTTTTCACAGGCAGCTGCTTTAGGATAAACATTTCAATTAACTATAGGTAAAATAACCAAACGTGATATGAATTAATGAGAAATACAGCTGAATTAAACAGCCTCAGACAGGATTGTGAGATGAATGTTGATGAATATCATACTGTTCATTTGTGGGTTGACTATTTGCTATTATGGAGACAAAAATTTTTGAAATTTCAATACCTTCAAAATAAAGTAAATATTTTCCTTTTTTTCTCAGTTACTTTTCTTCCATCTGCTAACACTTCTCACATATTTATTACAACCTTTTTTAATCAAGTGAATTTTTCATAAGCCATCCATTTGATAGCTATCAGAATATGTCTGAAACGAGCTATTGCATCTGAATTTCTTTTAAAAATCTCTTAATTTCCTTCTTTCAACCAGTCTTTTCTATATCGACATTACTCAGCATTTACAAAAATAACTGGTTTATTAGGTGCCTACAAATAAGTATTAAAAGTCTAATTTCAGCTACCACCCTGCAACAAATTGAAGCTCCTTCACTTAATGCTGCCATTTTTTTTCTGGGTCTTTTTAATCTTGGAAGAAAAACAAACAAACCAACAATTATTTTAAGTATACATGTGAACCTTAACTCTTTGAAAACTCTCTTGCCTATTAAAAAGGTGATTGTTGAATTACCATATACAGCAGGTCTAGAAAAATTACCACGCACTCAGTAGTCATACTTAGAAGAATTCTAACAATCCAGATCCTCTGGCACCTCCCAACTGAGTAGTGCTAGAAGCCTCTAAAATGGGATTGTTTAGAAGACTAACCATTTGATTAAGATAAAAGGATTTTCCTTTCTGTGTGTGGAATATGTACTGAGAATGCTTTAAAGCTTTGGAAACTGTCTTGTTTTCCTTTTCTTCTTCAGTTTTCCTTGCTTCAGGCATCCCCATCAGCAATCAAAAGATTAGTTAAAGAAGCACTGTTTCTCCCTCCCAAGCTAGGCAGGGTTAGTCTGGTGGCAGGCAGTGGTGTGAGCAGACTACTTTTGCTCTCTACCTGTTCAGGACCAAGTAACAGCTTAATCGCTAACAAAGCAAGTCCAATTTCAATGAAATTCAAGCTTTAATTAAAACCAAAATACTCTATTTTGACATACCACACCAAATATATATATATTCATAAATATATATTATATATATTAATATATCTCTATATAGAGAGACATTATATATATATTTATATAGATAAAGTGCCTATCACTGTATTGATAAACATTCTTTGGAACCACTCTGATGGCAGAGGTCAGGACAGGAGTCAGCCTGTCAGTACCTCAGTGCTGCTGCTTCCAACAAATTTAAAAACAAAAGAAAACAAAGAAAAAAAAAAAGCCACAAGACTTTGCTGCCAGCTTGCTCGGCTGGTGTTTAATACTGCTACTCCATCAGGGTTGGAAGGAGACCTATTGTGAGTGGCAATAATTTGCACTGACTTCTCCAGCTGTGCTGCATAGCAGCGTGGGTGTCTCATAAGGGCAGTGGGACGCAAAACCTTTGACTCGTTGCCAGTCGAAATGTCTCATATACATATACATGAAACGTATATATACATACAATTTGGCACTTGTAGAAGCAAGTACAGACATTCAAATAAAGCTATGGAAAAAAAAATAAAATAATAGAAACCATCTGGAGCTATCGCAAATACTTAACCAGTTTTCAGTAATGTGATCTCATGCAGCCAAATGGCAGGTAATGCAGTCAGGGAAGAGAGGAAAATAGATCCTCATGAACTGGGAGACTGTGTCCAGAAAATTGATGGGAAGAAATGAGCCTTCAGTGGAATGCTGGGTCTGGATGTGAGCTTATACTGAGTAGGCTTAGGAAACTTTTGTTTCATTTTCAATATGGTGTTAGTGAGATTATTTAGGAAAAATCTTGATGTTCATTTTCTTTCATGTATGTTTTGGGTCACTTGCTGAGGGGAGGAGTGAATAAGTGGCTGTGTGCTGCTTTGCTGCTGGCCAAGGTTAATTCCTTGACCAGCTTGACTTCAAAGTATATATTTAAGCAATCAAGGAATGGTTTAAAAAAAATACTGACATCAATTATACTTTCTCTGCCTGCTGTCACTTCCCTCTAATTTTCATATAGTCCTATGCATAGCATCAGGGAGGCTGAAAAGGAGCTAAATATATAATTCCAAGTGTATTCTGTAGTTGACCCTCAGCCCATGACCAAACAACCAAAAACTCTCCCACAGGCACATGGAAGGAACGGAGTGTGTGGGGGCAATAACACAGAAAAATGGAAGCTTGCGATAGCAAGGGCCAGCAGAGGGAAGAGACTTCCCCCAAAGCCTGAGCTGTCCATGCAGAACCACTTCTCCACTCTGCTGTGGACTAAAGAGGATAGACCCACCACATCAAGAGAGATGCTGGAGCTGAATAAGGCAGCCTGGTCTGCTCCCCATGTAACAACCAGTGCAACTAAGAAAAAGACGATGAGTGACACTAGTAGGTGTATCCTGTCAGAGATACAGAGGCTCCCACTTGCTGACCTGACACACTCGTTAGAAAGATGTGCTGCTTACCCAGGACTTGGGTCAGGAATGTTACCAAGAGACTGCCAATCCACTGATTATAATCTACTGTTGTTTTTCCATGTGGGCACCTTGAAAGCACTTGAGGTGTATCAAGAAGGATTACAGAGCCCTGGAAGCGGCCATAAGGGACTCTGGTGCACAGGTAGTTGCTTCTCCCCTGATCAAAGGGAAGGGGTTTGGAGGAGTCAGTTGAATCTGGTGAGTCAACAAAGATGGGTGCCACAGACAGGAATTTGGCTATTTAGACCATGGAACTTCCTTTGAGAAACCTGCTCTACTGGAGGCTGATGGGGAAGAACATCTTCAGTCATAGGCTTGCCAAGCTAATGGAAAGGGCTTTAAACTAAAGTTGCCAGGAGAAGGGAACCTCAATCAATCCCAACCCTAAGAGCTTGAAGCCAATGTCAGCAACAGATGCCCAAAGCAAGGAGAAGGATCACAGGTCAGCAGAACACCTGAAGTGCAGCACCAAGGAATTCCAACCAGTAAGTCAGCTTCATCGGGGTCCCAGCTGAAATGCCTCTATGCAAACACAGGTAGCATGGGGAATAAACAAGAGGAGTTAGATACGTGCATATACCTTCAGGATTGTGATCTTATTGGTATCATGGAGACATGGTGGGATGGCTGTTATGACTGGAATGGTGGAATTCAGGCTCTTTAGGAAGGACAGGCAGGGTAGACAAGGAAGGGGTGAGGTTCTCTATGTCAATGAACAGATGGAGTACAGAGAGGTCCATCTGGGGGTGGATGAGTAGCTCACCAAGAGCTTGTGGGTTAGGATTAAAGGGAGCACAGGGACACTGTATCAGGGGACTGCTACAGTGCACCCAACCAGGAAGACAAAGGATGTAAGGTTTTATATAGACAGATAGGAGCAGCCTCATATTCAGAAGCCCTGGCCCTCATGAGGGACATCAACCATATCTGTTGGAGGGACAACACTGTAGGGCAGAAGCAATCCTGGAGGTTCCTGAAATGTATTAATGAATGCCTTTTCCAAGTGATAGAAGACCCAATGAGGAGAGGTGCCATGCTGTATCTTTTTCTCACCCACAAGGAGGGGCTGGTGGGGAATGTGAAGTGTAAGGGCAACCTTGGATGCAGTGACCGCGAAAAGGTGGATTTCAAGATCCTCAGGGCAATAAGGAGGACACACAGCAAGCTCACTACCCTGGACTTCAGGAAAGCAGACTTTGACCTTTTCAGGGACATGCTAGATAGAGTACCAAGGCTCCAGGGAGACCTTATTGCAGCATTCCAGTACCTAAAAGGGACCTACAAGAAAGATGGAGAGGGACTGTTTACATAGAAGCATAGTGATAAGGCAAGGAGTAATGGATTTAATCTGAAAGAGGGTAGATTTGGATTTGATATGTGGAAAAAATTCTTCATTCTGAGGGTGATAAAACCCTGGAAGAGGTTTTCTAGGGAAGCTGTGGCTACGTCCTCCCTGAAATCTTCAGTGCCAGGTTGGATGGGTCTCTGGACACCATGGTCTAGTGGAGGGTGTTCCCACCCATGGCAAGATGGGGGTTGACACTGGCTGATCCTTAAGGTGCCTTCCAACCTAAATAATTCTACGGTATTATGAAACAAGCAATTCAGCTATTTAGACAGGAAAATTTATATACATTTATAAAAAATTCACAGTCCATTCTAGAGTTGTAAATGTTCACTTTCCATCATAAACTAGATTTCTTTTTAAAAACAAACTTATAATACCTATTGCTATGGTATGTATTTTGTCTGTGTTATCATTCTTACAGTATTATCCTCTGATAACAGAAGTCTACAGGCCTCTAGGTGAAAAAAAAAAACAAAACAAAACCCACAAACAAAAAAACAAACCCCGCAGAAAAACCCCACCACTAAATCTTTAAAAGGAACAGAGAGAGCTCATTTTCATAAATTGTTGACAACCATGTTGATTGATTGTGAAGAAAGAAGACAAGCTTTTGTGGCCAGCAAACTTGGATATTAGAGCTCCAATTGAGTGACTCACAGTTATTAGTCATATATGTTTGTTAACATCAATAGAGCTACTGCAGGAAAGAATCTTGAACAGTAAATCAGAGATAGCATTTGAATCTGTTTGGGTCTTTGTTTTGCTCATTAAAAATTCAAGAGGAATGGCAGCTAGAGCTGCCATTACAAACGTAGAAGTGTATATGAAATAGTAGCTCTTCTCCATTCACCCAAAGGCCCAGTGTCAGATTTTGAAACAGAACCAAGTCACAGTGAAGGTGTATAGACATTAAACAGATTAAACTGATCCTTATAAAGGAAAATTTCATTCAGCTGAGTATATCTGTGATAGGAATAGACCTTAAAGTTATTAAGGCCTTTTTACAGGTACAAGGATTTGGCCTAATAGCTATCGTTATGTCTATAGCTGTACTTTTGAAATTTCAGCAAATTTCAATTTTCTCTTCCAAAAATTGGCATCAACCTAAAATTAGAGGGGTTTTAATAACAATTTTAATTAATGTGGACTAGTATTTATAAAAGTTCTAATAACTAAAATTATTAAAACTCAATTGGTTTTGGTGTATCCTGAGGTATCTAACAAATATTAAGCTTGTGCTTTTGAAACTGGTGTTATGTATCTGCTGTGAAAATCAAAAAGAAATCCAGTACTTATCTCCTCTATGACTTGTATGTTAGATTGTAGTGTTAGCTGCAAGCTTGAAAAACCTCTTTGAAAACTTGAACCTGAACATTTAATGAGAATTGGAGTAAGTGAGCTTGATTATACTATACTAATCACAATAATGTTCTTTGCATTTATGCTCTAATGCATTTTTTGAATGTATGACAGGAATTACAATTTAAATTTTGGGTATTTTTTTGTCTTTAAAGCTATTTAAAGTATAAAGTAGGAAGGAAAAAATCCCTCAGTAGAAGTGATCTGCAATTACACCTGTTTTCAAAGAATATTTCATAATACACAGACTTTTAAAACTTGTTTAGGGTTGCTATTTAATACATTGGTTATTCATCTTTAACTTTACTTACAGAGACCAATCTTTATTTTCAGGATACAATGCAATCAAAGAAATAGATCCATTAGACTCACTACTATAATACTCTTCAAATACTAGCCAGGACTGAATTAAAACTCTAAATGATGAAGGTAATCTGTAGGCCATATTAAGCCCTAAGTTTACATTCAGATTTTAAAATTCTAACTTTGCATAACACCAGACAGTAACAAAAAGAAGTACTGAGTCTGAAAAATTGTATCAATATGTCTTGTCTGCATTGAGATATGTGAGTTAAATGTTCAGTTTCGCTTCAGAGTGTACACAGCTAAAAACATCTGTCAGTGAGAGTCTTTGTGCTCACTTACATGGTGGATTTAATTTGTTTTAAAATGACTAATTACGACATGTAAAACCCAAAGCCCCATCCAACCTGGCCTTGAACACATAGAGGGAGGGACATCCACAGCTTCTCTGTGATAATTGTTCCAGTGTCTCACACACTCACCATAAAAAAGATCATCAAGTCCAACCGTTCACATCCTATGCTAAACCATATCCCTAAATACCTCACCTACCCTTTTTTAAACACATCCAGGGAAGGTGACTCAACCCCCTCTCTGGGCAGTCTGTTCCAGGCCCCGACAATTCTTTCAGTAATTTTTTTTTCTTAATGTCTAATCTCAACGTGCCCTGATGTAACTTAGTGCCATTTCCCCTTGTCCTATCTCCTGTTACTCATCTGAAGAGACCATCGCCCACCTCTCTGCAACCTCCCTTCAGGTAGTTTTAGGTGGTGATAAGGTCTCCCCTCAGCCTTCTCTTCTCCAGGCTAAACAGCCCCACGTCCCTCAGGCACTCCTCATAAGATTTGCCCTCCAGCCCCTTCAGCAGCCTAGTTGCCCTTCTCTGGCCTTGCTTGAGGATCTCAATGTGNAGTGTCATCTGCAAACTTACTCAATCCCTTAATTGAGGTCATTGATAAAGATGTCGAACAAAACTGCACCCAAGCCTGAGCCCGGGGGGGCGCCACTTGTGACTGGCCTCCAGCTGGATTTTGTACCATTTACCACCACCGTTTGGGCCTGGCCATCCAGCCAGTTTTTAACCCAGCTGAGGGTCCATCTGTCTAGGTCAGTTGCAGCCAGTTTCTCAATCAGAATGCTGTGAGAAACCATGTCAAAGGCTTTACTGAAGTCCAGGTAGACCACATCCACAGCCTTACCCTCATCCATTAAGTGGGTCACCTTGTCGTAGAAGGTGATCAGGTTAGTTTGACAGGATCTACCTTTTGTAAACCCATGTTGACTAGGCCTTATCCCCTGGCCATCACACATGTGCTGCATGATAGTTCCCAAGATGACCCTCTGCATGATCTTTCCCAGGACTGAGGTCAGACTGACAGGCCTGTAGTTCCCCGGGTCCTCCTTCCAACCCTTGTTATATATGGGTGTATTTGATATCTAACCAAAATCTAGTCTCTTTCAGTTTATAGCCACTGCCCTTCATCTTGGTACTACATGCCCATGTAAATAGTTGCACTCCAGATTTCTTTTAGCTCCCTTTTAGGTACTGGGAGGCTTCAGTAAGGTCTCACCAGAGCCTTCTCTTCTTCAGGCTGAACAAGTCAAACTCTCTCACCCTGTCTTCGTAAGAGAGGTCCCCCTGCCCTCTGACCATCTCTTCTGCCCTCCTCTGGACACACTCCAAAAGCTCCATGTCCTTTTTCTACTGGGACCCCAGAGCTGGACACTGTCCCTCCCTCAACCTGCTGGTCATGCTGGTTTTGATGCAGCTCAGGCCGCAGTTGGCTTCTGGACTGCAAGCACACATTACCAGGTCTGGAAGACTAGAAACTTCATCTTTCCCTAAGGATTAGTCCTCAAATACAAATCTCCTTCCTTGCTGAATTGCTGTCATCAAGACAGTAGGTGGTGGATTTTATCTTCTTGAGCTTTTTTAACACATGCTAAACAAAGTTGTTCCTGGCATGCATCCTGGCTGCTGTTTTAATGGTCAGCCTAACCTTTGCTGTCAGAAAGACAAAGTATTGCTTCTTTCCTGTAAAAATCTCATAATGTAGGTAGAACTTAAGAATCAGCTGAGGATTCTGGAGAGAACACTTTCTACTTATTTATCTGCACAACTCTTGCATTGTAATTAACTATCTTAAATTGCAGTCATTATTTAAATAATTATCATTTAAACAGTCTTCTAGACTTAAAAAGGGGAGGAAAAGATGATTTAATTAAATTCCATTGGGAATGAAACATAAGAAGGAATAACTTCATCTTTGATAAATTCAAAGATCTTGGCTGAATATAGTATTCATGTCATTGCAAATTCTAGCAACTAATATTCTGACTTTTAAAAGAACACTAATTTCTTTCAGTTTAATCCTGCTTATTATAGTGTATTATGTGATCAATACCAAAAATGCATCATTAGTCACCCTACAGTTAATGTAACTGCCAGCATTACTTGGGTCCAATACATAGATGGATCTAAAGTAAAAAAATATAAATCTGGTTAGATTTTTATTCCTTTTAAATATTATTTTAAAAATTATTATATGGGTACATTTTCAATGTTATTTGCAATGTTACCTGGACTTCATGTTTTGTCTTTTACACAAAAAATGTATTAGTTTATATTTTTTACAGTGGTGAAAATTGAAAATAGAATTATTTTTAAAATTTTTAAAGCTATTTCTGTCAGAACAAACTTTTGGTTTTTTAGTCCAAGAGGAGAGGAAGAGGAGAGGAAGAGAAGGGAGGGAAGAAAGGGACAAGTAATCCTTCAAATCCTTCTGTACCTTCTCATGTCCAAGAGTATTGCTTTTGACATTATTAATATTAATAGCAAGTGATATGCTCCTTAGTCATTTGGTGTCTGATTGTAAAAGCTTTTTGCTATTATGGTTATTGTTCTCATCATGTGCTGCTTCAGCATGAACAAGTCATATCTCTGTCATCACTAATGGTCCATTATTAATAAATGTCCTCAATCATTGATAGATTTAGCAGAATAATTGTCATGCTCTACCTCAGATTTCTCTGCAGTCCCTGGGACTATGAGAGTATGTTAATGCTTATATAGGCTTGCATCAATATGAAGATTTTTTTTTACAAAACTTGCAGAAACGAACCTATAATCATAATACCTACATTTGCAATGCCTTGATATTGTCCTGAAGGGTCATTCAAATTGTCTGGGACAAGCAGCTCAGAGTGGCTCTTATTAATAAATAAGCCTTATATAGAACTGCACTGGATTGTATTATATAATATTTTTAATTTTTCCTACTTTGCAATGTCCACCACCTAATGCCTAACATTTAACTGCTACATGTACGCCACATGATCACCCTGGGATTTTCAAACACAAGTCACACATAAAACTGAAGCTCCTTCTGCTTTTAGTACTGGACCTATTTAAAAGGCATTAACATAATCTAGGGCCATTGCCAAGCTTGACTCATCATCTAGTTTCAGCCAAATAGATAATTTCTGGGTAGGCAAATCTCAGAATCTCACAATCATGCAGAAACTCGTCTTCTGCAAGAGAATAACAAGAAATGTCCCTGCTGCTTGGTAGTTTCTCTTTTTACGCTAAAGAGTATGAAATAATTATATGGAAGACCTCCATTGATCCTTTTCAATTTCATGGCCTGAGTTTGGGGTTCGAAGGCTCTAGCTATGTGTTCTCCAGCTCTTTTTTTTTTCTTCTCTAAATTCCCTCAACTTCTGGCTCTTCTGGACTCAACATTATTGAATTTATAATGAGTTATTATAGAAGAACATACAATGAGACTCAACACATTACAGATATATCATGAGATATCCAGGGGAATACCTCAGAAATATATAGAAATATAATCTACCGCAATAATTTTATGTGTCCCTTCAGCACAGTGGAAAAAAACAGGACCAAAGAAAGCTTTAGTGATTTCAGTCATAGCAAGCTGGCATTGTCAGCATGATTACATATGCCCTACTACCTCTCGTATCTGGCTATTAAAGCTGCATTTTTAGTGGCAGACAATTAATCATTTGTGATGTACCCTCATTCCCTTAAGACAGTTGTATCATCTTTCATCTGCAGTTTTGAGGTTCCCTGCAACATTCTCACTTTTTTTTTTTTAATAACCTTCAAGATGTAGGTTAGTGATAACTAATGCTTTATTAGTAAAATGTACTCATGTACTAGAGTCACTGAACAAGTCAGTGTTGAAACACAAAAACCCTCACAAAACACCACACTAGTAAGAAGATAGGTATAGATTCAGATTACCTAGACATAGTGTTTTCTGAACTATTTTATTATCTATTGTTATCAAAATTGCATTGAAATCTTGCTCCCCACATAGATCATACCTGAAACACATAGAAACCACTGATGCCTCATAGTAAACTGAAACCTCAAAAAGCCAGAATCAAAACTCAATAGCCTTGGTGACTATTAAGCAGGTATTCTCTATTGCAGCACTGGGCACACAGAGGATTTCTCCTCCTAAGCAAAATTTCTCGTATTTATACAGATTAACTATACATATTCATAATAATTTCTAAGAAAAGACAGGGTTATGCAAATTATTTCCAGGGAGTCATTTACATTAACTCCTCCCAGAAGAAGCACGCTCAGGGAAGCGCAGGGGAACTTGTGGTGGTCTTCAGGGATGAAGGCTGAACATCTTCCTCTCTCTCAGCACATTCCCTTTACGGTTTTCCCCGTAACACATTATTACAAGTCTCAAAAACACATTCCTGCGCAAACTAGCTGAAATCAAGATATACTCTGTCTCTTAATTGGTTGTTGGTCTCATTATTTATTACTACTCTATCTTCACTTTCTTTATCTTCAAGGCTGTTCCAGTGTTATGGTTAAATTTTGTAGCTGCTCTAACAAAACAGCTCAAATGGCTGCAGCCATATTTTACTAAAATCCAAAACACACAAATACTGTCTATTCTCAAAACACACAAATATCCCTTATATTAAGCTATATTAATTGTCTCTTAAGCTACATCACTGAATCAAAACACAGACTAGCCCTTCTCCACATACTTCCTCTTTCTTATGCCTATTCCTCAGCTGCTTTCTTCAATCGATGCAGCTAGCAGGTTGCAAGCATGTCCATCCTCTTTAAGTCCCTCAAGTTCATAGTTTAACAATCAGAAAGCCATATTGTGCACGACTCCTTTCAGGGCAGTTCTTTTTAGATATTGTCTGCAAAGGCATGGGGTCTTATCTACACCACTAACCCCAGTTACCACCCCACTGCTGCTACACAACTGTTTTGTGATGTTGATAAGCTAAATATGTATTATGTTTTGTGTCTTCAATGACTATTAGAAAATGAAGTTAGGAAGTCTGATAAAATTTCTTCATAGGAAAAAAGAAAAGGAAAGCCTTGAAGCAACGAGAGCCTAGGTAGGTGTTACTTTCCAGAAAGGCCTCTATCCATGTGAGAAAACAGCATTTATAAGGCCAGAAAAGGAACAAAGACTCTTCAGCATGTACCTGGAAAACTTTTATCCCAGGGGTCCAGCAAGCCAGAGACTAGGCCAGTCACTTCAAACCAGACACTTCAGGCATGTTATCTACCTGAATGCTACCTAATGAACCACAGATCTTTGATGTCTGGAATAAGTCAAATAGTGACTGCATCCCAAAAGGAGCGTCTTGAATGAGTGACACAAAAAACCCAAAAATTATCTGGGTGACTTCCCAGGACACTTTTCAACTATATATAATTTGCTGATGTAGATTAGGTCTTGATGGACATGTAGAAAGAAATGGAGATGAGTCCAATGGAAATGCTTAAAATCCAATATCTTGAAAAATCATTTGGGAGCAGATATGGTCCAGCCTATATCTCTTGGATAAATTCAGATCTTTTGAATAAAATGAGAGCATCTGTATTTTACTAATATTTAGCATAGAACTTGCATCATATGCATAGTTAAGCAATTAAGATATTTCTGGTTTTGATACTATTTTCATAGCTTTTAAGAGTTCTTTGTGTGGTTTGAAGCAGCACAAACAAATTTCTTTTGAAAATACTTCAGAAAAAAAAAATGGACATATGTACATACACCTGGCTTCTTTTAATTTTCAACATTAGCATAAAACTGAGAGCTACATCTATAATGCTGCTCGATTGCTCAATTTTTTTTCTTCCCACAGAAATACAGAGCAAAATGGTCAGAACGCTGAATTGGCATAGCACCAAATGAATAATGGATTTACTGTAGTTTCAGTAAATGTTGAATTATGAGAATCCTGAACTTTTCCTCCTAAAGAAAGAATGAGTGACCCTAATCTATTGCAAGTAACTTTGAGTTAACTTACTCTTTAACAAAAAACAAGCTACAAGCCCCAAACATGAAGTGTGTAAGCAGAAACTCTATCTGTGGTTGCATCTTTACTAGTCTTCCAGAAACTGGATAGCATCCATGCAGCATCAGAAAGCTCTGTAATCATAATATAGTTTTCATTCTACATGAATGTACTGTTTATAAATTCAGCCCCTGCAATTTCCTTTCACTCTTCAAGGCTCATAGAAAAGCCCAAATGCCATTGGCTTCTCCTGTCTTCCATGTATGCAGGTAGGGTTATTGTTGATTTTTGCAACTTTCTTATTCCTTTGTTCCTAAGACCATCTGGATGTCTTCAAAGCTTGTCATAAACCAGGGCAGACACATGCCTCTGCCTGCTGATGCAGCAAACTCAGGATAAGACAAACAGAGATCTTTAACTTTTTCCCCATCTTCTGAAGTGGAATCCTCCCATGTAAGTTTTCATGTATTCCAGCACCAGCTGAATGAGTATAGGTGAATCTATATGGAACAGCTAACATAAGCAGAGATTGTTAGAGTACTAATAGCAGAATACAATACCTTCTGACCAAGTACAGCCTTGTGACAGGAGCAGGGAGAGCTATACCAATTGCTGCAAAGCTTCAGACACTGAAAAATGTTTTTAAAAAAAAAAAAAAGACATCTGGAATGGCAAACATCACTGCCAGGCAGACAGCCTTCTCACTGCTAGGACTAGATGCAAAGAGCAGCCAGGCCCAGAAGTGATGCATGCCATTTCAGGCACTTTCTAAATGGGCAGCACAGAAAGAATACCAGGATTGTTGTATACATATAGAATCATAGAATCGTGGAATGCTTTGGGTTGTAAGGATGTCAGAGATCATTTACTGCCAACCCCTCTGCCATGATCAGGGAGACACTCAGTAGACGAGATTGCCCCAAGCCCCATCTAACCTGGTCTTAAATGCCTCCAGGGATGGGGCTTCCCCAACCTGTCTGGGAAAACAGTTCCAGTGCCTCACCACCCTCATAGTAAAGAATTTCTTCCTAATGCCTAACCTAAACCTCCCCTCTTTCAGTTTAAAGCCATTGTCCCTTGTCCTATCACTACACTCCTTGGTAAGCAGTCTCTTTCCTACTTTTCTGTAGGACTTCTTTAAATATTGGAAGGCCATAATTAGGTAACCCTGGAGCCTTCGCTTCTCCAGGCTGGACAAGTCCAACTCTCTCATCCTGTCTTCATAGGAGAGTTGCTCCAGCCCTCTGATCCTCTTCCTGGCCAACAGCTTGCTCCAACAGCTTCTTGTCCTTTTCCTACTGAAGATCCCAGAGCTGCACGCAGTACTCCAGTACAGTGATATCTATCACTGCAGCAGACCTGACATCTGGCAGTGCACACAACAGTGATTTTGCAGTTATCACCCCATGTTTCTATTATTCTATTTTCCTTTTCCCACCACTGGACTTTCATATGATTTTACTAACCCAAAATTTAACTGCCCCTACTAAATGGCAAAAAAAAAAAAAAATTGCTAGAAGATTCAATTGAGTGAAAGTCTAACAAGCTTGCTGATGAAATGACAGGCCAAGAGCTCTTCAGTCCTTGACTGAGTTTTGCTCAGGAAATTCCATTTTGTATATTAATAGGCAAGAGGATCTAACACGAAATTCTTATACATTATTTTTTTTAAAGTTTCTTTTATAAAAGGAGTGGGGGTAGTTGCTTTTCATTGGTTATATCTTGCCCAGGCAAGTAAAGTTTATTTTATTGCATTATAAGGCCTAACTTTGTGAGAGTTCATGTTGCTGCTTGATAATGTGCTTCACAATAAAATAAAGTTTTCAATATGGTGTTGCAAGAGTATGCAATCATTTTTGTCTAAAGCTTTTTTTAGTGTTTGTGCAAAGCATTTTGCTTATCTGTTTTGAGTTGGGTAATAACCATCTGATCTAGTGCAGTTTCTCACTTTTTTTTTCCTTCAGTAAAATTGGAAATTCTGCAGGAAAACATGAAAACTCTTTTTTCTAAACCAATCTCTCTGGACAAGCCATATGGAACAGAGCAAAATCACAATATGCCTCAGTAGTTTTAACAGAAGTGTTTATCATATATCCCACTTCTGTCCTCCTACAATAAACACAATTATAATTAAGTACATTTTTTTTCCCCTTCTAAATCCAGATGCATCATTTCTATTAAGTTTTACTGACATTTTTCATCAAAATGATATAATAGTTTGAGTGACATGTTTGTATTGACTTCCCCTTTCAATAGTAGTCCAAAGGCTCTTACCATCAAGAATAACTTCTCTGCTTATTTCTTTGTTTGTTTGTTTGTTTGATTGATTATGTGCTCACTGCAGAATGCTGGAATAATGATTACATTTTGTGGCTTGGAACATTCATATTAACTGAGCTGCAAAGCACATATAGTAACTATACACAGAAATTCTTATACAGCAATATACTGAGAACACACAAAATCAGCATTTGATATTTCAGCTATTACAATTTTCCAATTTTAATTAACATTTTCACAATTCCCAAGTCCTACCTTCCACACACTAATACACGAATACATATTTCAAAACATTTTTATGTGTTTAGTGCCATTGATGAGGGATATTTTTGACAATTTAAGATTATCCTTACAAACTCATTTCAGTCATAAGCGCACAAGGATTAAAGTCTACTTGTTTAATATGTTTTATAATATTGTATAAATATGCCCTTCCATCTGCCCTGGGGAGCTAAAATGTAACTATTTCCAAATAGCCATTTAATCAAAACGCCTTCCAGAACATTGTATATATACTTTTAGTCTTATGTAGTGTTATATAGAAAGCTACATTGACAAATACATAAAAATATAATATTAACACAAAGAAATTTTAATAAATATTATTACATTCTGAAGGTTATATAGCTGAATGCATTATGAGGGAAGTTGAACAGGAGTACATTCCTGGTCCCACATTATTTTGACTTGTATTAATGACCTGGAAGAAATAATGTTACAGTCAATATTTTAAAGATGACAAAGATTGTGCAACTGGTTAAACACGAACATTAACTCTGGCCTGGCCAGAACCAGTAGAGGAGTATAGATCATTGCCACAAGGACATATGGATCACTTGGTAAGCTAGGACATGAAATATATTCTTTGCGGAACTAAGTAATGTAGGCTGTGTTTAGAGAAAGACTGTAGTAGGGAGACTGTATTAGTATGCAAAGAATTCAAAATACTATGTAGATAATCAACTAAATTGGGGGTTTCAATGTTTTCCATTGCAATAACTAGAATACGTAATTAGTGGGAATATGAAATGAAAGGAGAAGTGAATAAAGAAGTGAAAGTTACAGAGAGACAGTTATTACTATCCATATATTGAGAAGAATGTTAAAACACTGAAGAGAGTTTTGGTGGTTTTTTTTTTAAAAAAAAGCCCCTGAAATAATTATTCCTGTACTTGAAAAAAAGAAAAAAAAAAAAGATTCTCAAAAAAACCCCCCAGCTTAGCACTTGTAAGAAAACAGAAGAAATTTGAAAGAGAGGTTTGGTAATACCCTTTATGTGTCTGTAGGGCCGTACCCACAACTTAGGTGTACTTGAAAAGACTGTAGGGATTTTCGTTCTAGCAAATGATTAAGTTGTGCCAATATTCACTGGACAGTTGGCTGGCTTTGGTGACATAAATAAGTTATTAGGTTATATTTGGAAATTACAGTTCAGGTTAGAAGGAGCTCTCTTTGTGATGCACTTCCTGATGGTGATCTGACATTTGCTTAACAGCATCATGTTTCTGAGGAGGGCCTAGAGAATGGCCCTCCATGTGTAGATGTCTGAATCTACTACTGGTTATCCTACATAAATAAGACTACATTGGTGGTTTTGCAGATGTGGAATTTCTTTCCCACATTTGAGAATGAGGTGAGAGAAATTGCAGCCTTGGTGAGGAGCATGGTTGTATTATTTTGTGATGAAGATGATGTCCTGTTCAGAGAAAACAACCACACCAATATGATGCCCGCAGTTCTACAGATGGCGCAGAGCTAGCAGTGAGCAGCAGTTCTGCAGGCTCCAACCCCAAGTAAGAGGACAGTTGCCATTTGATCTAAGGAGGACATGGACACAGACATGAGTAACTGGGCCATGACAAAAATCTTAAAAGTTGTATTTGTGACAAGAAAACATGAGCAACAGTTGAGAACATGAAGAAAACTGTGTTCTTAAGCCTAACCAAAGTGGTATAAATAAACATTGTTTTAAAATGTAATATAATTTTAAATTAACTTTTTAATAGAAAAAAAAATGCCAGTGTTTGTATTTAAACAGTTCACTGTAGTTTTCAGAAAATAAATGTGTCATTTTAAAATGTTTGGAATAATTTTCACTGTCTACCCTATTGACTGAAGTACTTAAGCAAATGTTTGCATATGTGATTAGAAAACTCTATTCATGAACATGTGCAGCAATCATATTTGCAACACTGTACATTTTGGACATTTATGTCATTGAAATTAGTTGCCTCAGATATTTACATGAACTATTTTGTTTTGAAATGGTATTGGAGAAACTTTAGTTATATTAGAATTATATGTTGCCTATATTATTAGTTCATACTCATATAATATGAGCTTTCTTTTTTTACTGGTGCTTTTACTTCATTTTAATATTAAGTAATGACAATTGAAAATGTACAATGATAACAGATTTTGTTTTTTTTTGAGGGGTGTGAAGAAATATTTAATTGGCTTGAGTGATCTATATTCTGGTTTTGTTTAAAAAAAAAAACCCAACCCTTTCTTTGTGTTTAAAGGCTGAGCTGCATTCCATGTATTTTCTGACTTTAACATATGCATGACTCTGGCTTCCATGGCATGACTAGCTATTATGTTACTAAAGAAGTGCATCGATATATAACTTAGACAAGATTAATGAGTGAGTTCCTCGAGCTGTCTAAAGTATATTTTTTGTGGTCTTAAATTCTTTGCAATTTTTACATGTATCTTAATGAACTAATGCAATTTTGAAATATATAATTTTGGAAGAATAGGTGCAGGCTGGGTGTAATGTCAAGTAAGATATTTTTGTCCTCAATCATATTCGCGCATCTAAAGAGCTGGAAGGTAGCTTTGATGAAGTAATTTCTGCACTAATCCCAGACTTATTTAAAAGGAAATATGGTAGTTCTTCATGCTGACGTGTTTTTTTTGTTTTGCTGGCTGAAGTCCCTTTAGCTGTTAAATAGTGGCTGTGGGGCTTCTTTTCTCTTTGCCCTTTGATCGTTTAAACTTCAAGCTCAGTTGCTAAAATTTACAACAGATTCCAAACCAATGATAAATATTATGTTTCCCACTAAACATGATTGCTCATAAATACTTTTTAGATATAATTTTAATGTCATTTATTGACTTAACCACTCAGCTTTTCTCTTGCAATAAAAAAGTGGCTCTAAAATGCTGTATTTTGTTAGCACAGTTCTTTGCCTTATATAGTTATAACTGAGGATTAAGACAAAACTCAGCATTAGTTAGGTAGTGACTCAATATGAATGAAATGCTAAAGGAACAGAAGGTCAATGCCTCTTCACTTTGATAAGTGCTTTGATGAAAAACTCAGAGAAAAAAATATCTGTGGATGTATTTGTGCTATTCAAAGCAAATGAATTGAACATAGAGAAAAAGAAACTTTTCTTCCCAAGGAACAAAGGCTATCTGTGCATCTGCAGTTTGAGATTAAAGGTAATAGGACAATGGTGCTTTCACTGGTAGTGCTCTTTCCCCATTATAGATTGGCCCCGCAATGCTTCATTTATCAGGAATGTATTATGGGAGACGGTATAAAAATATCCAAATGATAGATACTCTTTCTTCTTGTTGTGTTTAGAATAAACGACTTACTGTAATTCTGGAATTACAGAAGAATGTGCTTCAGAATTTCTGGGAAAAAGAACTTCATAAGCCCTTAAAACATTTATCTATTTCTAATGTCTTCTTTTCCATTTTTTTAATTTAAAGACTAAGCAGCTTTCCAGTATTATTGGTTAATAATTTTCTAATGTGTTTGAGGTCTAAGGGTGATAAATGCATTTTTCCTACTGCTTCTTCATTTTTCAGACAGCCAGGAATTTGCATATACCACAGTTGTTCATATTTATGGAATAGTTTTACTTGCCGAGCACACGTTTTTCTCTTACTCACAATTTCTTTCTGGAAAATGAAAGATAGGGAATTCTGCTCAGAAAAAAAATAAGATAGAAGAGTTTAAGTTTTCCAAAAGCATTTCATTACGCTAATCGTGTTGAATTTCTTTCACTGCAATCTAAGGATTATACTAGATATAATGATAAAGCCCAGGTAAACCACAGGGTTATAAGAGCAAAATTGTCTATTTCCTGCCCATTTCTGGAAACAAACAGGCACACTGAAAGTAAGATATGACAAAAGGCAAAGTTTCTGTATGTTTTGTTAGTATTGTACTCCCCTACCAGTTAAGTTTAAGCGGAAGGTTTTTTAAACTTTGCCATAGTCTCATAGTAATAATTTTTTATAAACCTGTGTGCAGATGTAAGGCCTCCCATCAAGTTACTGTTGTGTTTCCTTGTCAGTTGGTTTCCTTTACTTATTTTACAGGCTAATGTCTCAGAGAAAAAACGCTTCTGACAGGACTGCAGTACAACTCATAAAACTTTGAATTTACCAATCAATACACTTAGAAACTGTCACACTCTCATAGGTCTTTTCACTACTAACTTTAAGCAAAATTATTTCAGCATTTACTAAGACCTGATATCCATTAGGGAAAGAGATTGACTGACATATGAATGGAAAGAGATTTTGAATGCTACAAATCCATCATATTCATATTTCCCACAGAAGCAAAACATATTTCCCAAAGAAACAGAACAGACTAAGTTATTTCACAAAAACTTCTGCATCTGCTCCTAATACCTTTCAGTAGTGCCTTCCAAACATGTAACTACAAGACAAGACAAAAAATTAGGCACCTAATCTCATTTTTTTATATGGTGAGGGGATTATCACCCTCTTCCTTGACCTCTGACAGGATGCTTCTGTCCAAATTAATCAAGAGAGCTCTTCTGTTTCTGTTTTTGCACGTTTTTGGACTATCAGATGATATTGAGCTTCAACAAGTCACAAAATCCTATGGTTACCATGGGTTCACTTCTTACCAAATTCCATTTGTTTTGCCACTTATGTCATATCACCTGAGTGATCCATGAATCTTTGAACAGTTGGAATTAAACAGAAAATTAGAGGTGTAGTCATACTACCTTGCTTGTTTGTAGTAACCTATGGTATTCTTTTGAACAAAATCACATAATTCAGGGCATGGGAGGAGATGAGAAGAGGGAGAAAGCTGCAGATAGAAAGCTAAAAAGGGTATAAACACAATTAAACTTTGTATCCATTTTGACAAACATTATCCTTTATGCTAATATTTTATATTGCTAATAATGAGTAGACAAATATAAGAAGGGTATCTTTACATATATTTGTATTAAATATATTCATTCTCTTATTGACAACAAGCTTAGTTCTACTTTAGATTTCCTGTGACTGTTAGAAAAGTAGCCAGGATATAAGCAGGCCTCCTTCTCAGAGACTGTAACATCTTTTCAGACTTCTCTGTCCTACCTCTCCATGAATGTGGCATTTTAAAACTCATTATGATCAGTAGTATGCTGAACAAGTGTTTTTAACATGCAAAGTTCAATATCTTCCAAAGGTAGGGCATGCATAGATTGTGTGAAAAGAGGGATTTACAATTTTTTTCAAACTTTTATGACAGGAGATTATGCAGGATTATAGTAAGGTTTTGCTTCTCCCCATCATTTGTCAAAATTCAAAAGTTATGTGCTGGCTGCTGTAAATATCTGAATGTCTTTTTTTTTCTCCATTCTTCAGAGAATTTCAAATGCATTTTAGAGTCCTTGTCTTCCCTGGAAAAGAAGTCCTGATACAGCTAGAAAAGCCAGTCTGCTTGAAGTGCAGCTTCTGATACAGGGAAAAAAATGTAATTTTCAAGTGAAAGAGTAGGTGTATGTAGAGCTAACTAACTGCATCTCTGACAGCATAGCATTTAGGGAGTCCATATTTATGTATAAAGATAATGAAAACTGTTCTGGCACACCATATCCCTATGCAGTGTTTTTCTGACTAAAAAATAAAGTTCCTTGTCCTGAATATCTTCCTCCTTACTTCTTCACGCACTACAGATGCAAACTGTTAAAATTAAGGTGTAATTGCTCAGAGTAGGGCAAGAAAACTTTGCAACCTTAGTTGTTGAAAAATGTATGTTTTATGAGGACAAATCCCCTACGTTAAGTGTGCAGTCACGGTACACCAAAGAATATGATCTTACCAGAAGTCATAAAAGTTTCAAAAGACTCTTGTGTAAAAATTATCTGATAAAGAAATATGCACAACTCTGTGATAGTGAGGCTTATAATAATACTGTTATAAAGGAGTTTATATTTTTATAGTACTATGGTAATGATCAGAGTAGCTTTTGTGTTTACCACACTCCGTATGGTTAATAGTTTCTAGAAGTCCTTTCAGCCCCTCCTATTATTTTTATTGAAGTTTTTCCTTTCCCAGTAGGTAATCAGGAAATAAACTTAAAAACGAACCAAAGAAACAAAAAAGTCACAGAATCTTAATTTTCTTTTATGAATTAAGTTAAGAATTTAAGGATTAAAATCTTCTAAATAGAAATTTACTAACAGAAACATCTAAAGGACTTTTTTTTCTTTTTTAAATAGCAGTCTTCTATTAGCATTACTCTCAAAACACATTTTGTTTTGATGCAAGTCTTTTTATAACCTTAGTTCACGAGTTAACAGACTTTTAGTTGTTCTGCTTTCAATTACACCAAGAAGGTGTTTATAAAGCCCAACCAGGCTTGGTAGCTGTTGTGATGAGTTTGGCTGGAATATAGTTAAATTTCTTCATAGTAGTTAGAATAGGGGCTATGTGCTAAAAACTGGTGATAATATAGAGATGTTTTATGCTGTTGTTTACACAGGGCCCAGGCCTTTCGTGCTTCTCACACAAGCAAGTAAGCTGGGGATGTACAAGGAGCTGTGAGGAGACACATCTGGGATAGTTGCCCCAGATGACCAAAGGCATATCCCATACTATATGGTGTCATGCTTATCTTATAAAGATGAGGGGGAAGAAGGCGGCAGGGGGGATGTTTAAAGTGATGGTATTTGTCTTCCCAAGTAACCATTACCCATGATGGAGCCCTGTTTTCCTGGGGATGGCTGAACACCTGCCTGCCTGTGGGAAGTTGGGAATGAATTCCTTGGTTTGCTTTGTTTGTATGTGAAGCTTTTTCTTTACCTGTTAAACTGTCTGTATCTGAACCCATGAATTTTCTCACTTTTACTCTTCTGATTGTCTCCCTTATTCTGGTAGGGGAGAGAAGAGGTGAAAAAGTGAGTGTGTGCTGCTCACCTACCAGCTGGGGTCAAACCGCAAATCTATTTTTGTGCCCAATGTGGGGTTCAAAGGGTTTGAAATGATGACGGGCTTGACTGGAATATGCTAGATCAAGTTTATAGCTGTTATTGGTGTTCAGCTGTTAATTAGCAGACTTCTGTGCTTGCCATGGGGCTTCCTTGCCTGTCTGTATATTAGAGTTCTAGTGCTTGTTAGTGGCTGCATTTTGCTTTCACTGCTCATCATAATGCCTATCATTGTACTCTGCTGTGCCTGGGAACATTTTGATAACAGCAGTGGTGATGAGCCTGGGCTGGCAGATGACCAGGGCATCACTGCTCTTTCTATGTTGCTATACTGGCTAGAACTCCAGTGTGAACTTGAGTGGAAGGTACTGTGACCCATGGATGAGAACAGGGGCAACAGGGGCAACATGAAGAGTTGATTCTAATGTTAAACCCAGTGGTCTGGTCCAGATGGACCAAGGGTGAAGACGGTAATGTAAATGCCTTCAGATTGTCATGCCTCATGATTTGAGTTGCATGTTAAAGGAACTACTGTAGCAGGAACTACCTGAAACAATGGAGGACAATCCTTACAAGAAGCAGTGCAAGTTCAAGCAGTGACCCAACCTGAGCTGGCGTTAGTACCACGTAACTCCATCCAACAAACCTCCTCTCTTGTGACTGACCGTCATAAGATGTGAAACCCAAAGTCATGGATTAAGTGAACGCAGTGAACATTTCTAGACATTTTACATGCTTTTCATAGGGGTGGTCCACAGACTAAGGGTAAGATATCTCTGTATTATATCGAAGGATGGGAAGGATGGTGGTAGCTAAAGAGGTTTATTGGATAGTGTGGGACCTGGGCATGATGTAAACGGTGTGAAATAAGGGGTGGAGAATGCCCTGCTTTATCTGGGATAGAGTTGATTTTGTTTATCATAGCTTGTATGTGGCTGTGTTTTGGATTTGTGTAGGAAACTGTGTATAATGTAGAGGTGGCTTTGTTATATCTGAAAACTGCTTGCACTAAGGCTTTGCCGCTTTGCACCCCACCCCACCAGTTCAGGGTGCACAAGGAGTTGGGAGGGGACACATCTGAGACAGCTGACCCCAACTGCCCTAAGGGATATACCATACTATATCATGTCATGCTCAGCATATAAAGCTGAAGGAAAAAGGTGGCAGGGAGGAACTTTGCAGTGATGGTATTTGTCTTCCCAAGTCACTGCTACCTGTGATGGAACCCTGCTTTCCTGGAGATGGCTGAACACCTGCCTGCCCATGGATTCCTGGTTTTGCTTTGTTTGTGTGTGCAGTTTTTGCTTTGCCCATTAAACGGTCTTTATCTCAACCCACGACTTTTCTCGCTTTCACTCTACTGAGTCTCTCCTCCATTCGACTGGGGGAAGGTGAGAGAGTGACTGTGTGGTGCTTAGCTGCTGGTTGGGGTTAAACCATGACAGTCTTTTTTGCACCCATTATGTGGCCCAAAGGCTTAGAGATAATGACAGTTTTGATTGGAATATGCTGGATCAAATTTATAGCTGTTATTGCTGTTTAGTTATTAATTGGCAGACTTTTGTGCTTGCCATGGGGCTTCCTTGCCTGGCTGTATATTAGAGTCTAGTGCTCATTAGTGGCTGCTTTTTGCTTTCATTTGAATCTGTAACGTTCCATTCTGACCTGCAGTTAACAAGGTCCAAGTATCACCACTTAAAAAAGGAGAGAAGTCAGATTTTTGTGACTAAGATACCAGGAGAAGAAAAAGAAAAACATAAAAACAATGTTATGTAATTTATTTTTATTTATAAATTAGTATTAAGATGGAAGGATAAAGCTGGTTTGAAAGGGGGTTTAGGGTTATATGAATATGAGAGCCAGAAAATATATCCCACTACTTCACAGAGCTCCAGAATTAAATGTCAGTGGAGATTATGTAAGTTCCACTCTTTATTCTTTCAAACTCTCCAACACATTGCTACCTAGTAAGCGAAAAAAGGATGCATAGGGCCATACACACTGGTACTAACAGGTTTATGCCAAAACTTAAGATTGTAGCTCACCATGTAGTATTTTGGGATGCATTCACCTGAATAAAATATTGTATTCATTTAGTGTTAACTGTTTTAACTTCTATAAAAAAGTAAACTTAGTCAAAATGCTCCAATAAGCAACTATCAGGAAAGTTAAAGTTTTGGCAGCCTTAAAATTTGAATTTTTGTCATAGAGTTTACATGCCATGAAGTTATTAATATTTTCATCTTATACAGGAGTTAAAAACTGTGCAAATAAAGGAGTTCAGTTAGATAACATGGGACCTTGATACATTTCTTTTTACTTTTGTTTGAAAGCCTATTCTTATGCCATATGCAATGTTTTGCTGTAGTACTTCTTCCCTTTAACAGAGTGAGAAATAAATCTGTTTACTTAGGTAACAGAAATTAGTATGTATATTTAGTTAACCAGGTTCTTAAAACATCTATTTTTTGCTTAAAGAAAAGCCTTGCAATCAAATGCATGATGTCACTTGTTCTATTCCTAAACAGCAGCTTGTTAATATCACTCAGCACATGCCACTGTTTCTTTTTGGGAGCTCTTTTTTTTCCCTGTGACTTTTGGGGGTTTTGTTTTGTTCGGTTATTTTTTCCATAAACTTGAGTAGAAATATTATTAGTGGATTAAAAACTTAAATGTTTTATTAATCCTGGGTTAGGAATAATAATTGAAATTCTCCACAGTAATATCAATATTCTGTTCTTATAAAGTAATTCATATATAATGAAAGGTAGTCACTTAAAGTTGTATAAGCATTTTACCAGAAAGACTGAACCAGTGAAGTTCAGCATATTTTCTTTAACAGGTTTATGATGCAAGTGAAAAGCCATTTTGGTAATGAACTGATAATTCTTCAGCAATATTAATCTCAGTGGATGTCAAATGAAAGGCTACATGCCCTGAGAAACCCAAAGGGAAAGCAGAAAGTATTAAATCTACAGAATAATTGATAATTTTATATCTTTGATTTCTGCTTGAGTTCTATGAAGAAATAAAACCAGTTTATTAATATATTTTTTCTCCAGTAGAAACCTGTATTTTTCTTGCTTCTTCCATGCAAGTTTATACAACATAAGATTTTTATTTTTTTTTTTAAATGAGGGTCAGTCTTGTGTAAAACAGGAGTCCTGAGAAAGGGACAGTTCTAAGCAAGCAACACAGCACTGTCTGCTTTTATATCTTCTTACCTTGTTTTTAAGGTGTGCTGTAGTGTTCCAGCTCCAAGCTGATGTGAGCAGCCATAAAGGCAATGTGGTAAACATACTGACAAAAACAGATATCTACTTAGCAGGGAGCTCCCAAGGTTTTCCTGATGAGCTCAGGGCTCTGGTGTACTCAGTGGGAGCTTGTGATGTCCCTGATTAGCTCAGCGAGAGACTGGAACATCCCTTGATAAGATAACTGGGATCCAAGATGTCTTTAGCAAGGTACAGCTGGCAGAAAAAATAAACTGTGATGAACAAAGTCAGGAACTTACCGTGCCCACTTAGGTGCCTACACAAAAAATGTATAAAATGCAACTTGCCATATACCCAAGACAAGTCTCTCGGTGAGAGCTTCTCTGCACAAGCTTCTCTGCAAAATATCTCCTGAAGAGATTGGACCACCCCAGTAGATGCTTGGCTGACTCCAAACTTGGTAATGATGTGGAGCATCTATGAAAACAGATTTTTCCTCCCCAATCCTGGGAGAGACTTCATGAGTACTGTATTGGTAACAGCTCACATAATATATTTATCTGCATGTAGATAAAATTATTATAAGCACATACTTCCTTTGCTAGTTTCAATTCTGTTGTAACTAATTTTGAATATACTTTATATATATAAACTGTGCATGTATGTGTGTGTATATACTTGCCTTACTAGTGGTCATTTTGTAGTAACCTGTAATACATACTTGATTTACTAGTAGTAATTTCAACAAGGAAATTCACAGAAACTCAAACCTCTCTGTCCTTATGTATTATGAAATACTCAGAATCCCACAGTCATGGTCTCACACACCTGCAGGTGAGGTAATCCTTGTAGGTCCAAATAGCCATCATTACACCAGTATCCACCCTAGTATTCTAAAACTATGAATTACAGTGTTTATTTGGGTTTCACCCAACACAAGTTTTTCTTGTCTGTGGTTCCAAAATAAGATATAATATTTGGTAGTTCTGCTTCTATTTTGACTATAAAGTGGAGAAAAGCAGCCAAAAATACATGTACGTAAAGCAATTGACTAGATGAGATGAGAACATTACCTGTGTTGAATTCAGAAAAACTTGGCAGAAACACACTGATATGAAATTACAATACGCTTTCAAATAAAAACATATTATCAGCTGATATTACATTACACCATTGGAACTGTTAAGGTCCATCTGTCTCTGGGGCTTGTAACTTGAATTTATTTTGTATTTTTGTCTGTCTAAGGTAGATGAATAAATATTGAATAAATAAAATAATAAAATGTAAATTGAAAAAGACTAAAGAAATGTTTGGGACAGGTAGGATTGATTTAAAAAAAAAAAAAATTATCTTCCCCTATGGTATCCAAATTCATCCTACTTCAACACATGCGAAGGTTCAAAATTCTTCACAACTGACTTATTTCACAAATAACTATTGTGAAATAGAAATAAAGTACATCATAATGGCAATTTTAAATTACATTGTAGCTCATTTAATAAGGAATAGAATTAATTAGAGTGACTACATAAGAATCAACATATTAACCCATTGGCTGCATTTTGCTTACAAAAAAGTTAAATTGACAACTTTTCAAGTATGTCCAAAAATTTCCTTCTTATTTCATAAAAGTTGTGGTTTATAATGATTGACTTTTAAATTGCTTTCATATTTTTTTGTATAATTCATATATTTGTAAAATTGGAAAAGAAATACTAATGCTCACTAAGGCAACAAGGCTTTCTATACCACTGGGGTGCAGATGAATCTTTAAACTTGTTTGTTCTTCTTTAGACATTTCTGTGAAATGAAATTCAGGCTGTAATGCATTCTTTATTAATTTGGGGGGGGGGGAGGGGGGAAAGTGTCTATCTGTTAGGTCAGTGGTACCTGCTTTTATGCACCTGTACCTTACTGCATTTTTAGGAAGGAGAGCAAAAAGAGGCAGAAGGAATACTTGTCAGAAGTATGTTGATCTATAAGTTCAAGCTATAACAACCTTAAAAGAATGGTTGTTGAGGTGTGTATTAGCATGGAAGTGAAGAAGATCAATAATATTCAGTGTGAGTTCTTTTTTTACCCATATATTTTCCATTAGCAAAAGGCAGTTTCCAGGCTGTCATCCTTCCGCTTCTTGAAGTAAATATTTTCACAGTGCATGTAAAGCTGACATCAATAGAAAATCAAAACAGCAAATTGCTCCCACTGTTGGTACTGTAAAACAGAAGAGTAAATGACTACAAAGAAATGATATAACAGAAAAATATTTAAAATACATATGAAGTAAAGAACACCTTCAAGGAAAAAATTTATTATTGAGACATGCTTATTTCCAACTCTTATTTATTGTAATCAATAAAGAAAACAAAAGTTTCATTGAGATTTAAAAAAAATTTGTATTCACATAGGTATAATTTTAGACAGCATTCTTTATCATTTATTTCGTTGCTTTTTGTAAAATAATTCTTTAAATAGTAATGAGGTAAAATAATGGTATTATTTTTGGGTTTTCTCTTATTTGTCTAAAACTTAAAACAATTATATTTTTTAGGACTTGTATTAATGTAGTCTGTTGTTGACAAACTGTAAAGAAACATTTTAAATGTTTCTCTGAACACTCACCTATCAATTCTTAATGACACGTAAAAAGGTAAGACTCATTTATGGGGTATTTTTATTAGATTAAAATCTGATTTAATAAATCTGTAAATTACAAATAAGTATATTTCATAGAGTCTAGACATCACAGTATTCTAGACACTAGGTAATAAGATCAATAATGATTTTATTTTAAATTGATGAAGTATTTAATAATATCATTAGGTGACATTTAAAAAAGGAAATTAATAATTTATTTTGCAAAAAATAAGTTACTTTATATGGTACAATTTTTTTAATTATTACACAAGTCATAAATAGCATAATAGATGAATACATCAGAAAATGTTAATTTAGATTTTAGCAAGAAAGATGTGCAATCTTGTTTTTGTTTTTGTCTTCCATGTTTCTCTCAATAGAATAATGTCACATGACAGTTAATACAAATAATTAGAACAGGATCACAGCAGGATAGCTTCAAACATTCTGGTGGTATCTGTTTTGAGAGAAATACCTCCTGAAATACCTGGAGAAGTACAAGCCAGTCAGTTTCACCTCTTTGCCTGG
>VZTU01029250.1:104573-167145 GCA_013400835.1 Zapornia atra | reverse complement strand
AAAAAAAAATTTTTTTTAAAGTTCAGTTGGAAAAGAAAGAGAAAGTGTAAGTGCTGAAAGTGAAGAAAAAGCTGAAGAGAATGTACAGGAATAACAAATAATAGCAAGCACGGACACTTACCTAAAAACGGGTCAAAGAATCATCGAATCACAGACTAGTTTGGGTTAGAAGGAACCTCAAAGCCCATCTAGTTCCAACCCCATGCCATGGGCAGTGACACCCTCCACTGGCCCAGACTGCCCAAAGCCCCATCCAACCTGGCCTGGAACGCTACCAGGGAGGGGGCAGCCACAGCTTGTCTGGGTACCCTGTGCCCTTGTCTCACCACGCTCATAAGCGAAGAATTTTTCCCCAATATCTAATCTAAACCTACCCTCTTTCAGTTCAAAGCCATTACCCCTTGTCCTGTCACTCCATGCTCTCCATGCTCTTGTAAACAGTCTCTCCCTATCTTTCCTGTAGCCCCTTTAGGTACTGGCAGGCTGCTGTAATGTCTCCCCAGAGCCTTCTCCTCTCCAGGCTGAACAAGATCACTCTCAGCCTGACTTAAGAGACGTGCTCCAGCCCCTTGATCATCTTCATGGAGTCCTCTAGACTTGCTCCAGCAGCTCAGTATCTTTCTTCTACTTGGGCCCTCAGAGCTGGACACAGTCCTCCAGGTGGGGTCTCACAAGAGTGGAGTAGAGAGGAGAATCCCCTCCCTCAACCTGCTGGTCACACAGCTTTTGATACAGCCCAGCACACAGGTGGCTTCTGGGCTGCAAGCATATATTGCCACTTGTGTGTTGAACTTCTCAGCGGCCAAAGCCCCCAAGTCCTCCCCAGGGCTGCTGTCACCCCATTCTCCACCCAGGCTGTAGTTGTGCTTGGGATTACCTTGACCCATCTGCAGGACCTCACACTTGGCCTTGTTGAACTTCCTCTCCCTCCCTGTTACAGACCCACCTTGGCATATTTACTCACTGAGACTAGCTGGACATTTGCAAAACCAGCTGGGCAGCCTCACTATTCTTTCTAAGATTTTTCTGGTAGCTAGAAGCTAAAATTTCAATTGTCTGATCTGTTTCTGCCAGGCAAGCTGGAGTAGGGAATGAAATCAGGAACATTTGAAATAAGAGTTGCTGAGAAAATTAGGATGCTGGCTACAGGAAGAAGCCAAAAATAAAAGTGCACAGACATGGAGAACCAGTTGGCCTGAATGAGGAAAAGAGAAGGAAAACTGATGGAAAGTAGGTAAAATAAAATCATGTCTGTTTATAGCTGCATATTGGGTGACTCTGAGCTGACCTGGAAGGGCCGTATAGCTCGAACCCCAGCTGTGCAAGAAAACGCTTGCAGAGTTGCTAGAACAAAAATTTTTGGCTAGGAAAATCTAGTTTGATTAGACTTGGAGGAGCAGCTATTCATGGAAAGAAATACTAGATTTTCATAAAGATGGGAAGCACAATGTGCAGTCTGTTTTATGCATTTCAAATGTGCCCATCGTGTGGGAATGTGGACACCCAGGGAACACGGGAGTTGAGGGTGTGCCGGGCTGGGAATTAAGCGGAAAGACAGTGAACAAAACCAGGCATCTGTAAGGGAGCAAATGTTCTCTCCTAATGGAAACCACAGAGCAAGACCTGACTGCCAAGGCAGGAATATTTTGAAAAATCAGAAATTGGGTTCAGGCAGACAGGGCCCATAGCTGCAGCAAAACTGAAGCTCTGACACCAGAAACGGTTCGTTTTCTGGAAGAGCAAAGCTTTCGAGTTTCCACGCAGGGAGTGGGAGGGAGAAATTCCCCACTGATGAGCCTGATACAAAAGCAAGCTATTGAAACTAAAATTAAATGCATGGTGGGATGGTGTTTCTCTTTTAAAATAAAACATCATAGCAAGAAGCAGTAGATGTGAAGTCTGCATGTCCATGAACCTTTCCGAATGCGTGCTATTTTTAATGTAATATGACTCTCCCAGTTTTGCTATGGAGATTAGTAAAGAGTTTAACTTTGACACGGATAGAGAGCAGTGTGTATTTACTGAACAAACACCAGTAACCCTGAAATTAACAGCATCTCATTTACCAAACGTGTATCAGCAAATGTGTATCCTAACAGAGGCAAGGTTCTCTTAAGGCATCTTAATGTATTTAACATATGCTCTCCAGCATGTACTTCCAATTTGAAGTCCTTTTTCATTTATCTTTTTATAACATACTAGATAACATGATAGGCTCAGCCTTTTGTCCTGACTCAAAAATTAAAGAAAGCTCAAGGATAGGAAAGGTCGCTGTTTGTAGTGGTGCCTCTTAGTTTCAGTTTTGTGTGCATGCCCTGCTCTAGAACTCTGTCCTACATTGCGTAACTCCCACATTACTGTACAGTGCTTGTGAGCCCACCAAAACACATCCCTTCCCTCTGCTCCAGCAGCAGACAGGTAAGAGTATATAGACTCACACCTGTGCAATTGTATGATTGCATTATGCCCAAAACAAGGAGTCAGTGTTTCAACAACAGAAGTTTGAAAAACAGGAAGTTATTGAAAATTACGTGTAAACAGTGGTTTTACTGCTTTTTAATATGAAAAGCATTGAAAAAAGACCTGGACACAAAGCTCTACTTTTTTGATTGTTGCTTCTTTCTTTTATTTTTGTCTTCTAAGATAAGTTGCATACAATGTTTTGTGGTCTATGGAAATGATACATTGAAACCTAATACGCAAGTTGTGGCTTTTAACTCTTCATCAGGCTTGCACAGTGCCCCTGTGGCCAACCAAATTTGGTGCACTACAATGCTGTGCACTCCCTCGTGAAGGCAAAGGATGCTGGTCAACCCAGCAGCCTGTACAGGGCACATTCGCAGTGACACCAGTGAGCTCTGTAGGGGACACTGATGCACAGACCAGTGCTACAGGAATTGGAAGGATCTGGGCACTGGAAAAAAACCCGTAGGCTAGAGCATATATTCCTTGCAGAAGGGTGTTCCCAAAGGCCAGTTGTATTCCAAGAGCTCAAGCAGAAACCCAGATCCCGTATCCAGAAAAGCTAGCCCCTGTGTCCAGTACAAGACTGAAATTTTCTCACACATCTCTTCCTAATATACCCAGCTTTCAAAGGCAGCATCTTAAACCAGCATTTCTTCTGCTGGTATGCTGCTCCTCTGACCTAAGCAGCGTGCCTTCTCCTGTGGAAGTCTCCTGTCCTCCTCTTGTCACTCATGTTTTAATCATGCCAGATATTAAAAAAGGAGGATTAAAACTGTTACCTCAAGGTAGATGGTTGTAAAGGGAGGAATCACTCTGCAAATGAACAAATAAACCCCCAAACAACAAACTAATATTTTGGAAAGAGCAGTGCAGAGTGAATCAACATCAGTGTATGTTGTGTGCTAACTTAGGAAAATCTTCTACGGCTTTCTGTTAACTGAGAAAGTGCTTTTGTACCAAAGCTTATCAAACAGTGCCAAAGCCTGTTTCTTCCAGGATTTATCCCAGCTATATCGACGAGGCTTCTGCATTTAATCTGAGCTGCACAGCAGCATTACTCACAACATAATCAGTGAACAGTTTCTGTATTGCAAATCACAAACATTATCACATCCCCATAAATGCCTACTGCTCATCGCAAAGCAGCACCGGTAGCAGAGCAAACTTCAAACATGCATACTGAGATAATCAAATACAGAATTCTAGATACAGGAGGGACTCCAGCAAAGACCTGACACTAATGCCCAGCAGCCTTTTCTCTTGCTTCCAAGCAGGCTATTTTGCATTTCCAGTCAAAAATAAAACCAACCCTTTTGAGGTGCTAGTGTCATGACTAACAGCCTTGTATTTCTAGCAAGAGTCTTTCTTGCTCATCAACAGATAATTTCTTTGCTTTTATGCCCATATGTTTACAACAATAGCATTACCTGCAGAAAGTGTCAACACCTGTCTGTCCATAAATCTCCACCCCATCTCTCTCGTGCTCACCACATGAAATAGATACTTTGCATGAGCAATCTTCCTCCCTCTTTTACAATCAACACATTGTAATCCAGTTTTTCTGGCTAGGTTGAGCACATCCACATGCCAGGGAGCCCAAAAGGAATGCTGGAAAGGGATTTGCTACATCCAGCATCTCCAAAGAGTGGGGAGAGGCTCTGGAAATGGTAACTCTTGCTCTTCTCTGCTCCCCCCAGCAGTGATTTTGAAACTGTGACATCTAAACAGGAACATTAGTTGTTTATTACTTTTTGCACCTTGCAACACTGGTGATTGCAATACCTTACAGAAAGGAAAAACCCACCACAAAACAACCCAACCATCCAAAAACCCCCACCAAACAAATGAGGCTTTACGGGAGTTGCAGGAGCAGTTATTTCCTGAGGCAGAAGAATTTCTCTAAGAGAGACGCGGTGCCCACAAAAGCAGCCAGCAGACAAAGATTTCAACCCTACCTAGACTCTGCTGCTAAATTTAATATTAGAACATAGCTCTGGTTTCAGTAAAGTGTCTGCTGGCCATTTAAAATATCGGCCCTGGACACGTCTAAAGACAGTTTAATGGAACAGAAAGCTGGACACGGGCAGCTTTTACTGTAAGCGTAGCTAAAAGTCAAATGATTATTTTTTGACATATGGACAAGTGCAGTTTGATCAAGTTAATCCCATCATGGCCATGACAAAGAGAGTCACTAAATTTCAATGGGGAGGGGACAAGCCTCCAGCAACTGATTTGGATAGAGAGAGAGCTCTTAAAGCAATTACACTGACTTGGTTTTGCATTAACTCCACTTCGGTCTTTTCTTCACAGACACTTACTTTATTTGCTGGCTTTTTTGACTGGATTTTGAGGACTTGATTATTTTTAAACATTAAAGAATATTTCACTTTTAGCAAAAAGGGGACACAAAGGAAATGTCTTTTCTCTGATGTTACTTAAGATTTCCTGTTTCATTGGCAGCAGCCAAACCTTTTGGTACATTTTGAAGCTTTCATATTGCACAGTAAATTTAAGCTGAAAATCTCACACTTGCTCAACGGAATTTTTATGTATTTCTTACATCTCTCTAACAATCTCTACATGAATCTTTGGCACGAGTTCCAAGGTTTGGAGTTTTCATTGTATTTGAAGGGTTTGTTATTGTTAGGGATCCTTGCATTTGACTCTCTTAAAGTGTCATCATTCATAACAAACAGGCTAGATGTAACTGTAGCAATTTAGAGACTGTTCTGTTTCTCTCACTGCACAGAAACATGATAGGTAACTTCCAGAAACAATAAAAGAAATTACAAACCTTTATTCTAATACCAAGAAAGAAAGGAGTGTGGACACATCCACCTGCATCCTTGTCTTTTCATAGCAGGGAACGGTTTCCTCTGTGTGTTGGTTTGACTTTGACTCCTGCTGGGATCTCTGTGTGCTCCTGAAATGACAACAACATAATACAAGCAGCACTTTAACACCGAGGATCACTTAAAATCATGAAGTAAGTGGTAAATTATATTCTTTTGTAGCACTTTCAAAAAGTGCCTCTGACACCTGTACCATGCAATTTTAATGGAAACTGTGCCACAGTGTACACAGTAGTTCTACTGCCAGCATGAATATGCTCAGTCTCCTCAAAGCTGTTTGCTGTTGTTACTGTGCCAGTGTAGGATTATTACTGAAATTACAGTTGTGGGAGCTGGCAACTCAGATTTTGTACCACATTACATTTGTTCCATGTTTTTTAAGCAAATAAAAATAATTCAGGTGGAAAAGCTTTTAAATTTAAATGAAAAAGTGAAAAAGCTTTAATTTATTTTTCTTTTTTCTTTAACCGTGGAAAGCAGAATAGTTACTTAAAAGTGCTGGGGAAGATCCTGTGGTTTTGAGTCTCAGATGTTCTGGAGGCAAAGTTCAGCTTGTTGGAGAGAAGATGAAGATAAGAGTCTCTCCAACGGAACTCTCCAAAATGCCCCATTGACCATGTGCCACATGTTTTTGGACCTCTCCAAAATGCCCCATGTGACCAAAAAGAGGGAAATCTTAAGTGTGCAGCTGAAAGGACGGTGTAAAGAGCAGAGCTTTTTCCTTTTTGATCTGGACTTGGGAGTGCCTCTGAAGTAAAGAAGCCTGTTTGAAAAGGATGGATTCATTGGGGGTTAAACTGCTGGCATTTAAAGCTTGTGATTGATTCAGCTCTAAACTGAGGAGCCGCAGCCCAGTAGTATGCCATCAGCAGAGGCTTAGACATTGTGCCTTCTTGAGTGCAGGAGAGGCCAGAGAGCAGAAATAAGGAGTGCCTTTCAAATGGGAGATGAAGATGGAAACAAACCCTGCAACAACACATACTTTTACACAAATGCTAAAAATCCAGGGAATAAAGTGTAGGAAATGAATTGCCTAGTCTTATGCAAAGACAATGATATGCTAGCCACGTGTAGGACATTGCAGTACTGGAACAGAAAATACACAGAAAAGATAAGAGTCATCTCTGCTGGTGATGGGGTAGTGAAAATTATTAGTGAGATCTTAAATCTAATGAGCAAAGTGAGGACCCAGCAGGCGACACAGAATCTGTGTGGACTGAAACGCCAGCTGGCAGCGTATTTAGTACTGAGCCTGCAGACTGCATGCCTGAGCAGAAGGTTCAAGAGGCTGTGCTGAGAGAGATCAGGTGGGAAAAGATGGCAGGAGATACACCCAAAACTGTACCCCTGTGGTAACCCCTATGTAGTCAGGACAGTGCAGCACTGGAACATTACAGAGAATACATTAGACTCCACCAATACAGTTTCACCAAGCACCTCTACAGGGGAGCCACAGAAGAGATGGAGCCCTTCATTTGGTCATGCTCAATAATCTCCCACTCATGGTTGCTGTTCCCATGTTTACTTTCAAAATTCTCATAGGCTTGATAAAAGGCCAAGTGTTCATGGCAGTTGCACCCATTTTCAAAAGGGACAGAGACATAGAAATGAGAAAGCCTGTGAAGTGGAAACAAAAAGGGAGAGCTAACAACCGTAAATTCTCACAGGTGGAGCTGGGTTCCCTGAAGGATGCACAGCACAGTGTCAGTGTCAGCCATCTACTAGAGACTTGATAAATGGTAAAAGGAAGTGGGCAGTTAATCTCACCACAGACTAGTAGATTGTTAGAAACAAGAAGTTGAAGTAATCTCCAGCTGACAAGCGTGGAAATGATCATAAGATGACATGTTAAACAAAACCACAGTCAAAGAACAATTAAAAAAGCATGATCAGCAGCTAGCAAAAGGAATCCAAGCTAATATTAAAGCTTTCCTTAAATATATCAAGACCAAGAACCATATATAAAGATATAAATATATCAAGACCATGTTTTGAATGACAACCTCAGAGTTTAAAAAAAAAAAAAAAGTAAAAAAGAGGAGTGGCCAAAACATTTCTGGAGAAACTAAATGATGTATTTGCAAGAGTTCGCTGGAATAAGCAGATGATACTCGAACCCTTCTTTCTGAGGGAGTCAGCAGAGACTCTGCCTGAAAGTGTGATGGCTGGGAAAGGCTGTAATCCAAAGTCTGCAGAGTAACAAATCCCCAGGACTTGATCTTTTCCGAGGGAGTGTGGATAAGAAATAGCAGATCTGCTAATGGACCTACCTTTCCTTTCAAGCTTTCTCTGTGCCTGAAGAGTGGCAATGTGACATCAATCTCTAAAAAAGATTTTGGAGGGAAAGTGAAGGGACAGGATGAACAATACTAAAGGCTGGTGAGCCTAACATCAGTGCCAGGCAAAACAGTAGAAACTGTGATAAAGGATTAGTGTGGGGCTGGATAAATGGGATCTGTTTGGGCAGTGCCAATGCATCTTCTCTAAATGTCATATTTACCATCTAGGCCTCAAAAATTTTTTTACAAGGTCAGCAAGCATGGACCAGATTGATCTGGCTGAGGTGGTCCACTGGTCCATTCTTGATCTAGATGAACGCTCCTGCTGGGCAAACAAATCAGCAGACACTCCTAACTGGAACTTGCTGGTTGCATTTTTCTATTGATTTGAGGGAGTTTTGTTGTAAAGAAATTATTTGTACCTTACTCTTATTATTGTTGAGAGTGAGACTGAAATAACTTTTGTTATTACCCGCAGCTTACATGAAGCTGGGACCTGAACAAGAACTACCTGTCTGTGACTCAACACTCAACTTGAGATAAAGTTTGTGGGTGGACAGTGCATACAAATGAGTTTATAGAACTTCTCTATGTGCTTGACACCGTGGGTAAATCAGGGAGAGACTATGGGAGTATTGCTATCAGCTTTTCATCACTGCACAAGTACTGCTGGTGAGCTGGTTTCCTGGGCTTGATGCAGAATATGAGGGAGAATATGGAAGACAAAGATAGTACAGAGCAGCACAGATCCCTTATGACTCAGATCTGCAGTGCTCTGCACATGTACGAACCATTAATAAGCTTCTAGACAAAACTTCAGAGTAGATTTTAAGCAATAAAGCTCTCAGGATATGGTACTTCTGAGGTCACCTCTGTGTATGACATACTCCCACTGTAGAGATCATCAGTTGTGTCCAAGCTGAGCCTGTTCCTGGCTTTGCTTTTGAGCTGACTCTCCTTTCCTTTCCTGAGGCTGTCATGGAGTATGCCTGCTCTTTATGACACCTTATGGAAGACTTACTTTATAGCACTGCAGGAATAACTCTAGTTATATTTTTAAATTAAAAAAAGAGGGAAAAATAGCAATATGTAATCACTAAAACAACTAAACAGTTATATTAAGACATTTTGAACCTGGAAGAAATACTCAGGTGCTGTTGAAATGAATCCAAATAACTGAGCCAAAGAATCACAGTATCTCTAGAGATCATCTAGAGCATCCTCCTGCTTAGAGCAGGGTTAGCTAGAGCAGGTTTCCCAGCACTGTGTCCAACTGCATTTTGAATATCCCCACAGATGGAGACTCCACAAACTCCCTGGGCAATCTGCTCCAGTGTTAGACCACTACCACAGAAAAAAACCTTTTTTCCACTTAAAAAAAAATAAATCCTGTATGTCAGTTTGTGCTTGTTGCCCCTTGTCCCTTCACTGAATGCCACTGAGCAGAATCTGTCTCCTTCTTTACTCTCCCCAAGTTCAGGTATTTAGATACATTGATAAGATCTCCCTGAACCTTCTCTCCTCCAGCTCTCAGCCACTCCTCATTTGACAACTGCTCCAGTCCCTTTATCTTCTTTGCGTTTTGTTTTTCTGGATTTGTTCCAGTAAATCCATATCTTTCCTGCACCAAGATCTTCAGAACTGGATCCAGCACTCCAGGTATGTTTCAACAGTGCTGAGTAGGGGAAAATGATCACCCACCTCAACCTGCTGGCAACAGTCCTCCTAATGCAGTCCAGGATATTGTTGGCCACCTTTCCTGCAAGGGCACAGTGCTGACTCATGTTCAGGCTGGTGTTCACCAGGACTCCCAGGTCCTTTTCTGTAAAGCTTTTCTGTAAATCTTTCTGTCTCAGACAGTTTGTCTCCAGCCCCTAGTAATGTGAGGACATTACTCACCAGGAACAGGCTTTGGTATTTCTCTTTGTTGAATTCCACGAGATTCCTCTTGGCCAATCTTTCCAGCTTGTTGAGATTCCACTGAATGACAGCACAACCATCTGGTGTAGCAGTCATTCCTCTCAATCTTCAACTCTGCAAACTTGCTGAGGGTGCACTCTCTACTATTGCTCAGGATCATTGGCCAGTATTGGTCCCAGTATTGACCCCAAGAGTACATCATTAGTGACTGTCATCCAGCTGGACTTTCTGCCTCTGATTATAATCCTTTGAGCCTGGCATTTAAGCCAATTTTCAACCCACCTTACTATTCACTTGTCTAATTAGCAGTTTGTTAATGAGGGTACTGTGACAGACAGTGGTGAAAGCTTTGCTGAAGTTACGATGATTCAGCCTGGAGACGAGAAGGTTCCAGGGAGACCTTATTGCAGCCTTCCAGTAGATTTAGATACTAGGAAAAATTCATTACTGTGAGGGTGGTGAGACACTGGAAGAGGTTGCCCATAGAAGCTGTGGATGCTCCCTCCCTGGAAATGTTCCAGGTCAGGTTGGATGGGGCTTTGGGCAACCTTGTCTAATGGAGGGGATCCCTGCCTATGGCGGGGGTTGGAACTAGATGATATTTAAGGCCCGTTCCTACACAAACTAGTCCGTGAGTCTCTGATTAGCATCCTCTCTGCTCTCTCCTCATACACCAAGCTAGCCATTTCATCATAGAAGGCTATCAGGGTGGTCAGACATGATTTTCCCTTCATAAATCCCTACTGATGAACCTAAATCATCTTCATGTCCCTAATACATTTGGAAATGGTTTCCAGAATTATTTGCTGCATCACCTTCCTGGACATCAAGGCAAGGGTCGCTGTCCTGTAGTTCCCCACATCCTCTCTACTTTTCTTGAAGCTAGGCATGCATGTTGAATTTCCAGTCTGCCTCTGACCACTGTAACCTTTCAAAGGTACTTGAGACTGGCTTTGCAATGACATCTGTCAGCTCCCTCAGCACTTGTGGGCTCTGCTTATTTGGTCCCATGGACTTATTTGAGTCCAATTTGATTAAATATTTTGATCTTCTCCACTTAGAGTAGGTCTCCATTGCTCCAGATGCTCCCACTAGTCTCACAGGCTTGGGATTCCTGAAAGTAGATTTGACTAATAAAGACAGAGGTGAAGGTGGCATTGAGTATCTCTGCCTTTTCCACATCCGTTGCTACCACCACCCCACTCAGCAGCAGTCCTGTGGCTTACCTAGACTTCCTTTTGCTGCTGATACACTCGCTGAAGGCAGTGCAGAACTGTTTGGCTCCTCACTTTTCTCTAAAGTTTGTCAGTGGACTGGTCCACTAGGAAAGTTCCCAGAGAGAGAAAGAGAAGATGCTGTTGTCCCCTTTTTAAGGAATACATGGACAGTTTGAGCATCTTTGCTACAAAAGTCTCAAATGCAATCTCTTTTTCTAGGAGGAACCTGAACCCACATTGATCCAGATTAATTCAGTAACCAACAGGCTGACGTAAGTTCTCAGCATATCCTTCTGGAGCTGACCCACTTGAAGCAAAGCACAAAATATTTATGAGAGCACAAAGCAGAATGTAACAAAGGAGTAACAAAGCTGTTACTCCTGGAGCAGAGTCTCACTCATTCACATTGTGACCTGTTGAACGTTTACTTATTGGTATAAAGTCCAGTGATTAGACTGTTTCCCCTTATGAGTGTAGCCCTTGAATTGACAACCTGACGTCTTTAGAAAGACATAGTGCTAAAAGCATGCTCATTTTAACTTTAACTCAGGCATGGATACAGAATGCAATAATATTACCCTAAAACCAGAATGATCCAACCACTAACTTCAGAAGTGAATCCTTACTGCAACAACAACTGTATTTGTTAAACCTAGCATTTATCTTTAACCTTTACTCCCACACACTTTTACAGCCATGAGCCCTGCCAAAGAGGACATGACAAGCACAGCAAAGAAGGAACAAGTGAAAGTGAAGCCAAGAGTCTTGACTTTAAAAGCAAAAGCTGGTGGACACTCCAAGTCAGAGTGCATTTTCTTCATCTAACAAAACATGTTTAAACACAAACGCTGGACGTGAAAAGAAAGCAAGAACAAACACAAGCACAGCGTTAGAGATCACTTTAAACAGAAGTTGCCTTCAATGAGTTTATTTTTCTAAACAATGCCATGGATTTTGCAATATTGTTAATACTGTAATATAACACCATAACAATGTTGTAATGAAACAAGTTGGGATGGTAATCTCATATTTTTAACCTAATACATAACTGAAAATAGACTTGGTTTATCCATGTCATTGTATTGTCATTTTAAATCCTTCCTATTACTGTGACTAGCCTGAACTGAGAGCAAAAGTTACTTCAAGTTTAGTTGGAAGAAAAGAACTCTGGAAATTAAATTTCACCAACAATTTTCTGGCAAGACATGCATCTATCTGACCTCAGCAGCAGCCTGGAAACAGTGATGGAATGAGGTACTTCATGCAGTTCCTGCAAGGAGGGGATTTCCCCTCAGTAACAAGGTGCTATTTTTGCAACCCCTGTGGTACTTGGCAATCATTTTCCCAACAAGACTGCCAAAGAATATTTTTTTTCCACCCATTTTATATGTGAAATATTCAGAGCAAAAAAAATAGGTGAGTTGTCCAAGATGACATAGTGATAGCAGTAGAGCCAGGAAACAGAGCCTGGACCTCCTCAGCTCCCAGCATCAGGCAAACCTTTTTGCCTGTACCTGGCACCAGTACATCAGACAGCAAAATGCACAGCTTTTTCCTTCTCTTTGCCTGATTTTTCTCTGAAACAGAGAAAAAAAGACTGGCTGATTCATGGACTCAAATTGCTCTGATGTCATTTGGCTACTTGCTATTAGTATTGTTACTGCCTAAGTGAAGAAACAGAGATGCGTGCCCACATGTCTTGAATATTCCACCTGTTGGATGTTTGTTTGGAGGGAGGTTCGCTCTTTTCTCACAAGGGCTGGATAAAAGCAGCAGGACCTTCTGTCCAAGGTGGGAGTCAGGGCTGGGTCCCCTTTCCAGTAACTCCTGTGCAAATGTGTGGATTTCCCCTCTTATCTTGAAGTAACTTCCTAAGACCCATTTGCGGTTCACTTGGGGAGGGGGGTGGGGTGGTGGTGCTTGAGCTGAATGTTTTCTGTCAAAAATGCTCTAAGTGTTCACTTCACAGAACTGGTTGTGATATTAATCAATCTTGGGACAGCCAGGGGACCTCTGCAGCTTTCTGGAAATAGTACACTTGATAATGACTCCTGTTTGCCGTTTGTAAGAGCTGTCAGTACATACACACAACTTAAAGCAACTAAAGAGAGTTGTAAATAATCAGAGAAGGGACAAGTTCAGAAGGTTCTTAGCTAGCTACTTTACTGCTGGATGGGCCTTTAGCTAGGTTTGTAATACCCCCTGCAGCATTAAAAAGTCAGAAATGCTCACATCTCTGATCCTAAATTAATTGTCAAGCAATTAACATTTTAAAAGCTTGTCTAACAACAATAAGATTTTTCTCTAATACTCTGACACCTAACATGACTGTGCAGGGAATTATGAGGAAGAAAACAAAAACCATTTCAGCGTCCCGAAGCCGCTGTTTGTTTTAAACAAGAATGCACGTTGCTATACAATTTTGGCACTTGCTAACAGCACATATCTCTGTGCTGCAACCAATGTACTGAGCAGGAAAAGAGCTCCAATGTTAATCAAATGGTGAAAATTGTTCCTAAATTTATTTTCTCCCATCTTTATTAATTTATTTACTAAGATATCTTTTTCCTTTAATCTCTTTTTTCTGTTTCCATTTCATGCTACAATTATAGCAGAGTCTGGCCACCAGTTAAACATTGAATTGCACTGGAATTTGATGTAGAGCCCATATCTATCTCTTCTCTTCTCCTATCCCTAAAACACCTGAAAGAAGGAAAAATGTCACCTCTTTGGTGTAGAGTGTACAGATAGAGTGAGATGTAAATATGCCCAGAGCAGTTTCTACTGTCCAAAGATTTTTATACTTTTTCCCCCTTTTTGTTATTGATATTTTTACAATAGGTATCTGAACATTTATCACAGTAGCTTTTGAATAATATTTTCTAAGGCAAAGTGCACAGCTTGATGCTCCTCTCATCTTTATAGCTTTGAAAATCCCCCCTTTCCTTGTTATAAAATGGTCAAGAAGCTGACTGTTTTCCCCATCTATGATTTATGTCATAATCAATATATAATTTCTGTTAATTCCCCAAAGTCATTCCATAATATTAGACTTCTTTCAACCTCAGGACTTCTGAATCAGACTACAGGGAGAAAGTGAGGATAAGACTGGATTGTTTTCCATCTTCAGGAATTCAGACAAATATCACAAATTGTCCCTTCCCTTTCTGCTAAAAATATAAAATGCAGTGTATTTCTTTTCCAAAGATATCTACTTTTTTTTCCCTTTTAATTTTCCCAGAGTGTTCCATATGCACATTTCCAATTCAGTCTCTTCCCTAGAGAGTTAACAATTAGCAAACTGAATTCCCCGGCTGGTTTTGTTCAAAGTGGCGTCACCCTCCTGAATTCAGTCAACATCTATCAGAAACAAAGATGTCAAACAAAACATATTAGGCCTCAGTATTCTCTTGTCAAGTTTTGGCCTCCAGCCAGAAAGTTTGGTTTTTTTCTATGTAAGCTTTATTTTTCTTTCCCTGCCCAGCCTTTAGCATGGATCAAAAGAACTACTGCTTTAATATGCAATCATAAATATAATGACCATTAGCACTGACTTAGCACTGTGCGCCTTAAGTTAAATCTTGCATCTATTTTGGGTGTCCTTGTATTTGAGAACACGGTCCAACGTGGTCTTTGTGGGGCTCCAGCTTTTTTCAGCATCCCATGAATGTTCCTCTGTCTTCAGAGGCAGACAGAAGCCTCCTAGCTGCGTTAGGGCTCTGGTTAAATACCATTTCCAGAAACACTGAAGAACATCCATGTCAGAATTCATTATCTTCTTTTTGGTGGTGTTATCCAAATGGATTAAATGCATCCAATTTCAGAAAGGAAATTCTTCATGGTTTTATGATCCTGGTAGAACTGAGGTCAACCATTCCTGCCCTTTCTCACAGCTTATGGCTTTGCTTTGAACGTCCTGGGCATTACAGACTATCCAGCAGCTCTTGAACTAGATTTGACCACAGATACGCTCCAGCAGATCCACACAGAGCTAGGAACAGATATTTCCAAGTCTGCCAAAAGCTGTCCTGTAAGTCAGTCATATTTCAGTGCTTTGAACCAGGCAGTTGCTGTGTAGGATGTTGATCTTTCCACTAACATGAAGAAAGGGGAGCCCAGGACATTGCTGCCTCCTGCACTGAAGGGAGGTCTGCTGCTTCTGCCAGCAGGATGTCCCCACCTGTGGCCCAGCTCCAGACCTGCTGAGGCAACTGGACCATTCAAAGGTACATCACATCACAGAGACATCTTCGAAGTACAAGCCAAGTAAACGGATGATCAGGTGTTTCATCACCTGGGTCAGTGACTTCTCTGGGGGAAACCAAACCCAAAGATAGTAAAAGAAATTAAAGAAAAAAAAGGGGCGTGTGTGTTTGTTTGTTTGTGTTTTTTAAATATATGTTTTTATTCTTGTGGTCCTCATGCAGCAATTCTGGGCCTTCAGTTGCTTTACCATATTTGTGGATTTCAGGTACCCAGGGCAGGTTGAATGCCTGTGTCCCAGTGACTGCTCTAACAGATGAATCGGATGATTCAGCTTTACTCATTTCAGAATTGTTTATTTCTATCCCAAGGCAGACCACAAATTTAACCAGAGGTGTTTCCCATACTCCAGCTGCAGGGAATTTGTGTCCACAGAGGACTGTTGAACACTGGTGTGGCTCAGAAGGCTAGAAGTTAGATTTGGGCTAGAAGGCAGTGAGGTGATGCATTATATCACTCCCCCACATACACACTGATACTTCCAGGTCAGGCTTGCTCAACGTTACCCACACTGAGCGGAAAGCGCCACCCAGCAGTGTCGTGACTGTGTTTGCCCGCAGCAGCAGTGGTGGATTGATGTGTTTATTTCTAAATCACAGTTATCCAATTTGACAGTGAGCACTGACGTTGAAAAGAGACCTTACCCCTTATGTTGGCTGCTCATCTTTTGTCCTAGCTAGTCCCATGGTTATCAGTCACATATTTCCTGCTGTGGTTTCAGTTACTTCTTGTTCTAATCTTCCCATCTAGCAGGAATAACTAGTGCCTGTTCTGTTTTTGCTTTCTTCAGCGATCAGCTCTTCCTTTAATCTTTCCCTTCATGAGGGGCTGTTTGGTGCTACGTCAGAGCAAGCGGGCAAGAAACCTCTAAGAAAAACTGACACTCGGCCAACTTCCACTTTACATTCTTTCAATCGGGCAAGAATGAAGCAATTTATACACAAGTAGCAATACTAAAAATCCAAATTACCGGCAAAGGTCAGGGGAGGGTGGATGGTCACGGACAAGAGGGAGAAAGGAGCCCATGTTGCATTTCCTTCCCTCTCCCATAACTTAACTGCACTGGGACACCCCGACACGTGGTGCATATGCTCCAGAGGTGCCATGTTTGGTGGGGTAAGGCTCTCCAGGAGCCTCTAGTCATAAGAACAACATCAGCTGCATTCCTAGGTACAGTGTGTGGAACAGAGTAACTCTGCTATTTAGACTACAACAACTTTAAAGGGTAAAGTAGCTGCTGTTTCCATAGGTATTCTATTAATCTGTTCTTTCCAGATGGAAAGCCTCCTGAAGCTGTTCTGATGCATTTCCACATTTAACTGGACAGTACCTTATGTTTTTCATAGCCACAATGTGACCTGCATGTACAACTCCATCTTCAATATTTCTTTTTGAAACAACATTTAAAGTGACTCAGTTTGCCTCTCACCACCATTTTCATCATAGCACTGGCAGGACACGCTATGCAGCAGCAGAAACATTACCTTCTTCCCTTTTCAGAAATAATCCTTCTAATATTCTTGAATGTTAAATACTAGAAAACAAAATGTCTAGATCATGCAAGCATGTAGGCAGGAATCAGATTTCAGGTAACAGGTAAACCTACTAGCATCAGGAGACATTTCCCAAAACAAACTAGTACAGATAAAGTGGAATTATGCATAACCTGTGCTAGGACCGTAACAAGCGAAGCCCTACATGACTTAGAATATTATTTTACTTTATATTAAATGTTTACGTGCTCCAGCTCATTGGCAGCTTCCATTGTTAAGGATTCTGCTTATGTACCTGAATGAACCTGGTAGCATCAAGCTCTGGGCTGAGGTCCTAAAATCCAGCGTCAGTGAAGCCACGCCACCCAAAGCTGCTGATGAGGTAGCGTCTGTCTTTTATCAGATCTCTCCAAGTTTGCTTTCAGCTTCCAGCAAGGGTTTTCCAGGGATTTCTCACCTACAATGCACACAAAGTTTATGTCAGGAAGAAGTAGCAAAGCAGATTTAACCAGTTTATGACTGGCTTCAAGGCCTAAGATTGTGCTTTAGAAGAAAATGACCTGAATAAACAGCTTCACAAGAGGAATGTGTTAGATGGGATAATATTCAGTATTCATTTAAAAACTAAAGAAAAAATAGAGGGTTTGGGGTTTTTTTGGTACAGCATAAATGGAAAGTTGTAATTTCTTGAGATGAACGTTCATCTATACAAATCTGAACTGAGACAGGAATAGCTTTACTTTTTCAGTGTATGGTACAAGACATTGACTCAACTGTTTCATTCTGCCAGTGGTGGTGGATAGTCTTCAAGCACCCCATGACTGCCTCTGTTAGCTCCAGACTGGCCACATTCCTGGAAAGCAGGTTGTCAGTCAGGCCTTCATGTGTGCAATTCAAAGAAAAAGTCTTCCCTATTTTCCTGTGCTAGCATGCAGAAGAGAGTGATTTTTAGCCTACTACACATCAAGATGTATCTTGTGGCTAAAAGCTTAGCAGTCATTCCTACTAAAATGATGTTTTGATGTGTTTCTTTCCAAGAACGGCAGTGGAGGTTTAGCCTGTAGGCTGAGGTTAAGAAAAGAGTGGAATTTGTTACAACAGCAACAAGTCAATGAACAAAAATAAGCATCAGAAATAAAGGAAATGGTAGTAGGAACACTGTTGCTATCATCTAGCTGTGCGTGTTTGGAAATGATTGCAATTGAGAGTCACTTTCATGGTTACAAACTACCACGATGCTACTCGCAGGCACTCTGGCAGGCTGGGTCTAATACACTTCTCAAGACAACTGCAGTTGCTTCATCACATGAGGATGGGGAAAGTCTGGAAGAGCTGCAGTTTAAGGAAACAGATTACAAAAACTATGACTTTGAGGCTTTATTATGAAACAATTCTCAATGACCCTTTTTATGGTTAAGATTAAAGGATCAGAAGCCAAATCACGATCATCCTGTGTAAAGATAATGGATATAGAAAGGGATCAGCAACTCTTTATGCTCTGAGCGAAGTACAGAATGAATTGAGAGGAGGAAAAAATAAATCGGCTTTCAACAGTGCTGTGGAATGATTGCTTATGCTATGGATGTCTAAAAGTCCAATGATTTTCCCATCTATGTCTTCATTTTCCTTTTCCCATGTAAATTCTTAAGTAAATGCCTGCATTGATAAGGTCAAGACATAAAGCATTAAAACAAATCCATTTAAAGAGATCTGGCTGGAGCATTTTCAGTGAATTACTTTTCCATCAAAGGGCTCAGAACCAAAGCATACAACAAAGATGCATTTTCTTATTTATTTAATACTCTGACACCCAAGTGGGTTTTCCCATCACTCACCCTCAGACCGACGTGAGGACCCGCATCATCCCTTTCCGAGCATTTCAGTGCATCCCATCACGGCGGTTGAGAAGGAACACCAAGGCTTGGAAAGCTTTTTTAACACAGATTTGTAATGGTGCAGCCATGGCCAAGAACTGACAATATTTGCAGTCCTGCGACTTGGGAATTTTACTGCTTATTTAATTAAACTTCTAAAGGACCCGCCGCTGATCTCTCTGCACAGCCCATTCTCTCAGCTCTGTGTGTACCACTACCATCTACTGGCCAAACTGGGACTGATTGCGTTTCCAAGCACCGAGATCATCCTGCATTCATACCATCTCTGAACCCTGAGAATTTGCTCCCTATGGTTACTTACATACGAGGGCTGCAGCAGACTGGAAGAGATCAGCACTGACTTCCAGGGTTAACATTCCACTGATTAGTAAAGGAAATATTATTATAGCTCAAGAAGAGGCTTGTTTTTTCTTGTTTGGGTTTTTTTTTTCAGCTGAGGATTTAGAGACTAGTTGCTGAATGTGAGCAATTTAGCTTTTAACCGAAACATTCTGCTTCTCTATAAATGCCCTGGAGGAAGGGTATGCCATGGATTTCATTACACTGGGTTTATTATTACAAGAGACTGAGGATGCCTGTTACTACATTGAGGGAGGGGCAAGAAAAAAGTAGGGGCTAATTTGAACAGGCGTTTGTGCAGTCGTGCCCTGGGAGCCAGAGCTGGTCAAGTCTCACAGAGTGTCCAAACTCCTACTTTCCCCCCACACTCCCTCTGAACTGTACTGCAGAGATTTCAAGCAGCCCCACAGCTCCTCTCTTGTCCTACACAAGTGTGTGCGTGTGTGTATTATGCCCGCAAAGGTATGGGAAGGGAGAAGGAGTGCAGAAGGGAGGAGGATCCCTGCATTGCATGCAGGAGAGGCACAGCTGGAAAGGGCTTTGCTTAGGAGTCGTATTGTCCGCTTACATCCTTGTGCCATAACCCTTTGCTCTGCCTGGTCATGCTGGACATCTCCAGCATACGTATGTTCCTGCCACAGACTCCCATGCAGCTTGGATGTGACAGCTCCATCAGGCATCTCCTTCTCTCAGAGACATGCTGCAAGGACTGCTAAAGGGACCAGGAGGTAAATTCTCTCCTGGAACAGAGTCTGCAAAAGCACATGGATTTTTTTCCAAACCCTGTTAGACAAGGTAGAGAAAAGCCCAACATTCATTTGTCTGCTCAGGCTCTGGAGAACCCAGTTCTTGGACATAGGAAGCACTTTGGTGCTACCCATGGAAGCTACAGTGCTGCAGTCCATGTATCTCCACCTTATTTGTGGCAGAAACGAATGGGTTCCCACACAACACAGCCTCCAGAGTCCAGCAGGAAAATTCCTCCAGCCCATCACTCATCCTTGGTGGCCCTAGCTTCCAGGGCTGCAGGGAATGGGCAGTAGGCTAGGAGAGTATCTGTGCATCAGTGCCATGCTCCCATCCATCATCCTTCCTGACCATGCTGTGGCTCCTTCCTCCTCCCAGAACCTCCTGCACACTCATCCTGGGGGGCTGGAAAACAGTGGGGACACTACACACGTGGACACCACACATGCAGTGACCAGGCTTGGGTCCAGCCATGTAGCCAGGAAGAAGGTTGGTGCGAGTTGTCCCTCTCCTACCAGGATGACCTGGTGCAAAGCCTGGGAACTGCTGTGACAAGACACTACAGCCTGGCAGCTAAGTACAGCTGTCGAAAGAGTCAAGAAAAGTTGCAGCACAGAAAATTATTATTCACGCTTTAATTTTTCAGTAGAAATAATACAGTGAACCTGGCTGCCAGTATCATCAAGGTCAGCAGTAAGAACATAGTCACCACATACGCTGATCAGGAGTAGTACGGGAGACCTCTGATTAAGGGAAAACAAACGAAAGCTATGGCAACAAGGACTAGAAAGCAATCAGCAATTACATTCTTGAGTGAGTAATACCTGCAATTATAAAAGTTAAATGATGAAAGATTTGAAAAGAAATATTTAAGGGTCTGTTCCCTCAAAGCCATTTCAAAGTATGAAGAAAACACTGTTTGAACTATTTTTCCCTTAATGAAGATCATCTACGTCAGAGTTGATGTTAATCATTATTTTGAGGTCAGGGTTATATATTATGCCACTGCCCTCTGAATACATTTAAACGATTACAACACACCTCAAAGAAAATTGATAAAAAGCCGATGTCAAGTTTTGTGGGGAAAAAAAAAACCCTCTCCCATTGACCACATCAAAATCTGACAAGATCAACAGCTCTGCAGCCTGATAAGCACACGTCCTTGAAGATGACACAGCTTCTGCTCCCAAACCAAAAGCATCCCTCAAGCCACTCTGCTTGCTGTGAGGAGGCGGCAATTATACACTCGTCAGTGAAGGCAACGAAGGTGATTTGATGGTTTAAATTCTCTGACTGTAGTTGAAATAGCTGAAATTGTCATGGGGAAGGGAGAGATGGTCACAACCTGTTTTCTTCTTTTCTTTTGATGGTAACAAAGCTATCACAGGTCATACACCTGAGCAGCAGATTATCTGGCAGTTGCACTCAAAAGTTGCATTCTGCAAATTCTAATAGCAGACTTCACACAGAAACAGTCCCACAGATAAATCTGAAGGACTAAACCCAAACTTTTAAAACATTACTGAAGACTAATGTCTGGGGTTAAACCATCAGACAAAATATGAACAGAAAATCTATTTATACCTTATATGACTGAAAAATCTCACATTAAGAACTTGTGATAGCTGCACCCATAGAAGTTATCGAAAACAGTAAGTTCAAAATTATAGAGATCAAAACCATCCTCAGCCTCTTTAACTGCATTTTTGAACACAGAAATATTCTACATGCTAAATCTTTAAAAATAGCCCTATACATAATTATGACATGGAACAGGCAATTTTTGTTTCTAGAATTGGCCATGTGAAATCTAACTAGAAGGCAGTCATACATTCCTGTGCATGGGCACAAATACCATGTAAAAACATTTCAGTTTGCCTTAATCACTTGCTTAATTCTGAGGAACTTACCTCCATCTTGGGGCTCTTACAAAACTGCTAGAATGAATCATCTTAAAACAAACAAACCAAGAGACCCAACAGTAAATGCCACCCTCCACAGGCAGCAGCATTTTGGAGATGACTGGAGGCACAAGTATAACCACTCCCAAGTAATTTGTCATGACTAACCATTTGCTTTCCCACACTGAGATAAAAGTAAAAATAATAAATTCCCTGAAAAACTTCCAGTTATTTTCAGAGACATGGCTGGAGGACTGGTTCGGGTGGTGGGAGCCCCGTGGACAGTAAGCATTACTGTCTCGGGCCCCTGTAACTGAGGTAGTGCAGAGACCTGAGCTGGGTCCTTCACAACCATCAGCTGACAGACCGACTGGTCAGCAAAATGCATCTCCTTCGTTAGCACCTTTAGTATGAACACTGAAAGTGAAAAGCACCCTTCCAAGGGTCTGCTACATGGTGATACAGGGCTACAGCACCATTTGGGAACAGCAATACAGCTCCCCCACGTGTCGTCCTTAGCTTTTGAGAGCACAGCCTCAGAAGAGTGAGGCTGAATACTGTTTGCAGGAATACTGCAGGTAGAAAGTAAAGCTATTTATTGCCACAACTTCAGCAAGATTTATGGCAGTTTTGATTTTTTTCTTCAAACAGATATTGCCCAAAAAGGACCTTAAAAGAAGTTGATGGGATTCCATTTCTGACATAACCTAGGTGAGAGGTCACAGAGTTAAACCTTTAACGGGATGCTGGAAGAATCTCAATATATTAACTTCAGGATGACAAAGCCCATATGCCATTGTATCTCTCAACTGATTTATTTTATAACACAAACTAGGCATTATGGGCCAAACTGCCAAAACTCTGGCACTCGCAAGTCAAAAGTGACTTCATCTCTCTACAAGCCTGGAAATCCCCCTGGCAAGAATCCACTATCTGAAAAAACAACTGTTCATTTTGCAGAAGAAATAGCTATTAAGGAAAAAAAAAATCTACCATATCATCTTTGCAATACGTTTGAGAGTTCCTAAATTTAAAGCCAAATTTTAATGCTGTCTCATGAGCAGATTCTGCGACGTATAAACACAAAATACAAAAGCACAAATGTTCCCAAAGGAAAAAGTTGCAGGAAAATGCCCGCTGCTCTGGGGCCTTGGACACAATGGCTCCATCTGAATGGCTAGAGGTTTATGGTGTGGGAGTATTTTCAGTTTCTGGCTTGTCCCAAAGGAGCCGATTTCTGCATGGTTCTGCCTTGCATCCTCCCCTCATCCTGCCACAGAGCAAAAGCTCTCCAAGGAAGGGAGCCCCTACGGTATTCATACCGATGGCTGCAGGGGTTTCCCTGGGTATGGGTACCCCAGGGGACTCCCGAGATGGAGAAAACCTCTGTAGATTGTGGAGTTTCATGCAGAAGGCACGACCGCTTCCTACTTCTGATCAACTAATTGCCGTCACTTCTCTCAAAATCAGAAATGAGGATGCTTTCTTCCAAAGCAGGAACATCAGCATTAATCTGTGGCAAATAGGCGTTCCTGACCCACAGTATCCTGCGGAAGAGTCGGCTGTTTGGTCTGTACAGGCACCACAGAAAAAGGGAAACGGCAGCCAGCATCACCAGTGTCACAAGCACAGCCACAGCTACAATCCCATGGTATGAGGCTGAAGAGGAAGGACAGAAACTGTTATTAAGCAAATATAGCTATAATTAGAGATAATTGTAAGTATAGACATATAGATGCTTTATGGAAAACATATTATTACTCCTTATATGTTATGCATTATAAATTACAGGTTTAACAGTGAACAATGTTACCTCACGAAATATCGGCTCGGAATGTGTTAACCACTCCTTACCAAAAAAAAAAAAAAAAATTACAAAAGTAAAGAAGAACTTACCTTTTTCAGAGGGTTCTGTTGCATCAATATCTGAAATAGAATGGAGAAGTCCTAAAATTACCCAGAGCTAAGTTCCTCTGCACACTCGCTGTAAAACTGATAGCGAAAAGACCTAAAACCATACGCATACAGGTTCTCCTTTTGCCTCGTGTCAATGGGATTCCAACTGGCCCAGTTAAACATGACCTAATCCGTTATCTAAAATCCCCTGCATTTGGCAGGATACGTTGATTGACATTTGTGTGAGGATGAGCAGTGGTATCTCTCCTCTGAAGTACAGATGCTGGAGCAGAACTGCGCAGCGGTAGATTCATCAGTCCAACAGTGATTTGAGCATTTTGTGTGGGCTCTGGAAACACTTCAGCTCTCTCACAGCCTCATGTTCCTACTTGACAGGGTGTCTATGGCCCTCCCAGGCTGTGTCTGCTGGTCCCCAGAGGGCCAGCTGAGGTCAGCCCCGTGCTCTACATGTAGCTCAACTGTGCCATGGAAAGTCTACTGCAGTCAGCAATAACGCAACAGCTGCCCCGCTTCCTCAAAAGGAGGGCACCCTGTCTCGTTGGGTTTTTTTTACCACGTTTTTCCTTTTTTTTTTTCTAATACCAAGGGAAAGAATTATTTAAATGAAAACTAAGAACAAGTAAGCAAGCAACAAGGAACATGTAAAACAACAGTTATAAGGACACAGCTGCCACCTTTTATGTAAGCCCATACCTGCATCCATTTTACATACAAATCCCTTTTTTTCTCTGCATGGAGATGATTGCCAGACTCCATCTGCAGTCCTTAGGCTGATACAGAAATTCCCTTTGAGATGATCAAATTCAGGCTCCTTGATGCCCCAGTTAGAATAATTTAAGGGAGAACCGTCAAGCCAGAAGACTGTCTCATCTAATGGGCAGAAGATACAGATCATCAGAAAATATCTGTGTTTCAGTTGGACTTACTATGGAATGCCAGGATTTTGTTTGTTTGGCCACTATGGTTTTGTTGGGGTTTTTTTTCTTGAAGGATTAAAAAACATCCTATAAGGTTGATACAGAAGACAGCCTGTACTTCTTTAAGAAGAGAATAAAGGCATTCACACACATGCATACATAGTAAGTATTCAGAATACTAATAAGTAACAGTTACAGAAAACTCAACTGGTTTTACTACATAATAAATAGGTAATAAGCAGAAAAAAAATATCTCAAGAGATAATAGTGTTTTGGAAGATGGTTCCACCAGCATTAAAATTACCAAAGACCAAAGCAGGTTCTTACATGCAGTTCTCTTCCAACCAGAACTTACTGTCTGTAACAAGCAGGATGTTCAACCAAATTGTTTGGACAGAATAACCAAAACTGTGCAATTCTTCCAAAATGAAGTCATTTTCATCTTCATCTTGAATAGTCAGAAGATTTGATCCTACAAATTAAAACACAGAACAAATTTTCAAATGTTCCATGCCATTAACATGTAACATTACATTTCAAAAAATTAAAATTACAAGCCTCAATTAAAAAGCTTGAAAACTCTGGTTATACTTTGCAGGCTCTTAGATCTGCAAGTAATGTGAAAATGCTCATGCTGATATAAAACTGTTCTTACATGAATCTATAACAAGAGGGGAAAAAATTATTTTATGTGTTATTCCAGAAATCAATATTTTCACATGGAAGGGAATTTTTTTTATATGCATTTTGATGCAATTTCATAGCTGGCTAATGAGCTCCACTATCATTATCTCGAACAAGAGAAAACACATGCCATGATTTCAGTAATTTCAGAAAACACAGTTTAAGACATCAAGATGACATTTTATAGCTACAAAATAATCACTTACCTTGATTTTTGCAGACTTCATATGCAGTATCAAAACTTGTGCCCTGCAGAACTGTGGAAAAGCTGTAGCAACTGTTTTTGAATTTGATCCAGGGAACATTTTTTTCTGAACATAAGCCTTTATAGGCAGTGAGTTTCTTTTCTGTGATAGAAATAACAGCGCAGCTTTATTGGCACAACAACATACACATTAATACAACATTCCACACACAGTTTTGGAGCGGTGCTAATAAGCACGCTCTTGCGTTACGCCTCTATTTTTCAAAGTGAAGATCTAGTGGCTGTGCATATTTGCATTAGAAGATTAAAGCTGGTTTTATTTCTGATGAAAAACCTTGCTGGTTCACAACATCAGGTCAATCTAACCGCTACCGATGTGCAGAGGGGAGTTATGAGCAAACTACAGGCACATCAGAGCACTCTGGGCTGCCCCGCATCTCCCAGAGGGCTAGGGATTTCCAAGGACGGCAGAGTTTCTCTCCACTAAGCCGCAAAGATAACTTATGCCAAATACCATAGCAGAGAAGAGAGCTTCCTGTCAGTAAGCAGCAGCTGTTTCTGCGGCATGCAATGTGCTGCTGACCCAGGGCAACCCCGCCAGCTCACTCTGTGATGGCCAGCATCGCTTTTTGGCAGTGCAGTAGTGTCAGCTACACTGCCTACGGTCTCACATGCCTCCTACTTTGCTGCAAACCACATTTTTTAAAAATTAAGTAAACCTCGGGCAACGTATGATTATGTAACTTACAAACCAATTAGAAAGTTAGTCAGCTTCATTACAAAAACCACACTACGGAAAAATTATTGTCTCGAAGGATTCCAAACCAGCTTCTCAACAGGTCCAAAAGCTATAAGACGCTGTAGGTGAATCCCTGGAGATGGAACTCTTTGGAGAACTAGATGCTGCCAAAGGCTCTGCAGTCCAGACTGAAAGGAGTTCCAGACCTGAATCCTGGATTCACGTGAAGGCCGGGCAATTGGCAGAGCTTTGCAGGATACACACCATATTTTAGGATATAGTAAAATATTCTTATCTTTAAAAAAAATATTATTGCAAAATCTTTGATGTGCAATCAGTGAAGATGTGACTCATTCTTCACTTTGCTCTAAGTGCTTCCCTTCTCTCATCCTACAGTTAATTGCAGCAAACTGAATTTATTTCCCTTCGAGCTACGTTATTAGCAATCATCATTTTTCACAGCTACTGTAGTGTTCGCTGAAGAGACGGAGTAGGTGATTTTCCTGTTTCTTTTCTATTATGAAAGGTCTCTTCCCATTCTTTTGCGGACCAAACCTGATGGCCAACATGTCATGGGTGATGTCAGAAATAGGAGATGCAGCAAGGGAATGCCAGAAACATGCCTCAGTTTTTAAAATAATACTATTGTCATCACTTAACCTCAAACCAATTAATTTTCTTTCATCTACTTCCGCTGTCAATATGCATATTTGCAGCTGCAAACATTTGATATAAAACTTTGCTCTGACTTACTGGGTGGCACATGGCAAACAGCTCCTTGCAGAAGTCGTTCGCAGTTAGCACTCTTCCAGTGCCCTGCAGTGTCAATGTAAACACAGCTGCCGAAGGCCTGGGACTCATCATCTTCCCAGAAGGTAAACAAAGACCTCGTCCCATCCGACCATTCAAAGTTAAGCCCATTCTGCCAAAACAGATTTTGAATTATCTTTCCGATATGATATAGCACCTCACGAGCTCATCATCTTCTGGTGGCATCCTCACCAGATATTGCAAAATGTCTTTTAGGTCTCTGAATGCTGGGTAGTTCCAGAAGGATCTACAAAAGACAGATCAGAGGATCCTCCCAACTTACTTCTGGGAGGCTACAAACCGCACCTAACCTGCGGTTTTCAGCAAGCGGTTCTTAGGGCTACAGAGCGACTGCAAATGAAAGAACATAATTTCAATGTTGACACTACAAGAGAGGTGTTTTGTATGTTTTAAAATACTTTTAGTGTTCAGTAGTCATTGCACTGAACTGGCCCTCGTTAGATTTCTACATTATGTTGCAAAAAATCCAAACAGTTAGGGCTTAGGGCTTTCCAGGGTTTCGTTTCCAGATGCAAGCTTTCTGTGACTTCAAATGAATGACACAGCTTGTGAGCTCGTTAACTGGAAAAACTTCTTTGCAGCAACACGTTCATAGCCAGGGAGTCCACTACGTACATCTGAAGTGAACAGCCCGATCCAGTGGTTGTATCCCAGCCGATTCACAATGACTGTGAGGAAAGCTTGGTGGTACTGGTTTGTAATGCTGACCAACTCCGCACCGTCTGCCATGCAGGTTTTTAAAGCTGAAGACCAGGTAAAATTCCCACGTATTAGTTTATAGGTTCTGTTTCCATATTCTAAAGTATCTGGCACAGGGTACATTTCAGAAGCATTGATGACATGTCTGGATGTGTCTGTTAAGAACACAAGAAAGGATTTATTTCTTTTTTAAAACAGACAGCTTGAACATAACAGAACAGCTCCTAACAAATCAGAACTATCCTTAAAAGCAAAGCTTTGCTTTTGCATACTCCTTGGTTTCAAGAAGGCACTGTGAACTTTAAAAATTAAAAAGATGACGACTACTAGACCAGTATCCAAGATTCCATCACAGCACAAAACTCATCACATGGGTAAATGAGTGTAAGGTGTAACAAAAGAAGGAAAATCTATATATAGTTAGTTCTGCTGACTGGATTTTTGAAGGTCTATAAGAAATCACCTGGGACCTGAGTGCATCCCAAGTGCACAACAGCAGTGGGCTGCAGAGCACTCTTATCCCAGATGCTCTGCATGTAATTTAGATTACCTCTTTTTTGACTCATCATTTTTAATAATCTCCAAGATCAGTCTACAGCACAAAGCCTGGCCTAATGAATAATTGTATGGACACAACCGAGAGGATGACAAACTGTGGCTCAGGGTACAAGTTCATGCTTGGGAGCTTCTTGAGCTCATCTTTACTGTCCATGAGCCAACGTAGGGAAGATCATAGTACTGGCAATTATACATAAATCCTCAGTGCATGGAAGCTTAACTCTCTTCTCATGATAAACAAGCACAGAAGCATCAAAAGAAACTAAAAACAAAAGGAAGAAGCAGACTTTTTAGATTTAAGAAATAGGAGTGTCCCATGAGAAAAAAAAATCAGGAGACAGAGTCCATCTCCATCACAGCCCAGTCTGTGATGCTGCTGGGATCACTTTTCTGCAGGAAGCTTTTAGCCCTTGCTAATGTCTATGAATGCCCACAGTATACTTTAAGCAAGACTATTAAAAAGAAAGCAATGCCTCAGTTTTAATCTCATTTCTCAGTTTGGATTAAGTACTTCTATCTGTAAAACTTCTCCATGATTACAAAATGAAGAGGTTGCTTTGCTACGAGGTCAAGTATTTTTAGACTTGGTTCCCTTTATGACTAAGTTAAAAGGAGCGTTAGCAAGCATCTTAAAATAGTAAATTATTTTATTATTTGTCATTCACAATAATTTAAAATTAGAAATTCCTAAGCCAGAAGTTCTGCGCCTGAGCTAACTGAAGCACTCTATTTTGTTCCAGCTTTCAGTGTGTCACAGCTAAAAAAAAATTTTTAAAAAAGCAGGAAATGCAGCAAAATGCTGAGACAATTCTAACTCAAAGCCCCACTAAACGATCAGAGCCCAGTTCAGATCTCCTGCTAGCTTATTTCATTTTAGTCCCCTAGGGAAAATAATTTAAAAACGGAGACAGGATGTGGACAGGATGGCAGAAGCAAAGCACCAGCTCATCTTTCCAGGAACTGACACATTTGGACATTTGAGAAAATTCAGCAGTCCACTACTGCCAGCAAGAGGCTGTTTCACTTCTCCCTTCCTTGTTTCTCTGCTCTGCCAACTGTATGTTTCCAGGCACAGACAGGTCTGGTGTTTGCCTGACCCCTGCACTGAGCTGATGCAGCTGGGAAAAGCTGCATGAAATTACATCAATTATGGAAAATAATAGATAAAAGGGGAAAAAAGAGACAGGAATGTTTCCTGCAGAACTAGCAAGCTGAGTTGCATGATGCCAGTTTGGGAGAGTGCTATGAGTGTCACACTAGGGAGGGCAGGACAGGTCCCTTCAGCCTCGAGCCGGTGGGCAACAATGAAACCAGGGTAGACCATAGCCTCCATCCCCACCACGCTTTGACCAGGCCCCACGGCCAGCTCTCATCTGGCTGGGAAACGTGGGGAGCATCCTGAGCAGCCCCTGCAGCCCCAGTTTCCCCAGGCACCCTGCAGCCTGGCTGCCATAAGGCAACAGTTTCCCCTCCTACCTTTTAACGCCTTTTCCATCTGTCTGTGGCAGCAGCAAGGGGGTAAAATACAAATGTTTGGGAGGTAAACAAAACAAACCAGCAGGAAAACACATTTAAAATTTTTTTTCTCAACAACGTGCAGGATTACTCCATCACTCCCTACAATTGTAGTTCATAATAAATGATGTCAAACGCAGCTATAGTTTGCTAGAGCCACATGTGAGCACTGCCCAAAGCTTGTATTTGTTCATTCTACCTCAGTCTCCCTCTCCTCCTAGGCAGCCAGCAGGACAGGACTGTCTCTTCAGATCCAGGGCTCAACTAATAGGTGATACATAAAATTTGAGCCGGGTAAAACCACCCCTGCATACGTAGAACACCCAAGGACGCTCCTTACAGACTCAGATTACAGCCCTCCCTTTGCTTTGAGGTAAAGAATTTGCTGCTGGTCTATTTTGGTAATGTCCCATGGCAGCTTCTCCCTGGCAGAGCTGCGACAGCCTCTGGCACAGGGCTCCAAATCTGCCCCAGCACCCCAGGGTGCACCGGCTCCCAGTTCCAGAGGCAGCGCCAGAATGGGGCTCGAGGAAACCAAGCAGAGCATCTTCCCCACAAAAGCTCTGTGCTTTCAGCAAGTGAACTTCATGGCAACATTAGAGAAGCACGAAAGAAAAGCCAAACTCTGTTTTACGGGCCAGTTAGTCCACAGTGTTCACAGAAATACATTTTCATCAGCCTCTTCTGAGCTAATATTGCAACTCCCACCCCCTAAAAAAAAGTAAAAAAAAAAACCCAACAAAAAAATCCATCATTCCCCTTACTTCTGTCTTTTGTGATCTCATGATGTTTCTCTGCTTGCCATGACAGAAATCATGAAATTTCATCTCTATTCCTGGATCTCAGATGCACAACAGGAAGGTCATAGTCAAGAAGAAAACTTAATAACAAAGTATTTTTTTTCAAAATTACTTCTCTATCACAGCTATTGATTCATTGAATAGCACAGAGTTAGTCTGTCTAACTATCAGAGTAGAACTATCTTAGAAATCTTATATGTGTCTGGTTTTACAGACACCTCTAACAACCTGCTTCTAGATGAAAACAAGGTAAAATTAATTCAATACAGTAAGAAAAGAGAACAGAAATGAAGCAAAAAAGAATCTTACCCTGATCCTTTTGGCAGACAAACCCATAATTTTTCTGACAGTTTTCTAAGTACCATTTTCCCGTAAAATAAAAATTAGGGCTATTTGATACCAATGTACATAGTGGAAGTTGTTCTTGAATGTTTGCAGTGTTAAAAGGCTGTCTCTGCAATCAACACAGAACCTTATATTAATTTAAAAAGACACTGTGAAAAAACAATGCATAATTATTACCTTCCATTTAGAAGAATAATTATCTGAAAGTCGCTGTTACAAATATTTAGGTAGAATAATGAATGCTCCCATAAGCACAGTTTGAAATAGTAACCTCATAATGAAAAAAAAAAAGCAACAAGCTTTCACTGAACAAACTAAAGCACTAAGACAAATACGGACTAATGTGGTGTAAAACAATATATTGAAATATGAAATTCAAAATCTTATTCCTAAACTTCACCCAGACCCGGCATATGATACTAACCATATAAACAAACCGCATATAAACCATATAAGCAAACATATATGTATCTATCAAGCTTTGCTGCTTAAAAACAATTGTAACAGAATGTGACCATAGTCACAAATTACATAAATAACTGTCTCAGTTGTGCCTCGTTTTTTGCTACCTCTAGTTATGCCCATAAATCTGTGCCCACAGTTGTCTCTGAAGTTGCAAAATTAGAAGACTCAGTTGCTGTAACCAGTTAGGTCTCGTCTTCGTGGCTGTCAGGCTTTTATAGATAAAACAACTTCCCTCTGTCCTTAAAGCCCCTGGAAACACTCACGCGCATCAATTCCATTGGAGACCAGTTGGAATACATTGATGGGTTTTCATTCACCCATTTTTCATAATCGTCACTCTGGAAGCCTATCCAAACACTAGTCTTCTGTCCAAACAGATTCATCGTTATGAAAGCTGGAAAATGAAACAGGAATAAAATATAATTAACTAGTAACAATTTAGGGATAGATGATGTCTCTCCTGACACACTAAAGCACTGAAAAAATTAATTACTAATCAATGGTATTATATACTAACACAGAAAGTAAGAGGCTAAGAACATGAGTGGCGTTTCAGTGTCATCTAACTATAAATTCAGTTAAATTGATTAACTGCAGTTGGGCTAGGATCTAGTCCATTAACTAATAAGGTCTTCCAGAAACGTGCACAGCAGCTTGAACAACTTACAGTACTAATTCAAGGTACTGCCCCCCTGGGAAGTTTTTCTCATTTTTAGTTGAAAGTAAGATAGCCAGTGAAATTCCTTCTACCTTCAAATAAGGTTTTACAAATGTATGAAATTCAAGAAGTTATATTTACACCTCAAAACATACCTGTCACGTAGATTAGTGAATATCTGAATCTTTACATTTTGGGAAACTGTGAAAGAGAAATACTGGTTTGTTTAAACCAGTGGAACTAGAAGTAGGATCTGAACAGTCCTAAACATGTGCCAAAGATTAAACTTTACTACAGCATCCTCTACCTTGTTCCAGCTCATCCTCCAGGGACGCAAGTGACCCATCATAGCTACCGCAGAACTCTTGTGCAGAGTACCAGTTCCTCAGATGCTCTGGTTCCTTTGGAATTTGTATCAAAAAGCACTGTTGAAAAAAAAAAAAAAGAAAAAGAAAAGCAATCAGCCTTGGATTCAAATCAGTTACTTAAAGGCAAACACAATTAAATTTATCCTTGTAGTCACTGCAGTTCAGCACCAGGATACATCTGGCCAGCTCAATGCATGTTGCTACTAAGAAATGTATATATAAGAGAAGCTTGATAAAATAATTGCCTTTTTTCCTTCAATCACAAATGGATGTTGTTTTATCATTATCTTTGATGAACCCTATTTGAAACAACATCTTTTGGAGGGTGGCAGCAGTTAGGGAGCCATTTAGTACAACAAGAGGTCAGAGATCTGTTTGGAGACCATAAAAGACTTGGAATTGTCATAAGCAGAAAGAAGAGGATGGAGCAGGCTTTTTCCAGCAAGTGCACAGATACATTTAGACAGTACACATACATAAGGATTCACTTCCTTGAACGAAAGTAAAATTCTTGATACCTTATTCAGACAGTTTCAGTGCACAAAGCCACTTAATAGCCATAAACCTTCATATCACTGTATCAGCAGTTACGCCTAAAAGCCCTGCTTTCAAAAAGGAAGAAAATCTTCAAGTACTGAATAACCCTTAAGAAGTCCAGTTTCTGTCATAAATATGGAAATCAGAGTGAATAATCAAACAGCAGAAGAAAATGTTTTACTTTGAATCCAAAGTGCAGCCAGCCTTTGGGACATGCTCCTTGTTGGTCTTTTGGGATCTCTTTCTCTATTTTCCACGCAATTTTTCGTTTACAAATGCAGGGAAGAGAGACAGTACAGTTCTCATCACCCCAGAGTCCTGTGTGAAAAGAAAATTCATGATTCAACATTGGCTTGGGATTTGGAAAGGGTTTTTTTTTCTTAACTAGCTTAGATATTGTTCAGAAATATATCCTTTAATGATTAGATGAGACACTACATCGAATACATTTGGACACATCACATTACATTGGGTTTGATGGTCCATGGGGTGCATGCTTTTATTTCCAGTTTGATTTTATTATGTTAAATCAATTCCTCTACACTGAGTCACATAACATACACCTCTATCATTATATATTTCAAAAACTAAATTCAGTTATGCAAGACCAATAATGAAAGGTATACAAATTATGCCTTCCACATCAAATAGTCTGATTTCCTCACATTGACAATTTTTTGCAAGATCCAGGTATTTATGTAAAACACTGACCTGATTTGGAGGAAAATAGATTTTTCAGTGGACCCAACAAGTTGTTGGTCAGCTCCCATCTGCTGGCCAGCTGATGGGGGAGGATGGGCATCTCTTCCTTTTATCAGATGCTAAAGGTAGCAGCACCAAACTCAAGCATTTCAAAGTCATGAATCTAAACCCCGAGATCATGTTTGGGGAAAAAAGGTCCTTCTTTGGCTTGGGTTTTGAGGCTGAGTTTAAAAGAGTGCAGCTGGATTAATCTTTTTTTGTCTCTTCTCACTGATACAAAACTGGATTATTTTTTTTCCATTGCACCTGACATGTTTAGTTTATCACTTGACTTGCAGATCTTCAGAAAACAGAGGCCATGAGATGACAGACAACACTGGAACCAGCAGCACTGAATTTTCTTTATTACTCCACTAAAATCTAAAGCCATGTGATGATGTAAAGGCTAGCACCAAACCCATGGTACTCAAAAATCCCTCAGCAGACTAGCTAGGGGATCAAAAATAAGCTAGAAACATGAGTATTTAAAGTTGGATGCTGATAGAAAAACAGTTTATAAATGTAGGAAAAGCTGTTGCTAGTCCTTCTGGCTCATTTGGTTACAAGAAAACTGACTGAAAACCAGCAATGCATTAACATCTTTGCTGTGCCACGTACCAGATTCTTAAGCAAAACTAACATATCAGTATCACTGTAATCTTTGTATTTTGACAGTAGAGGATCAAAACTATTAACATATATTCAAATCAATCTCATCTCTGAGCATATAAATGATACTTCACAGAATCGTAGGGGCTGGAAGGGGTCTCAAGAGATCATCAGGTCCGACCCCCCTGCCAAAGCAGGTACAAGACTTCAATATGGATTGTGTTTCTTGAGAGCCATTTAAAAAAAACATATGATCCTTTCTGCCAACCACAGAATCAAGTCCCAGCAGCACAAGAAAATGTAAAATAAACCTGTTTGTGAAGAAATGAAGCCACATCGTTTCCCAGGTTTCTGCAGATCTCGTTCCCTCCCTTCATTCCAGTTCTGGTATGTTACTGGTGATTTATCTCTCCAGCTGCACAGAAACGTTAAAAGTGTAGTTACCCTTCTGCCTATCCTTACGTAAAAATACACCCTCCGTTAAAAGCATCTGTCAGGAGACAGGAGGCAGAAAGTGCTCCTTTATTAACTAAATGTTAAAAGAAACAGAAAACCCACAACAAGGCTGATATTCATGCCTTTGACTTGTATCTCTTATAACTCTCAGAAGAAGTCCCATAACATGAAATTAAGGGCAATAGATTCTGAATATTTACATGAGAACTGAAGTCGCCTTGGGAATATCCCACTCGGTCATCAAGCCATTTCAGTCCAGCTGACTGAACGGTACCCTGTAAATGGCACACCAAGCACAACCCTCAGCAGCTGAAGTGTAGGTATTCTTACCGAAATACATCACTGGATTCTTCTGCTTGCAATCCAATCCACCAGCGAACATCAGTATTCGATAGCTATAAAAAAAATTAATGTTTTGCCATATGTTTAGCTGTTGTTGGCCACTTAGCAAAGCATTATCAAACTCCTAGAGTCAGACTCTGTATTCAAATAGCACCTCCACTGGGTTCCAGTGGGAAGAACAGGTGCTAAATCCCACCCCTGATCATTTATGTGGCTTCAGTAAGACTATTCATGTAAGTAGTACATGATTTATCACCCAATTTCCACCAGATTGCTGATATATCTTCTGTAAACTAGGGGTTTACAATTTTAGGGGTTTAGAGTCTATCTGGCTTGAAAAGGACTGTAGCCTTAGGCCAGAATTTGGCTTTCCACAACTACTACAAATAGACAATAGCAACTATCATTGCCCTTCAGCATTAATATGCTGCTGGTTCTTCAGGTTTCCAAAACGTTTTCTATGAGCATTTACTGACTTTGTGTAGCTCATAGAAGATATCTCTAGAGACATGTTCCAGGCTGATTGTTCTTCTCATGAAAGGCTCTAGACCTCCAGCCCTAAGNACAGATACAATGTTATTCAAAAAGCTACTTATTGCTGTGCTTGATTCTGCCTTACACTGCAAATGGGCTTTGCTTTCAGGGTTAGCCACTACAATAGCCACAGTCTTGGGGTTTTTGGGAAAGAACCAAAAAAGCAAAAATAGTTCTGAATGTGCAGGACAGTGGCAAAGCCACCCTGCCTCTGAGAAGCATTTATTTCCTTTCAGAAAGAACTGTAATGCAGCCTGTGTTGTGGCAGCCACACTCTCCTTGGAGTTATCATTAGGATTTCACCAGTCTACAACTTACATAGCAATATCAAACAAAGGAAACAGGCCTTTCTAACCAAGTGGAGACTCAGAAGTGCTGATCTGGTATTGCCTAGACCCTGTGTTCAGTTTCTAATCACAGCACTCAGCCTACACATCACCGGTTTTAAAGAAACGGTGAGATTTCAAATTCCCTGCTAAGAAATTTTCACCAAGTTTTCTAATGACACATGCAAAGTCAGTTTGGGCTGCTGAGCATTACTGTAGCGATTGCCATCCTCACTGCTGCTTCCACAGGAAACTGGTTACGATCACTTGGAGACGCACCTGGCTACACTGGGGAAGCTTCGCCAAGGACAGCAGGCTTTAAAATAGCTGCATATGTTATATTCCAGGACAAAACTTAAGGAAGTTAACCAGATTTCCAATGCCAAGGGTGTAAACTGGCTTTTTCATCGCAGCATGCACACAAACTGCCACAAAACCCACTAATATTAATGATAAATCCACTTAAAAAAAGATTAAAAATAGACATGACTTTAAAGCAGCATGCAAATCAGCCATTTTAAGTGATCTTAAGTTGCAAAAATACATGCTTTTTTTTTCTCATCTAGAGAATTATTTCTGAAGTAAAATGTCTTTCAGTTTCTATCTAGAGCAACAGGCATCCAGATATTCCAAGAGATGTAGCACAAAATAACCAGTTATGGCCTGAGATTTTCTTTCTTCAAAGGGGTAGTTTTTGTTACCTTGTTAATTTTATTTTGGATAAAGGCTTGTTCACCAGAAGAATTTATTGTTGCCATTCCACTGCTAAGCCAGCTGCAGACAAACTCGAAAGTTTCCCAGTCTGTAGGGCTGACATGGAAAAGGTATTCTGCTCCTTGATAATATGACCATGGTAGTTCTAGAAAACAAGCAAGAGAGTCAGTGCTGCACAGGGGGAAGAACTCATGTCAAGCCTCATTCTTTTTGGTCCCCATGGCCCATCTTCAGCCATGCATCACAGGACAAATAAAGGGTTCTCCTGTTAGCAACCACATCTGACATATCAAATTATGGAAAAAGAAAAAAAAAAGGAAAAAAAAAGAGTAATTTTTGAGGTTTGATGTTCTATTCTGTGACATTGCAGTAATGCAAATAAAGGTTGCCCAGTCTTTTCAAAAAGGCAATGTTAATGTGATGGAGAGGTTATCAAACTCCCACGTTCACTCCTGGCAATACTCCTGTACCAAACCTAAGTAGCATCTGATGTTTGGAGCCCTCAGCACAAGGACGTGGACCTGCTGGAGCATGCCTAGCAGAGGGCCACAAAATGATCAAAGGGCTGGAGCACTTCTTCTGTATAGGCTGAGAGAGTTGGGCTGGTTCAGCTTGGAAAAGAGAAGGCTCCAGGGGGACCTTATAGTGGCCTTCCAGTACCTGAAAGATGCCTATAAGAAAGTTGGGGAAGAACTGTTCCCGAGGGTATGCAGCAGTAGGACAAGGGGTAATAGTTTTAAACTAGAAAAGGATAGATTTAGGTTGGTTATTAGGAAAAAAGTTCTTCAATACGAGGGTGGTGGATCACTGGAACAGTTTGCTCAGAGACACAGAGGAGGCCCCACCCCTGGAGATATTAAAGGTCAGGCTTCATGAGGCTCCAAGCAACCAGATCTGGTGGAGATGTCCCTGCTTACTGCAGGGGGGTTGGACTAGATGACCTCTGAAAGTCCTTTCCAACCTTACACATTCTATGATTCTATGTTTCAGTGTCCTAAGCAAAAGAGTTGCAGATTTCAATCAGTGACAAGTTGCTACAGAGTACCTTAATGCAAATCTTTAACTTAGAACTATTTAGTTATTTTATTTTTAATCATAGCTTAAGTTATATTTCCAAACATACTACTTCAAGATGTGGAAGAAGAAAATGTTTTCATACCAACAATGTACCAATCTGGATTCTTTGGTTTAACACCTGCAAAAATACATAAATAAATTAAAATACTACTTATTTAAGAGTGAAAAGAGACATTTCACCAAAATTGCTTTCTCCACATGGCAAAGATTTGTTAAAAATAATGAAGAATAGAATACTCCTGTACTCATTCAGGGACAAAAAAGGAATTACACAGAGAACAAAGTTAAATAATCACCATGTTTACCAAACCACCTTTTTAGTAAACTTTATAATCAAGAGCTTTGATTAACTCCTGCTATCTAACTGCTAATCATTGCCAGCTATTTTTAGAGTGACTGCACATATTAAACCGCCTAACTGGCCAACCAACCCCAATGGCCACATACAGATTTGCCATGATTTCATGCAGAAGGCTGATGAGGAGAACTCCAGAAATCACTGAAAACCAGGCTTTTAGATTTATTTTTCCTTGACTCTCCCAAATTGCAAGTAACGGGTATAATAGACAATGTATGTTAATTGAAACTTCACCTTTTGGTATCTTGCATATCCATTCACGCCTTTCATTGCAGTGTGCTGGGAAGACAGTTTTATTTACTTTGAACACAGCACAATTTCTTGACTCATCTTCCAAATACTTGCTTTCCAAAAATGAAGATACAACCTGAAAACAGCAAGATGAAGCTTTTCAAAAATCTCATTATGGAAAAGAAGGAAGGATTTGGAGATGTGTGTACAGGAAGAATGTCATGTGTAACTAGAGGATCACCTAGATTAAGGTGGTAAAATCAAAAAAGTAGGATCTGTAATCATGTTCTCACCATGTCCTGTTCAACCTTCCCATCTTCTATCAGACTTCTTTATAAAAATAATTGAATAGCTATGAAAACAAACATTTTTTACATGATTAGCAGCAGTTGCCCACACCTAACAGCTTTTGCTTTGGTGGAGATCATCTAGCCCAACCCCCCCTGCCAGAGCAGGACGCATGACTGAATTTTGGACTTGCATTCTGAACTGACTTAAATATTGATGGCCGAGCTAGCACTGCCCTTTATGGCTGAAAGCCAATTACAGTTTAAAAACTGACCTGTCTTCAGCTGCTCAATTCTAAATCCCAGGTACTAACCATGAGTGTGGTGTGTGGCATCAGCATCTTCAGGGATGCAAAATCAAAAGTGGTATTAGAAAAGGAAAGATGTAGCTCTGAAGGCAGGCATGAACCTAACAGCCGCAGAACAAATAAAGCTTTTAAGCCCAGCTCCAAAGCTTTCCAACATGTGTGTGTGTATATATATATACACACATATATATGTGCTCACTCTGCACATACCTGGTGCTGGGTTAACCACAACGTGCTTTGCGGGAAAACACACATCTGCAAACCTTTATAACCCTACCAAATTCCTTCAGCAGTTGCACAGGCTGCTATTTTAAGGGTAGCATACTATTAAGCCTATTGTAGCAATTACTTCAATTGAAATACATGGATACGGAAAACAAACCGTTTTCCTGGTCGATGTTTGCTCACAAGGCTTATTTTTGTGAACTTATGCTCAGATGTGACCTGAAAGATTACTGAAATATGTAGTATGCAGATAGTTACAGGTGTCCTGTCAGACCACTGCCACGTCCCTCCAGAAAGTAGGTTTCTTTTATTAAATCCAATCCAGAACTGCCTTTCTTCTGTCCTACGATGGAAACAAAGAAAATACAACTTCTCAGGCACTTTTTCATTAGCTGGTTGATTAATTACTTTTTAAATAGTGCAAATACTCATGTCCATTTCTTCCGGAAGTCAGTATAACATTCTGTAGTAAGCTTCTTAAATTTTTAGTATCCTTGAAGTAAACTCTGGTTTTCCTACCAAAATGTTAAATTAGATCTTTAAAGATGAACACATTTAAAATAGGATTAAAATTGACAAACTTCCATTTCAATGGTGAATGTTAATTCACAAGAGTATCACCTTGACGTTAACAGTTGTTCAACGTTTACTATGGCAATCATCCAAAGAGAATCACACTAGAATGGCTAATATACTTCTTTTCACCCCTTTATAAGTTCATGTTACTCAAGAGTAGACTTCTTCAGCCACTTGTAAAGAGGATGGAAGAACCTAAATTGTAGATTATTTGGTATGATATACATACATACAACAGGTTAAAAGATATATTTACCTGTCAAAAATTGTATATAGTAAATTGTTTAAAAATGTCTCTTCATAGATATGGCTAAAACTTGCAAGATGCGCTCCAAAATCTTGGCATAATGCTTCTGCTTCATGCCATGTTCTTCTAATCAGAACTTTCTCCCTGTGAAATATCTGTAATAAAATAAACACTTCCATGAATTTAGTTGATTTTGGATATAAGTTGTTTCAGAAACCCGTAAAAATTAAATATTATTTGCAGTTTTTTCCTACAATAAAGCCATGTATTTTCGAATTATAGTTCTGATTCAAGTCTTAAGAATTTTACTCGCTTGAAAACAGTGAATGATGGTAGCAGTTGACTTTTGTTTGTCAAGTAAAAGAAATAATGCTTTATCAAACATTTTTAGGAACAATGTCTTCCTAAGTTTATGTAGAATCAGAAAAACTCAGAGCAAATGTGTCATGTACCTTGTAGCAGTAGAGCAGATTAGCTTCTGACTCCCACCCAAAATAGCAGGAACTCAAATGTTTTTGAAAAGTAAGTTCAGGTTCTTCATAAGAATTGATTTTTTGCTTGCACAATGACATTGCTTTGAAGTTCTTACAGCTTTTCACTTCCCAATAACCAACAGGGTGCTGCCCTTGCATGGCCACACATCCTCCAGAATGACCTAGACATGGAAGTACATGTTGAGTATCAGAATAAAAGCATCTGAATTTTGATGAAGTGACTGGTTTACTGGCATCAGGTTCTGGGTGAACCTCGATAAACTTAAGAAGTAACAAATTCTCTGGTCAGCGGCAAGTTTATAAGCTTTTCTTCGCTGACTTCAGCTTGTAAAACAAACCATGATGAAGGATTCCTCTAACGAAATGCAATTTAAAACAGTACTTTTGCAAACTGCAGTAGAAAAGCAATAAATGTAAAAAGTCCAAAACTCAGAATCAATTAGTGAAATGGGATGTCATTATTATTTCGTCTCTGTTCTCAGGTAGTGCTACGAGGTTTACATTTCAAGAGATGAACAACTACTTCATTTTTTTCTTTTTTCTATTTTTGTTTTCATGGAATGTTTTCATTTGGATTAATATAAACAAATAAAGTCAAACAGTAAAGTAAAAGGGATGGAGAAAAAAGTCCCCACAGTGTTCTTATTGCTAGAAATATATCTAAGACAAACTCTCCTCTCTTTTTTTCATACTAAATGCAAAGTTACAAACTGTGACTCTTACTGAATAAAATTCATGACTTCTCTGGGATCTTTAGCTCAGAGTCTTGGAAAGCCACGATGACCTCTTTGAAAAGGCCAAAAAGAAACATACGAGAAACATCTCACAGAAAAAGAAGAGTACATTTTTTTCCTGACTCAGTCTTTTCCTCATAACTGCTGATGTAAGTCAGACGACCACCAACTCACAAGCTTTTATATTACTTTGTCTTCCCTACAGATGAAGAAGAAAATGTTAGTTTTCACCCCAGGGAGTGGGCCAAGAAATGCCCAGCATCCTGCCACGAACAGGGTGCCCGTGACAAAGGCACATGGGAGAGAAGCAGGAAAGGAAGCTCCAGCTTCTCCCCAACATCCAACTAATCTAACTAAACCCATGGAAGGAAGTTACGTGGCTGACATATACTTGTCTCTCTGCTCCCTCGACCAGGCAGGGAGGAAAGGACTGGGACTCTTCAGCCACTGCTAAGCCACTGGTTGGGGGGGGAAAGAGCACGCATTGCCCCCCTCCCAGCTATTTCTTGGGTTTTTGTCAGCATGTTACTCACGTGGCTGGTACTTGTTCCAGTTTGTGTAGCTCACGGAGCGATTCTTCCCTGCTTCACCTAGCCAAAAGTATTCCCCTGTGTTGTTAAGGTCTTGCAATCCTATCCAAAAATAAGTTCCCTCAGATTTTTCCACGCTACGGATCATGCTGTTGATAAAAGCTTGTTCAAACCTTAACAAAATAGTCAAGACAAAAAGCTTATTAGAATAAAATAGGCCAACTGGTATTTCAGTGAATAATTGATTAATCTCATTAATTGATTTAAATTATGCAAAGGGGAGAAAAAAGGTACTTCATTTTCTTTATAGAATGTTGGGGGGAACTTCAGGCACAAGTCTGTAATATAAACCAGAACTTTACCCCTTTTTTTCTCTCCCCTCCTTGTCCCTGCACCCAGCATCTGGGCACAAATAAAAAAACCAGTAGATTAAGATTTTAGAAGACCAATGCTTATACTGGCAGATGTAAAACCAGAATACATTCATGATGCGCAGATAAAAATAAGACACTCCTTTTATGAAGAAGAAAAACAGTGGGTCTGAAAAGAAAGCAAAGAAGCAGCTCTGAACAGAAGTATCCTATTAGAACTGGACACACGAAACAGCCTGAGAAAACAGAGCTGAAGGGCTCAAAGCTCCAGCTGGCCTGAATACAGAAGGAATCGCTTTTTTCTTTTTAAATTTCCTCATTAAAGTTATGTGAGAGATTTACACCTTTCTGGAAGTATTAATTACTGCATATAGTAACTCATTTGTCACTTGCATGCAATTTATTCAGATATAATTGGTATAGCATTACACACAAAAAATGCTTCAGTTTACAAGCTCATTTAATCACCTTCCTATGAATAAATATACAGCAAAGTAAATCCTAGTTTGGTAAAGACTTACATAACTTATTGGTTTCACATATCGTGAAAAGAATGGCTAAAAAACTAAGAATTGCATTAATGTAAAAAATTGAATGCATCTGCAGCACTGAGAGTGACTGAGAACTTTTATTTAACTTTCATTTCCTCTGCATGCTGTCTTTGTATATTAACTCTCTGTTCTGTACAACCTACGCTTTAATGAGTATTTTTGGATCAATACAATGAAAAGGTTTTGCATTTTTCACAACAGAAAAACAAACCTCAGCAGTAATTGAGAAAAGAAAAAGTTAAAATTTCCTTTGCCACTCTGGGAACATAATAAACAGTGACAGCTACACCCAGGAAAAGTTGTCAGATAAAAAGCAATGCAGAAAAAGAGAGGAGGTGTGCTTCCAGCAATGTGCAGCGTGCCCTCAGCTCCCTGAAACGCTCAGCTTGAGAATTTGTCCTTATTCCTCCCTGTAAGGATTACTGTCATCCTGCAGCACAGTGCTGTTTGCAGGTCTGAAACCCCCTGGCAGGCCAAATTCCCACCGACCTAAACCCTTATGAGGAGTAGTCTGTGTCTTCTTAATATTTCTAGCTATCATTCCTCTTATTGCTGGTGGTTACAGTGTTTCCCCTGTCCCAAAAGGAAAGGGGATTTCCTCCTTACTGTTTTTTTTTGGGGGGATTTCTTTGTTTTGGTTGGTTTGGGTTTTTTAAGTATGGATGCAATCTATTGCCATAAACTGTAACGGGAATCCAACATACAGGGTATGTCACTAAGAGATGAGAGAAAACCCAAGCATGTGGACTCCTGCCAGGGAGAAAGCCTTTGCTGAAGCTGGAGTACAGTTAAACAGGACAAAGCAAGGGAAGACAGACATCAAGTGCTTTCTGACATTTACTCTCTCCCCCTATTTGTTGAGAACTCACATAAAATGCATACATAAAGAGAAACACTTATAAAACATTAATTTGGATTAAAGTTTTTATATATTGTTATTATAAAAATACATTAAATGTTTTGTATACTTTTCAAGTACACTAATAAAGTTTCTTAAAGATGTTACATACCTCTGTAGAGAGCACCTTGTTTAGATTCCTGCACGCCCACATGTGCACAATGCTCCATTTATTAGCCTAACAATTGCTTTCTACTAAATTTATTTTCAATTGAACAATAAAGCAAAGTGTATGTTTGATTTTAGCCAATGTTAGTAATTACATTTGCCTCTCACACAAGTATTATTTCATAACGATAGTATCTTTTGCCATGCAAGACTTTCTAAAGTTAGAATAGCTCTTGTTAGAGGTATCTTCACACTGTCTAATAGGATTAACTACCTGTTTGTTACAGATACAAGTGCAGATGGGCAGAAATAACCACTGGAAGCATGTTCAAAACTTCGAGGGGTACTGTCGATTTTGTAACAATATCCACCATGTCTTTCCCATCCCTTAAAAGAAACAAACATTATTTTATAGATTATTAGTAATTATATATCTGTTAAAAACTTGATCCCCTTCTGTACTTTCCGTTTGATCAGCACTGACATCCCTGTAGCCCTTTTCCTTTCTGCCACGGTTCAAGGGTAGTTACCCTCAAGGTCACTGAAAACATTGGTAAATTTAACAAAATTCTGAAACTTAAATCTTTAAATTATGCAAAAAATAGCTTAACCCACACACTCATGATAAAGTCTTTAATAGGTATGACAAAAATGCAGGCATCAGTTAAAGCACTCCTCCCTGCATTCTACTCGTGTTTCCATTTTATACTTTGAATATTGTTTTACTGATGGATTTTGGGGAGGTATGCCAGGCCCCTCAGAGAGCCATCTCTTTGCATGAAGCATGTAGTAGCACTTCGTGGTTTCCACTTGTGGTAACTCATTGCTGATACTTAATACCTGAAGTGCAGGGTAAACACTGCCATGTCAGATTGAGTTCAGCTGTAACAAAAATGTATTACAGCTGCCCTTTGTCTCCAGCTGTAAAAAGAAATATTTATTCCAGAAATAGCTGGCTTTTCATACAGTAATGCATTCTAGTTCTTTACCTTTTCACAGGTTCCTTTCTCATTTTCAAGTAAGAGCTTCCAAATTAAAAAAAAAAAAATTAAAAAAAATTAATGATCATCCTACTCTAACAGTGCAGAACTAAAAGGATTCGTTTCCATGGCTTATCAGGTGATGTGAGCCAGAACATTGAGTCAGTGGTCACCCTGCCTAATTTCTTCTTCTTATGAATCTTTTACTCCTTATTATTCATCTCTGGGCGTCCAGAAGATGCTACCAGGACTGGGGTGAGTTCTGACTGACTGAGTTTATGCAGTGTACCTGCCCGTTCTTCCTGCCTGAGTGTTTTAAATAGCCAAGAGAACAGAGAAATGATAAACCATCTCTGTCCAGTCTATCTTGAAGCCACGCTCAGACAGATCTGAGCTGATCTCGCTGTGCCGCTTCCATGAGGGAGGCACTGCTTGCAGGGGAGCTCACAAAGCACAACGGGGAGCAAGCACAGCACCCAGGCAGACACCAGCAGCACTTGATGGTGATGCTATCCACAAAAGAAGAAAGGGGACACAGGTAAGCTGTTTTTCTGCTATCCATCCTCAGGTACAATAAAATGCACAAGAAGATGCTGCAGACTTATTCAGGACATCAAGCAAACCTCATGCACATCCTTCAGCCCTGCTGAATCTGGGGAGGCAAATTTCAGCTTCCAGTTCAGAGTGTGTTTGCCCTCAGGATAGCTGACAGCTCTGCTGCAGATTATTGTCATTCCCTTCAGTGCTGGGAAGATGGCTGGACACAGTCCTTCGTACGGTACAAAAGCAAAACAAATCGCAGGGTCCATTTCCATGGTTTCACCTGAACAACACCTACACATTGCTCAGACCTTAGCTTTGCAAACAGAAATAAACAATCGGGTGGAGTCTCTTCCCAGTGGGACTTCCCCATGGAAAAAACACGTTGGCAGGCGCCCAGAGCTCTGCAGTGCCTGGGGACCCGGTGGGCTCCAGGAAGTCGCACAGAGGACACTTGAACCCAGGTGGTGGTGGCTGGAAGAGGGTTAAGTATTGCCTAAAAAACCTTCTATGGGGATGCAGGTAAGAAACAGCAGGTGTCTGGTTTCCCTCAGCTGGAATTTTTGAGTGATAAATGCACTGGTTAGAATGAGGTAAACAGAATCCTCCTAACTTCTTGGAAATTTTAATCTGGCGCAAACAGCAGTGCATGATCTTCCTCTTAAAGCTTTCTTGGTGCCTAGAGGATAGAGGAAGGTAATTTGACACTAATCTTTACTCTGGAAAAAAAATAACAGAATTGTGGAGTAACGGGAAGTGAGCAAGCACAGATTGAAAAATTCCACATGGTATTCAGAGCAGATATATATGAAGTGATACACAGGGGGATGTCCCCTGCATCCCCCAATCATTGACGTATGAAGTGAGGGACGGTTATCTCACTCTCACCATGCAGGAATGAGATTTGGGGGTTATGATCCCATGAAACACCAGCTCAGTCAAAAGGTCAAATTGAACCTTAAGAATCGTGAGGAGAGAGAGAACAGAGAAGATTGGTCTGTCCTTTTAATTTCATTTTTTGCCATTTTTTGGAGTTCTGATCCCCAATCTCAGAAAAAAATATTAGAACTGAAGGGTATCAAGGATGATGAGCTGCTTCCACAAGAGCAGTGACTGAGCAGGCTGGGACTCTTCAGCCTGGAAAAAGGAGAAGCCTCGGAGAGGGTACAACAGGTCTACAAAATAGTGAGTGCCATCAAGGTGGGTGACTACATCAGAACAAGACCTTGGGGACAACAAAAACAAAGCTAAGCTAGCAGGAGGAAGGCTAAACATGGAAAGAGGGTGGCATTTCATCATTCTAAGGGTAGATTTATGGATCTCTTCACCAAGTAACTCTGAAGGCAAAGAGTTCATGTGAGTTCAAGAGGAAATCATCAAGCACTCGGAGGGGGAAATCCAATGTGGGCTGTTAGATACACAAAACTTAAAAGGCTCAGGAAATCCCCTGAATGGTTGGGCGTCAAGGTAAAACTGGGGGAAGCTTTAGCTGTGTTTGCCTTGTCCTGTTCTTCCCCGAACATCAGTCTGTGCAGCCACCCACGAGAGGCAGAACATGTGGCTGAACAGACCCTTGTTCTGCACAGCTGCCTTCCTGCTCTTTGCAAGGTTTTGTAGCCATAACAGCAATTCTCTTCTTAAAAGTCCAATTACCTCCTGTTACAACAGCCATAAGGACAAAAGCTTGATTTAGTACTATACTGTTGCCTTTTGATGCACTAATTAAAGTGTAGAGGACTGGAGAAAGCCACGGGTACGAACACGGTCAGTTCTGCACACAGAAACCTCTGACTTGATAATCAAGCAGCTGACAGCTCCATAGCCCATTTGAAAAGCTGGTTGAAAGAAAATGTTTAAAAACCTGTTATTTCAGTGTTGAGGAAAACTGCCCAGAGAATCTGACCTTTGCAATAAAATGTTTATTCTCCTGATTGCCTGCTGACTAGGGAAAAAAAGAATAGTTGACCTGATAAAGGCAGAAAGTGCTTAGCACTTTTTAGGTCTTAGGATGACAGAAGTGTAGGAAAAAAAGAGCTCAGGTTTCTGGTAACTTGATATGGATGTATTGCAAAACCTGCAATCAGCAGAACCACAGAAAATGTTGAAGGCTAGTTCATCTGATGCACAAGTCGTAAAATCAACATGAGATGAAAGCTCAGTAATAACACATAAGACTATAAAGCTTTATAAAAGCAAACAACTGTGCCTGAGGCCAAAGCTCCCTGAGAATCTACTAGCAATCCAACAGGAATGACAGTATGAGGTTAACGAAGCAGAAGATCAAATGTGAGAAACACCGGTAGATATTCTGTACCTTTTAGGTGAGTTAGCAACAGAAAAATGGGAAAAAAGGGTAAGTCTGAATGAAATAAAAGCTTAGCCCTGAAAAATTAGGCCAAAACTACCAATAACATATACCTTGAATGTTAAAAGAGAGTGAGTCGCCAAGACAAAATGTCTGAAATCAAATGTAGCTTTAGGAAAGCTTGAGAGAGTTCAAGAAGTGTCTGGACAATGCCCTCAGTCATATGCTCTGACTTGGCTGGCCCTGCATGAAGCCAGGAGTTGGACTGAATGATCCTTAGGGATCTCTTCCAACTTGGGATATTCTGTGATTCTACTACTGACTCCTTTTGATTAAATGAATATAACTTTTGTCACATTGGAAAGAAAAGGTTCTATTAAAACCAAGGTTTCGATAACAGGCTTCAGCATATGTTTTTACAGGGTGTGAAACCTCAACAAGCAGAAATTTATCCTGAGTAGGAATTCTGGCAGAGCAGACCAAGCTACCTATAAGCAGTGACCCCCATATCTCTTAATCCTTGATCCTGTGTGGCATGAGAAGCTGAAGTGCTGTCAAGTTCCTGACTGAATCTGGAAGTCTTGATGCTCTGCACATTTTTTACATAGTCAGGACTGAGACAAATCTTTCTCACACTAAAACCCCACGGAATTATTGAGTGATTAAATACATTGGTCCAAATGAAATGAAGTTACCCTAAACCTTTGGAAATGTTAAGCTGGAACCAAGCAGTAACTTCTGCCTCCATAATGGTATGACGAGAATGCTCCATCTGGGGAAAACTGCATCCAACTCCAAACAGTTCAGCTTCAACCTTCTTATAGTTCAACTGAACTGGTTGACTTTCTTGGTTTCTTAAGAAAAAGGACAGGTAATTAAAAAAGGAAGACAATGCACTAAGAGATAAAGAAGCTAGAGAAGAGATATTTTTGTTGATTAAAAAAAAAAAGTCCACATGTTCGTTCTTTTCACAGTGTGAAAAGGATGGCAAATAAAATTGCATTTTAAAACATTGCCTTTTACTTCCAGAATGCAGAGCCTAAAAGCCTGAAAACCTGTTGCAATATCCTATTTAGATAGCTGTGCTCCTTCCCACTTTTGTTTGAAAGTAAAAGGAATGCTAATGTACGAGTGGAAGAGTTCACTCTCCGTGTCAATGAAACTGATTGTTTTTCACCCTGACATTCCATTTCTCTGTATGAAAACCATGTGTGGGATGAGGCATCATATAACATCCATTATTTGCACAGATGGTGGACAAAAGGGTTTTCACTTTTGATCTAGAAAGAAATAGGAACTTGGGTCACAATTGCTGACAACACAGTGAGCCATGAAAAGCATCATGGGAAAGCTTTTAATCTTACATTAAAGTTTAGTTTACATACTTTTAAGGCAAACAATGAAATTTTTCCTAGAAAAACACGCATGTTGTTAATATGAAAACCTAAAATTATCTATTTACATCCACATGTTCTATAGCTGTATTTTGGGATTGCCTATATAGAGCCTTACTAATAAAATGGAATTAACACAAACAAAAACCACAAAACCACTTACCTCTGCACAACTTGACTCCAGCTCGGGAGAGACACCATTAAATTCTCCTGCTTTTTTGCAAATGTAGAAAGATCTGTCTTCACATGTTTTAACTTTCCAATATCCCTCCTAAGGGAATAAATAAGTCTACTGCATATGTATTCATATTCTCAGGTATACCTATACACATACACTAGATTACACTCACTCCTCCTCTTTTAACTTTTCAGTAAAGCCAAGTAATTCTTCTCACTCTGTTTATTTATCCTGAGATGAATTATTTATTTCTACCAAGACTCTCAGCCGGACTGTTGAAATCAATTCCACAACAGGGCTTTCCTCTTTGAATCAGTCTTTGGGATTAAAATGCATTTTAATTAACTAACACTATGGCATAGCACTGTTTGGAACAGACAGGAACTTTCTTCCTATTATAGCTCTTTGAAAGATTAATTTTCATATTTGAACAGTCCTTGCTCATAGTATTACAAAGGTTGTATGATACAATTTTCAGACATCTATACATACTGGACATGTACCAAAAAAGAATGCCTGAAGAATTGTATTTTGAACCTCATTTTCCCATGTATTTTACATTTTGTTTGTTTACACTTGCAAGCTGAGTAAAATACAGTTCTGTGTACCTAAGCCCCAAAATTTTACCGAAGTACTATTTTCTGTTGCCAACAGGAATCCACTTTTCCAGGTCACCCTAATGTCTTGGCTTTCCCATGAGATAAAGTTCATAACCTGGACACACTACTGAAGAGACAACAGAAACCCCTTTTGATCCAGTTTTCACATTTCAGCAAAATATACTTCACAAAAACAAAAAAGGGTTACAGTGCTGCTTATTTTAAGTCATGTGTTAGTAAATTTAAGTACTGTTAACTGTAAAAGTAAAGCAAATTTATGTCCAAATTATGAAACAATTGACAGTGCCGTGAGTTGTGATTTGTCAGGACATAACACTATTTGAACACTACTCCCAGTTTTACACCACCTGGATGAGTTGTGGGTCAATCGTCCTGCTCTCAACTTCTATAATGTTAAGTAGATACAGAGCACTGTCTGTTTTTGAAAGATGCTACATTAAATTCATAAATATTGACAGCAAGATAAAAATTGGCCCAGCTGACAGTCTTTCAAAGCATGACTTTGAAGCTTTCAAGCAAGGGACCGATGCATCATAACTTATAATGCAAACTACTTGGATTTTAAATTATTTTATCAAAATAGCTACTCACATTAGTTCTCTTCCATTTGGCAAGTTTTCCGTATGTAACATTTTTTATTGATCATAAGCTCAAAATCTGTGATTAATTTTCCATGCATCAGCACTGCAAAATGCATTGCATCTAGCATGTGAATACATTAGGAATCAAAAGACAAAGCCGATAGGTCATGGTTTGAAAAAGTAGACACTGAGAAAATAACTTCTTATGAGCCAAAACACAAATGTCTTTCTAATTCTTTCAAAAAATAAAAGGAAACTTACAGGTCCTTGTGCTGAAACACAGAGTTGTCCTGTTCTTTGAAAGGTGTTAGGTTCTTGGCTGTCCCAGTTTGTGAATTTTACTGGGGTGCCATCTGACCACTCAAAAACAACTGGGGTGTTATTGCTGTATAACCCAATCCATGTTTCAGTTACATTTTCTGTAAAAGAGTAAGTGAAAAACAGTGAAGAAATAATACCTGGTTTTCCTGTAACTTCTACACCACTATGAAAAATTATTCCCGGGGTTTTCCTAAGAATTACCTTCTTTTGTGAGAACCAACCAACCAACCAAAACGCTGTATGAACTTCAGGAAAACGCACTGACAAGATAACGTTCTGCTGCCCTTGAAGACTGAATTGTTTCAAAAATAGATCAACATAAAATAACATGATTTGAAATCCTGAAAAATACCAATTAAGAGCGTATGCACCTTTTTTTGAAGTGCAAGGGGCAGAAAGCCTGACATGGGAGGGCAAGATTCCTTTTTATAATCTCCCATGGCACACTCAGCTTTAGGTTTCTCTGATTGACACTTATAAGTTCCGGCGACAGCCCAACAGTAGCCACAGCAGCTGGCAAACACACGAATGACAAGCCTTGTGGTTTGAGGTAACATCTTGACCAATTACTGCAGCTAGAGAAAGCAGGCAGGCTTTCAGGCATGTCAGCCCTTCCCTTGAAAGGAAGCCGGAAACAGAAGCAGCAGAGTCCAACGCTGCATACAATAGCTGAGAACAATCACATCTACCCATTCCAGCATCTCTGGGAAAAACAGTATTTATCTGTGGGGGGCGTGAACAGGAGTGAGGAAGATGGCACAGTGGTTTGTCTCCAAGGAGAATGACAGGCAGGACAGCGAAGAGGAGGGATAGTAATAGGAGATGATGTCAAGTAAAGCCAGTGCAATGCACCATTCTGTGGCCAGAGCTGGTGAAACATGTCACTGTGCCCCAGCTCTGGGATGCTCAAACTCACGGCCCAGCCGTGCAGCTCTGTCAGCACACGGATGTCAGCTGCAGGCACAAAACATTTACTTTTCTTTGCTGCTGCTATGACAAAAAAAGTCTCAGCATTACTGCACCCAATAGCTTTTGATCATTAAGTTCCTTGTGCAATTATGCTACCTCTTAGGACAACACAGACTAGCATAACTCCTTTGACACACTCCGCTGCCATCAGAGGGGACTCTGCCAACGTACCAGAGGCAGCAGCTCCGCAGTGCAGACAAGGGCAGGATGATAGCAAAAGATACTCTGCATTGTTATTGCTTCCAAACACAATTCTTGCATAAGGATGATCATTGAGTGTTTTGAAACACTTTGCAAGGAACAAGCCAAGACCAGGAAAGGACAAAAGCTAGTATGTTTGCTGAGGTCTCACTGTATTTAATTAGTTGATTCATTCCTTTATTTAAAGCGTGATTACTGGCGAAGGCGATGCTGTGCATTTTTAAGCCTCCGAGAAGGAGCATGCATCATGCTTTCTTTTTTTGTAAACATCATTCGGGAGTGCTGTGTAAGATGGTGCTTCAGCAGCTAACAATGTTAAAGGTCTGCACAAAAGAGCATCATGAAACACTTCAACAAACACTGCACAGTAAATCAACTCCCCAAACTCACCACTTTCAAGCAAGTTAAGGAGCAGCTCTGCATCTGCCATGGAGGATATACTAATGAGCTCGTTATTGTCAGTTTGGCATGAGATAAATGCATCGTTCCAGCTCTTCTCCTCTTTATGAAGTCTGTAGCAGTTGCGATTGTGTGGGTACCAGCCAGCGTCACAACGAGTGGCATAATACTTCCATGTATCTTTTAATTAAGCATACAAAGTTTGTGTACATTAGATAGAATTGCCAAGGTTATGCTATGTTCATAACGCATTCAGACCTATTTTTTTAATCTTCAAATGCCGAAACAGTCATCCAAGCTGACTTAAGGAGGCCAAAACACATGCTCTATGGAACATCACCTACCAAGCAAACTGAAATTTCTCCCACTTTATTTTAGGATTCAACCATTTGGGCTGCTAGACTAGCACAAGCACATTAATGGATCTGTTATTCAGTTTAAAACATGTTTTATCTCCCTTATTACCTCCAAACATGATTCAAAAGCAGCTAAAGCTTTGTTAGATGCATTGCCTCATTATCTGAAACAAGCAGGGAAACTTTCTTTTAAGTTATTGGGAAGAAGTTGAATCTGTATAACTTGTTCTTATCAAAACAAAAAGTAACATTCTAATAAACCCAATTCTCTAACTTTCTCATGGAACAGGAGTCTGAGACTCCCATATCCTACACTCATTATAGAAACACCTTAAAAATACACGTACAATGATTTTTTTGTATATCAAAAATAAAGCATGACATAAAAATACCTGCAAGTTTTGAGCTGCGCTTATACAACTTTCTTCTCTGTGGGCCACTGGCTAACTCCCTCCAAAGCTGAATACCTATTTTTAAAACTCAGAAGTGTGGCTCTGCCATACAATACAGACAATGAGCCTCTGGCCACATAAGGAACCAATTAAATGCTATGTACATTAAAATTATCTGTTAGCTTTTAAACTCTCAATGTGTTTTAGAGGGCTGCATTTAAACAAAAGAAAGTATTATCACATCAGTTAAAATAAAATGTATTTAGCTTAAACCAGCAAACCCATACTGCTGACTTAATATTCAGGGGGTTTCCTCTTGTTCTCCTTCCACACCCATAAATAAGATACAGCAACACAGAGAGACTTACCCCATGTTTCATACTCTGTCTTGTTTAAATACTTTTTGCATACAAAAGGCAAGCCGGATTCACACATGTAACTCTGCCAGCCATACTTCAGTTTTGAATTAAACACTCCACAATGATTTTCTTTATTACGGTCATCAGAGACACCTGCAAACACATTTTTGAGAGGCACAAATTATGAAAAAAAATCATTTCTTACTTGTAAGATGGCATTGTAAAGGCTCGCGGCATCTTACTGAATGAAGGTCTCCTTGCACACCCGGGCTTCTAGTAATGTTACACCAATACCACAGGCAGCTGAACAGTGACCACACGTGTGTGGCAATCCTGCCTGGGCTACTGCTATCAGATGAGAGGCTGAAATCAGCTCCAGTGACTGTGTTATATCTGCTGGTGGGCAGACCTCAAAATATAGCAAACTGAGTCACAAAGTTCCTGTTAATGTGGTCATGTTAATTACAGCATGTTAACTTAAATGAACTGAAACTCCTTTCCTCCACGAAGCAAGCTACAGCACAGCTTTTAAATATGCAACTGGAAACTTAAAAACACTTTAAAAGTAAATGACAAAAGGCCTAGATCATGAATGCTTTGAACAGATCATCTCAACTGGTGCTACATCCTTGGAAGGGGCTTTTAGTTCATGAATATGAATAAATATTTCTCAAATGGAAAAAAAAGCAAGAAAAAAAGCACTACACTCATTCACTTGATTTACTTTTCAAACAAAGCTGTAGGAGCAGCAGTCTTGTTACAGAGAACACACAATTACACTGCTATAAGATATCCAAGAGGAACATCAAGTACTTGCTCTCCAGTTCACAAACGCAAGCGGAGCTCCATCTGACCACTGCCAGCCAGCATTCTGCTCCAGGCGATTCAGGCCCATCCACAACATCATATCCGTGGCATTCAGCTGCTCTGAAACAGGATTAAAAAAAAGGCACGAAGTAACACTTCATGCTTTCCCCATGTTTTAAAATAGCTACAGGTACAGATCTGCTGTCCTGATGTCTTACAACAGGAATCAAACAAAACTTCAAATCAGTCTCCAGAAAGTTCAGGCTCTTTTTTTCTGTCCTTAGAAAAAGTCTATTACTTTGTTAATCAACACAGAGATGAAAATTAATAAACTCATAAACCTGCATCCTTCAAAAGCTACTCATCCTACAACCCGCTCCTGCAGAAGTTATTGCTGACCTTAGAAGTTACATCTAGAACAGGCAATTACACAAACGCTAGCTTGCTTCAGTTTTCCATACACCAAACAACTTCCAGTCCCTGGACAGCCCGCAGCAGGCTTATCAAAAGGCTAATGAAATATTTTTTAAAACTTCCTGTTAGCTTACATCCTGCAATTGAAAATTAGCACTAATGGGAAGCAATGGGCAAGAAACCCAAGGCAGCCTTTTGCATCATCACAGCCCTACCACTCCCTAGTCCTTTTGGTCCTCCCCACGCACCCTAAAATACCCACGGAAGACATGCAGTCAGAAGGCTCTGCAAAACCCATCTGAGGTGCCTGCAGCACAGGGAAAGGAAAAGGCTTATCAGGGAAGGAATAACCACCCTCTTATGGAGGCAGAGTCGGCATTTTTTTCCCCCCATACAGGACATTTATTTCAGGCCTGCAGAAGTGTTCTTGTCATTCACATTTGGTGAAGTCAAGCTTGCACAGAACACCTAACAGGAGAAAGGGGCACCATGGCACAGTGCAGAGGAGGTAAATATTTCTGTAGTTCTCCAAGGGAAACGAACATGCTCCATAATGGCAGCTGCAAGAATGAATGGGAGTCTCTGTGGGGAGGGAGAATTAAGACAATCGCACCCTCAATGTAGCACATACCACCTCTTCTGGACTTGGGTTATTAAGGTGGTCACTCACCTTCACCCTTCCTTTTCAAACAGCTCTGCTGAGGCATGTTACACAATGAAGCCTCACAAGCAGCAACAGTAGAGACATCACACAGGCTACTAAGCTTCAAATCTTACTCCTTTTTCACAGGTAAAAAGAAAATCTAGCTACAGGTTTCCTACAAGGTCCCCAGAGAAATGTCTACTCACTGCTTAAGTTACTTATGTAGTTCTGCTCCTCAGGGTCTGTGACACTCAGCAGGTCTCCTCCTTGCAGCTGACAGGCAGCCCGTGCCTCGTGCCACGTCAGCACAGACGCAAGGTTGAACTGGTAGCAAAGGTGTGTGTTGGGGTTCTTCTTCCAAAAAACATTGCAGCCGCTCTCTGCTCAAAAACAGACTCGTCACCAACAGCCCGAGACTACAAACTAATCAGAAATATAACACCTTGAACAACTGGATTAATGAATGACAGTAGCATTCCAACGGAAGCATGATTATGAACTATTTCATGTCCCTTTGTTAAAGAAATAGGGCACTAATGGGACAAAATGCTGCTGAGACCATATTTCATACAGTTGATAAAACACACAGGACCTGATCTACAGCTGGTGGTGATTTCCACAGCTCTCATGAAGCCAGCAGAGCTCAGTTTTAACTTCTACCAGCTGACCATTTGTTCCTGAAGCTGAATGTCGAAATAGGCAACCGATGAACACCTCACCTAACTCGTCGGGGAGCGGTCACTGCATCTCCTCCTATCTTGCACTCAAGAGTATAAACTTACTGGGATTACAACGTACGAGCACGGCCAAAAACACCACCTGTTATAATGGTGGCCCAGAAATCCTCACTACAAGGACACATTTACGCCTGTTTTTAAGATGCTTTGGAACAGAGATGTGAAATGTAGCTTGAGCGGGGAGCGCTTTTTCAAGCCATTTCTGCTGACAGAAGATACTATTCTGTTTATTTATACAAGAAGCTAGAACATTCACAAGGATTATACATCTGAAAACCTTCCAATGGCAAGTATTTTTAAAGCTATTGCTTCAAAGTGTTTTAGGCCCAAGACGTGTCCAAGCAGCACACGGCAGAGCAGGAACGTGCAAGACATAATGCAGTCAAAAGCAGAATGTGATTTTGCAAGAGCAGCCCTTAACTTCACGTGCTTTGGAGAAGCTCCCTATGTATCACCAAGACAGAGGAGAGAGGTTTAGCTGCAGAGGAAAGTCAACAGGGCTGCACAGAATTAACATCCTTTTTGCTCACCCCCGGTAGTTTTACTTTTGGGATGAGGGCTTTGGTCTCCAAAGGCCAAACATGATAAGCTAAGATAAAGTTTGCTGAAGCCTTTTTTTGTGTTTTTTAAAGACATTCCCTTCCAACAGAAGGGAAGTAATCCAAAACGGTATATCCTAGAATTACCAACAAAGAGCAAAGATACTCTTGGGAAGTAAGTTGAGGGGGAAGAGAAGACCAGCAACATCTTACCAGCATTTGGGCAAAACCCCCACTTTTCATCTTGTTCATAGTGAGTTGTTGTGGCACACCAGTCAAATTCCTTTCCATCTTGGGTACACTCGTAATACCACTTGTTGTTATATTTAAATGGGAAAATGCATGGGAAGCCAAAAGAATTTCCCAGCAAGGTGTATGTTTCTGGAATAAAAAAATTTTAGAGATTAAAAGAATGCAGACCACAGAAATCTCTTTGCCCCCGTGTTTCATTATTCTCCTTTTAAGCAATAATGATAAAAGTAAAATGTCTAAAGTTGTTTTCTAATTTTAATTTATAATTGCTACCACAGCACTGCAGTTATGAGCAGCATAACTTCAGTGAATGGAATTTGGAAATTACAGTTTATGAAATCTGTCACCAGGAAACTAGGTACATTCTGATAACTTACTGCAATTAAAAAAACCCACCACAAAACCCGAACAATTAACAATAAAACCTGCACTTACACTTCGGAACTACATAAAACAACAGCTAGCAGAATCAGTACACTCTGAGAGGCAAACTCTACTTATTTTTTATTTGTTAGTCCATGACAGATGAGCAATTCAGCATTTTTTCCCCTGCTCCTCCCACTCTTTATAAAAAGTGGACTTACAATGTTTTTCCCACTCTTTTTGCCATTCTCTGGGAAAGGAAATGTGAAAGACAAAGGAATATTTAAAAAACTTTATTTTTAAAAGTTTTTCTGCTGTGGGGAACAATGAGCTAGCTAAAGAACTGATGTACATTCATCCATTTTCACAATCAATTAATGTCATAAAATATTCTAAAAGTTTTTCTATTTGGTACTTTGAGTACCAAAATATTGGCAGAATCCAGTGCAACAGAAAGCTGTAAATGCTTTAACTCAGTGAGCGTCTCTTCAACCTCAGAGCTTCTACAAAAGGTCAAAGAACCACAATCACACTTCGAATGAAATTGTTTGTCAAAGATCCCATGTTGATAGCCTAAAGATCAAAGTTCTTCAACTACAGAATCAGTACATACTGCCAGGTTCCTAGAGGGTTCCAGAGTTAATGGCTGGCTGCACACATATGAAACAGCAGTTTACACACTGTAATCCCCTTTAAAGCCTTCTGTTATGAACAGATGACACAAAGATGACAGGTTTAAAAAAAAAAAGAAAAAAAAAAAGTCAGGATTGCTTCTCTGTCTGCTACCATGCTGCTAGCCATAAAGGTGCAGAGGATTATCTCAGTCCTGGCAAGAAACCAAATTCAACAGCTATAGACCTCTCACCACGGTTATATACATTTTTTCTTTGAAGGTAGTGATGCCACCCCCCAGCCTGAAGGACTAAAATGCTGGCTTGCATATGTACGTGCTAAGGGAGAAGAATGAAAATAGAAACTGGAGGCAAAAGAGATTTTGCAAATGTGATTGCTTATTTTGGTCCGGAAATGAGGCTAGAAGCACCTGTCTAAGGCTGAGCCTCTTGTCCCAGATGCTGCAGAACTAGGGCTATGCCAGGTCTACTTTCATGACACTACATGTACATAGCAAATGTGTAAGACTTTCCGAGGGTTTAATTATTTTTCTGTGTGGTCTTAAGTATAAATGTCCCTAGTTTTAAAGAAGATGTAGGCACTGTAGAGCTTTCCCAGTTATCACAGCTCAAGAGGAATGACTTTGGAGTTAGCAGAGGCCAGGCCCAGCTACACGTACAGAGGAAACCACCGAGACCAGGTCTGCAACCTAAACACCCAGTTCAAATGGGGGAAATCAACAGCTCCAGCCTGAGACGCAGTGTGCAAACATTAGGTCTGTCTTTCTACAGAAGGGGTCAAGGTACAGTCTGTCTCTTGCCCTTCACAGCCAATGGGTTTATCTTAGTTCTTATACCTGAAAAACTGTTCAGGTCTGCAGACCTGGATCTCGACACACATTCCTACGCCTTCGCTAGCTGTACAGCGGGATTAATCAAAAGCCTGATCTCTGCTCCCCTGTTTGGCATGTTCAGAGTTCAGGTGTTGAACGTTGCAGACATTCAGTTCATTCACGCTGCGATCACAGGCTGATTTTCAGTAATGGGAATTCCAAATCCTATGTTCTCTCTCTTTGGGTTTACCTGATAATGAAAGCTGCAGGACAGGCAATGGAAAATCCTTAGTTTCCCTTTTTATTTTATAGAAGATTTGAAATGAGCATTTCCTGATTTGCAAGGGTACTGGTGATTTTTTTTTGGGTCTATATAACATCAGTTGTGTGGTATACTGACCTCAGCCACCACATATAAAAAAACCCCAAAGTCTGAGTCCCAAACCACAAGAGGCTGTAAGGGATCAGAAACACCCAACCTCACTTCAGAAGAACTTTTGAAAACTTTTCCCATCTACATTCTATGACAAAATTTTATTTTTACCTTGAAATGGGCGTTCACAGAGGCCTTCATCATACATGTACTGTTTCCACTGATCAGTAGATTGTTTTTTGGCCACAATACGTTTGCTGTTTGCAACGGCTAATCTGTACTCTGATACACCAACTAACGCTCTTCCATCACAGTTCCACCACAGCGAGTATTGAGTTGAATCACATTCAAGCATGCTTAATGGCTGTTCTGGCCTACTGATGTTCAATCCCAGACAGGTACTTCTGCCTATGTTGAAAAGACGGCGATTGGACACCCATTTCCATAACATGTCTTTTGAGAGGCGACCGCAGTCTTCCAGAACAAGGCCAACTGTGTCCACTTTAATGCACATGTTGGAGTCTTCACTTTGGATAATAAATATCCCTTTATCTGTAAGAGGTGGCAGTAATAAAAGAAAAGAAGTGTCATTCTGGAGAATACGGCAATTGATCAAAAGACAAGTGTTTTAGTTGGAGCTATTTAGGAAGAAAACTGAAAATATCCATCAGAACACCTGCCACTTCAAAAAAATAAGAGCACTGGTTTAAATTTACTACCAACTGAGGTTTTTTAAACAGGCACATCACTTGCAAGATCACAAAAAACAAGGGTAGGTAATATTTCTCAACTTGGATAGGAAAAAAAGAAATGGGCTGCCCAAAAACATCAGTCATGTTCAAATAAAAAAACCCAACCGGTCACCAAGAACTACTCAGTGATGGAGTACAAGCTTGAGCATTATAACAAGTCATACTGTATCTTGTAACATAGTTCTCAGGGGGCGGAGGACTGGAGGCTGCTGAAGTTTAAGGTTGACCTTGCCATATTCTCTGCCACATTCATTCTTTGCTTTCTGCAGCTATAGAGGCAGAAAGAAAATATTTTGCATTGTAAATAGGAAAGGGGAAGATTTACCTAAGCCATAAGAGCTGGTGGCAAGGGTTAAAGTATGGCTTCCCTATTGGGCACATACTGTTCAACCATACATGACTGCATGGGACCACAGCAGATGTTGTGGGGTTAGCCTGACATCCCAGATTTCTTGGAAATGTGTAGGAACTCACTGAACTATGTGACATCACATTATAAGTATGCGAAAAATAGTCAGCTGTTTAACGTCTTGGGACCAAATGTTTAACTGAGCATATAGACAAAAAAACCTGAGGGCAGCCAAGGAACTGAGAATCAGCAAAATACAAACCCCGAAGAGCTCAGCTACTACATTCACTCTGAAACCCACTGGTGATTAACCCATACAGTTCTTCTTATGTTATAGGCAAGGTAGTTACTTTATGCCTCAGGAGGTTACGCTTTGAAAGCCCGAGCAATGCTTCCATTTTGCCTTGAAATTTTACAGTGGTAAATTCTGCCGTATGTGCTTTCTAGCTGCTGCAATCCACCTCCCCTAACATCCTGATGCAATAACTGTAACACCAGAACCTTCTGAAATTGACATAGCCCACATCCAAAGTATCAGAGGCAGAGGTCCACCCAGATGCTGTGTTTGGGTTTAGCACATACAGCTTAGGCACAGCTCTAGAAAAGAAACATTTTTCAAAGCAGCAGTGGCACGGTGCTGCGTAACAACTGTGTAGCATCAACAACATAACTTATAAACACGCAGCAGCACAGAGAGGAACACAGACCACAGAGAGGGTTTCAGTTACAGATTCTTCACAGAGCACATCAGGCAGTCTGACTTACAGAGAGATGACAGACTCACAGTGCAGATTTTACTACTGGTGACAGCAGCTGTTTTCCACATGGCTGTAGTCATCAGCAACTTGTGATGCCGTAGAAGCAGGAACAAGACTCTCTGACTGGCAGCAGGTGAGAATCACCCAGTCACATGTAACTGCATCTCCCAAGCACCTAGCAGCTGCCCTACATTAAGCCCTTAACTGTTCCAGGCAGAGCAAGGTTCCTTTAATCCATCATCTCGCTACAGCTCTCAGGTGTCTGAGCTCACTGAAAAACCATCAGACACCGCACTGTGACAGATACCCAGCTTGGCCCTTGGCCTTCCAGCCTTCTGTGAAGGTATGCGTTTAGTGCTGGTTTCATCCTTTATATCCAACCAAACCCTCCATGGGTGACACAGGTGTCTCTATCCACATGGCCAGAAAGGGTTCCTGCCTCAGCTAGCATATGTCTTTCCCACAGCAAACTTATCTTTGTTGACCAAGAAAATACACTGTTAATTTGCAGGTAAGTGGAAACTGGGATGTTGTTAGCACCGGTAAACACTGATTAATGAGGTTAATTCACTGGGATACCAGAACTCACACTTAAACAAACTTCTTTTGCAAACTCCCAATCTACCTCCAGGACACACAGCACCTTCATGGAGGTGGGGGTAGCAATGCTGCAACCCAAAGATGAAGGATTCTCAACCTTTGAATGCCTTTATCTGTAAGGCTCTCAAGAGCTGTAACGAGTGTTGAGAAAAGATAAGGGTCTCACATCCCCACACAAATAACCCAGCTGGGTGACCTCTGTGAAAAAAGGCATGCTTCCCCTATTTGTTCTGCAGCAACTTATGCCAAGATGGACCAGGCCATGATTCTCAAACCATAGAGCACACTTCCATATGTCAATCCCATTCTGTATTTGGGGAACAGAAGTGACAAGAGTACTGTGCTGGCCTGACTCTCAGCTGAAGGCAGAAGGAAGACACAAGATGTGGCAGGCTCATTGAGCCCCACAGACCCCGGTTCAGTCCCCTCCTCAAGTGGGGCAATGAAACAACTACAGCAACACCAAAACCCTGGAAATGCCCAAGGGGTCCCCTCCTTCAGCTCACAAAGCTACACCATCCGTTTCACAGGTGCTCATATAGAAAGGTTTTGTTACAAAGCTCCCGGGCTTGGGGAAAATTCTGCGCCCCAAATCCTGCAGATAAAGAGGTGAAAAGGGCACTACAAGCCTGCAAGTGCCCAAGGACCCAAGCACAGAGTAGCTGGCCTGTGCTTCAGGAATCGACAGGGTAGATGGAGGGCATCCCACTTTGCCCTCATCCAGGGTCCTCCTTACAAAGGACAAGGTGACAAGAAACTCCAAGAAGTGAAGCCATGAGCTGATGCGAAGCCCCAGATGAGGAGCTGATTGCTGACCAGGACCTCCAAGTTCCTGTTTACTTAGGTTCAACACAGTTAATAGTGAATAAAAGGCTATAACAAAACCAGGAGAACAAGTTATCTTCGTTTCCTTCCTCCCCAGCTCCCACTTCCTTCCCCACCCCCCACCCCAAGCAGAGAGAATTGCTTATGCGGTAACAGGGAAAATAGCTGTAATTTATTAGAAGCGAGAAGAAATGCTCTGTGTTTGCTCCAGGTGAAACAAAAGCGATCGGCAGTGGCATAATAAGCAGGGACAACGAAAGGGGCACCCGGGGCCGTGCCAGCCCTCGGCTTCTCGCACCTCCGAGACCTTCACCCCCCCACCTCGAAACCCCGTGGGCCGGGACCGTGTTGACCCCAGCAGGAGACTCGCCCCCGCCTGGGCTCGTTCGGGTCTCCCTCAGCGCTCAGAGCCGCCCGGGTGGCGGGGCAGGCAGAAGGGCGGCCCGCCAGCTTCCGCACCCTGCAAGCGCCGGACGGGCGGACGGGGCTGGGTAGCGGCCGGAGGGGGAGAGAGCGGCTCCGTCCGGGACGGAGCGCGGAACCCGCTACTGCAGCCGCCCGACCGACGGCACCCCCAGACCCACCGCGGGGCCCCCGCCGTGCGCACACCGCCCCCCTCCTCCCTCCTTCCCTCCCCGGGCCGGCCCCCGGAGGCGTCACTCACTCCGAAGGGAGGGCACCTCGTCCCGGCTGAGAGCGGCGGCGCCCCGCGCCGGGCCGCGGCCGCCGAGCAGCAGGCAGCACGCCAAGAGCCGCAGCCGCACGTTCAGCATCGCCCCGGCACTGCACGCTCC
>VZTU01029250.1:64674-104559 GCA_013400835.1 Zapornia atra | reverse complement strand
GCTCAGCCGGCCATGGGAGCTTCGGCAGCTCGGGCCGTCTGCCCGGGTTGGAGTGGTGGATTCAAGTGGACAAAAAGCTCTGTATTAATCGTATTTTCCGTCTGAAAACCCTGCCGGCTCTTGCCTGTGCTCCAGGTGCTTCTGTCCTAAAAAGAACCAGAAACCACCACATACCCAGGGACCCCGGAGGTTGGGGACCACTGACAGCACAGTCCATGTTCACACACTTGCTGCTCTGTCCCCGAGCAACCCCACTTCTACAGAGACTTGGGCTTTCAGCTGGGTCTGCTGGTCAACTCAAAGTCATTTTATGTTCTGGCATGCAGAGAAATAGTTACCTGCTTCCACTGTGTACGTCCCTGTCTTCGGTCAAGTATTTGCGGGAGCTGCCCCACTTGGGTTGAGTTTCAGGCTTAGGGAAGCTGTGAGTGGTGGGGAGAAAGCCAAAAGCAGAACTGCTTTAACCTCTGGGTTAAAGATAGAGTGGTTTTACTGGAATCAGCAGGACAGTTCGGTTTTCATCTGCATAAGCATGTTTCTGCATTGTTCTTTATGCATAGCAGACAAGTATATAAATACACATAAACATATATGTAAATGTATAAAAATAAAAGTGCAGTGTTGGAGCATAACTGAACTGAAGCTCTGTTCCTGTGTGCCTATCCAATCGTGATACAGGGATGGAAACAGAAACCTCCAGGCTCTGGGGGAGCTTCTTGCTGGTGGTTTGGTAGAAGAAGAACTTGAGAAGCAAGTGAGGCCAAACCCTTAGAGAAGCAGATAACTGGGGGGAGGGGGGAGGGTCTCCCAGTTTAACAGAAGATAAAAAAGTCTGGCAGAGAACAAACAGCAAGAAACATTGCTGAATAAGCTGTTCTAGAAGTGACCTGACTTTACAAGACCGAAGGGTTGTAAGTCTCAAGGAACTGTAACATACCTCTCAAGAAAGCTGCAGCTTTCAGTGTTTCGGATTCTGAAGCAGCAGCTTGTTAATGAGATATTTAATGAGAACTGGGCCACTCAGAACTGGCTACATCAGGAGTATTTGGGCTGGTGCTTTGAGTACGGAGCTCCAGAAAAGGGCTCTCTTGCTCCAGAACCTGCCTCTGTAGGACACACTGGGAAATCACATTGTGTTCATGTTACTAGATTTAAAAATAAAGGCGTCAGTGAGCAAAAATGAGGCTGCTCTGGGCTGTGGGAAGAAGCCCCACCTCAGGTGGATTGTTCTGCTCATTTCAGTAAGATCAAAGTGTGCACGTTCTGATTACAGATTCCTAATAACATTTCAATAATGTTTTTGTAAATATTTTACTGAATGCAAATTAGCAACTTATTAATTCTGAGTTGTTTTCTTTGCTTCTTTTTTTTTCCTTTTGATATTCAGATCTTCCTCTTAGACTAAACAGGTTTTTACTGTCTTGAATCTATTCTGTTCTTAATAAACTGTTAAAACCTTTCTAGTGCAGCTGCAGTTATATTGACCTAGGTGTTTATAGCTAAGCTATACATACTTAACTGCTGTAATAAGATGTCTTTGTTGGCGTGTAAAACCAACATGGTTGGCATTATTTTCTGAAGTAAACTTGATGATATAGTTTACGTTATCTTAGACAGTAACTTGTATAACTTTTCTGTTTATTAATCTGGCGCTTTACCTGTCTTTCTGCAAGGCATTTGCTATAGTGATTTGGCTCCTTTGTTTAACTTTCCATCTGGAAGCCATTTTTTGGTAAATATTTTTCTCTCCATTTCTCTGTTGATGATCTGTTCTCTTTTTGCAAGTACTTGGACCCAAATATATATATATACACACACACATATATGCACTTATCTGAGCTGTTTTGCCTTTGCTATTTAGGTAGTCGATATAGATGTTCAGTTCTTTCCCCTGTCTTTGCTTAGACTTTAACTCAGCCTTCTGTATGAGACCTACACACAGATACAAACCCTATGTGCGTTCGGGGCCCTCATCCACAATCAGCCCTCATCAAATTCACGCTGATTCCATGTTCTCATAAACCCATTGCTTTTCCAAAGCCCACACACAGATCAGGTGTGTAATGTGCTCAGTGTTTTCTTGGGCAGTGCTAAAGGCTGAAGGTAGGTGTCTGGTTTTTTTCCCCTAGCAGCCAGAATGGGAATACCAAACCAAAGATTATCTGGAAAGAAAGAGAGGACGAAAACTGCTTGCATTAGCCATGCCCAGCAGGCAGGAACTCTGTCTTTTTCAGAGGCACCTTCCCAGATGCCATTTAGCTCTGAAAAATGACAGTTCCTGGGCATCTTGGATCAACTCCCAAGTTTGTATTCATCTTCCCTTTGACTTAACAGTTTTCCTGTTTACCCCAGGCACAGAACTATTCCAAATTATCAGCTCTGACACTCCAATAATACCTGGCTACAGGCACTGCTTCCACCTTCCCAGCCTCTTTGGACACCTCCCATCCATGCCCAGTGATACCCCTTTTCCTCTTGGCATCACATTTCTGTTACACCAGTCCACCCTGCCGTGCTCCCCGATGATCGCTGCAGCTGATAGACTCTGCCATTTCAGGCCCCATCAGCCCACACTGGGTGAGACGACCCCATGGGACAGCTTATAATGGCCAGGTTCAGGTTAACTGAAATCCCCAAAGTGCCAATTTCATGTCCACTAGTCGGAATGTGTTGGGTTTTCTTTTCCTGATAGTGACTCCAAATTTTATTTGTTAGCTGTTCATAGCTTTAGGCTAGAAACTTCTTTTTTTCCTAGAAAAAATCCCTTTTAAGGGTGATACCAAGAGCATTAACACAGCCTTATGCTGCTAAAACTCTGCCAGACAGCTGCTGTTCTTGCATGGGCATGCAGTGGGGAGAGTAACAACCTATGTGGCTGTTACTCTGCCCCATGAACCGCACCCTGGTAGTGAGTCCTCACCTTTCCAAGCCCTTCACCCCTCCTTTCCCAGTAAATGCTCACTTGCCACAGGTCTGCCATAGTTTGCTGTAAGGTAGATGATTTAGTATTGGGTAGAAATTTTACTGTCAGTTATAAATCTGACATGTTAGACCGGCTGTTCATTGGCAGCAGTATTGAATTCAGTAGCAGACAGACATTCATGTAATCCATCTGATGTAACATTAAGAGAGAAAAAAAAAATCCAATACTGCAAAGCTTGCAATAAACCCAAACTGTCTGATGGGGCCAGAGCTGCCTCTGGCCCGTCCCCATTAGCTTCTCAAAGCCCGTCTTTGCCATATCCTTTCCCTTTGAGATCCTTGGCACAAGCATACCTGCTACGTCACTCATCCTTCCATGTAACATGGTCCGCTTTTGCCATTCTTGTCCTTTTCTCATGAGGGTTCCCTCTCCATCAATACAGTGCTTACCCAGTACAGTGCTGCATACAAAATCTGCATGCCTTACCTGTATTTTTTGCCATATTTGAGGCTGTTAAGCACATCCTCATCTCACTGATACATGCACACCAGTAACATGCGTTTCACGTAATTTTAACTACCTGCAACTAAAGGAAAAATGGACCTATGCTAATAAATTATACACATGGCCGTTCCAGATGCCTCTCAGCAGTGAGGCCAGAATGACATTGTTAAAATAGAGGGTGAAAAGAGGTCTTTGCAACATCCCAAACATGTGCGCTGCGTCTCTGCAGGGAACGCTGAGAAAACAGGGAAGAGGCTGTGGCACTCTCTTACCCTTTGAAGCCCCTCTCCTGCACTCCTGGAGGGCAGGGATGCTACCATGCTGAGCAGGGAGCAGCTCTGGGTTTTCTCTTGATTGCTTTTTACTGAAGAGAAAGGCTGGTGTTAGGTCAGAACTTGCTGGCCTAGACAACCTGTGGCTGGAGATACTTTTCAAAGTGTTCCTATCCCTGTCAACTAGCACGGTTTTACAGAGCTCAGAGCCCTAATGTACAGCTGATCCGATGGCTAAAGCATTTCAGGAATTTCTCATGTCACTGATCTCAGTGTTTACTTAAATTTTCAACTCCAGCAAAGCAGCTAATATTTTGTTTAATTTTAAAGCATTTATGTACTTATAATGACTTCAAGCCTTTGTATACGCCCACCTACATCTACAGGGTAACAGACACATGCAAATACTTTGTTAGTGTAGGATCAGCATGCTTAAAACATGCAGCATGGCTGCCATCAAGGGAGCCTTCCATTGTCAGTATTGTAGTGAAATATATAGTAGAGTAAGACAATTCTTGCAAAGATTTTCCACAAAAGAGTACTTGTGTTCCCCAGAAAAGCTGTTAATATTAGCCTGTAGACTTTACTGAATAAAGCTATGACTCATTGTACTCAACACCAGAAATTACACATACTGTGATCAGCAAACATTATACTTTTAAAACAAACCAATAAAGCCATCATCTAATTGCTTAGCAGACACTTTACAATAAATATAAATCCCATAAAACTTTCACAACTTTTGTTTCATGGTTTAAATGCACCTGAGAGAATGTTTTCTCTGTGTTTCTCAATCATATGCAAACAGGTCTGTAAGTGAAACCATTCCTGACTTTTTTGCCAGATGTGCCTTCTATCCTGTGCTAACTAACCCTTTAAGCACAACCCTTCTTCATTTTATTAGGATGAAGCTTTGTAAATCAGGGTAATAGGGAATAGGCAGGTTCACCTATAAAAAATGGGAGTGGTCATCGAGTCTGTTGGTGAGGCACTGAGGGCACTTTTTGTCAGCCTCAGGAAAACTGATGTTTCCAAGTAAAGTCCTTTAGTCAGCATTTTCCCCCCACACCTGCATGCCTGTGCCACCCCACCAGCCAGCACTGGTTTGGCAGCAGAAATGCAAGGCTGCTCAGCAGCAGTCCAATCCTGCAGTCGCTAGTCTCCAGTGGCCACCACCACCAAAACTCCTCTTGCTGGTCCTGTTTCATCTCTGCACATCCTGCCGACCAAATGGTGCCTGTGTCCGGGAGTGGGGCTTGGCTCTGGTACAAACTGGAGTGGGCAGAAGTTGGAGGGTTGGAAGTAGCGTTAAGCTCTGACATTTACTATAAACATTTACTAAGAACAACGATTTAGGAAGAATGGACAACCCCTAACAATGCACCATCAATCTAGTCAGAAAAAAACCCCAACTGCACTGGGTGTAATACTCAGAGAAAGAACAAATGCTTGCAGAAACTCTAGGGCATAACGTGTACACGGTGCTGACATGACTCCACAGGTTAGCAGGAGGTGTGCCTTTCCACCTGGCATGCTCCTTCTCGGCAGAGCTGATCTTTTCTTCCAGCTGTGTGTACACATTTACACTCAGAAATCCTACAGCTGATGCAAACATTTACTGTGCTCATTAGAGAATATACATGCAGAGAAACCCAAAGTAATTTTACACCGCCTCTTTCCTTGAACCAGTTTCTTCTCAGGTGGAATAAGTTTTTTCATTAGATACCTTACTTGGTATTTAATAAAACTGTACAGGCATCTATTTTTTTGTAATCTTCAACGTTTTGTTTTGTGGTCAATCAGATATAGTCAGTCTTATATATGAGAATTTAAGAACCAGGATTTAAGAATGTCTGGAAGTCAGAGCTCCTATTGGTTTCACACAGCAGTAGAATCTGTCTTTATTACTTATATAATTATATTATATCCACACACATGTGTAGGCACCAGGGAACCACTTCTTCAAATTTCTGCTCTTTTCTCTGGATTTTATGCTGGTGAGATGATAGAAAAAGCAAAAAATATTTCTCCTTTGCATCTTTCCATGCCCAAATTGAAAATGTGTTAACAAGCACCGGAAAGAAATTAGATAGAAAAATCCCGATGATCTGTAGTCTCTGCTCTTTTCAGGTAGGAGAAGAGTAGCATTTGCTGGTGAATTGTTCCTGAGAAAGAACTAGACACATTTGTGAGAACAGCATCTTTTCTCCACAGGGAAATTCTGTTTACTATCATGAGATTGTTCATCATCAGATACAAAAGACAAACGCTTTGCATTCAGTAGAGCTGGTTCTCTGACTGTGAGTCACTGAAAGGTTCTAAGCACTTTCTAACCAGTGCCACTGAGGCATTTAAACCAGGCCTCTGATATGGAGAGAGGCAGGAAAACTCCCTATTCCTCTCCCTCCACCTTTTATCTCTTTACAATCTCAACATGGAAGAACTCAAGATTTAATCTAAATTACATCGGTGACTGTACAGCAAATCACACAAACTGAACTCGTCCTTAGTTTGAAATAAAGATTAAGATTAGATTAAGACCAGCCCAATTCAATGTGAACATTGTTGACAGTGTTTTCACGTGGATAGTCCAGCCCACAGGAAATTCCTAGATGTACATTGGGATTAATTTCCCGAGTGCCAACAGTGGGTAAAGCCTAAGGGACAGTATTTCCACCAGCTCCTTTGGGGTGCTGACTAATCGCCTGCCGTGAATGCAGCAGTGAGGGAGAAGCCTGCCCTCTTATAAAGCTCTGCATCTGCCAGGTCCAGAGAGCATCAAAATGGGAGTCCAAAATCTGTACTCTGAGGGAAGGAGATGTTGAACTGGTTTCTTGCTGCTGGTGTCCCAGGCAGCTTGAAGCAGTAGCTCTGGGGTCTGTGGGATGAATACGAGAGGTACAGAGGACTGTATTAGTAAAAAGCCAAATTTGCTAGATGGACCGTGGTTAGTTAGATCATCGCCTTTGTGTTGGCTCATGACACATTAACCACAGAGAACTTTCTCTCCTTGCAGACACTGATGGGGGGAAGCATGTCAAAAGTTTTTGTAACAATTCATTGATTTCAAGGGTTTCTGGGACTCTTAGCCTAAACTGCTCTTTTCTTGGTTCGGCATATTTTTCAGGCTTAATTTCTCCATCACCTTTGAGACTAATGCAGATTTTAGGCTACTGTTGTTTGTTTTGCTTTTCCTGTTTGGTTTGGAGTGGGGATTTTGTTTTGTTTTCCTTTTTATTTTTTTTAATCTGCCCTTTTTCAAATCTACCATAACCTAAAATAGAAGCAACTGAGAGTTTGTTACGTTGTAATTACAGTATAATTATAGGTCTTATTTTTAAGTCTGTTGAGAGTTCTGAAGAAAGCAAGTTTTAACCTCTCACCTAAGAAGATCAACAGGAGATACAGTTTGCCTTTGAACTAGAGTTATTAATTTTGAAACCCAGAGTTGGTGGTACACTTTTTTCCAAACACAGTTAACATCCAACTGCTGAACACTAAACAGAAATTTCCTGTTTCTTCATACATGAAGACCTTGATTTTATTTACCAACTCCTACCTATACTAAATGTGGAAAAAGCAATGAAAAAACCCACTGTTGAGAAAAGTTACCCAGTGGAAAAATGGTTTTTAAAAAAATTTATCATGCCTTGAGAACTTCATCTCTGAACACAGAAATGTCTTGAAGTTGTTTAAATTGTCCAATTTGATTAAAAAAAAATCTAAACTGTATTGAAATAGCATGAGGAAGAGAAAGGTTGGAAGAAAAATCAGGTTTCAACTCCCTCTGCTTTTGCATGATGACTCTTAAACGAGAGACTGACCCAACTTCAAGAAACAAAATTCTCATCTACCAAGATCTTTGAAGAGCCAAAGACTATATATTTATCTGCACTACCTGTGATTATTGTGCTTTTGTCCTCTCTGTCACTATTAGCTGATATGTATGACAGTGAAAACAGAAGAAAAGTTTCTAGACACAAACCATGCCTAGAAACAAACCAACCCAAAAAGGAGTGTAGGCTTAGGGGTAGAATACATGCTAAATTACATGCCATGAGTGTATGTTGTGCAATTGTCTTGGTTTCAGTGTTCACATTGTACTGTGAAGTGCAGGAGAACGTGCGCTCATGGTGTCCCTGGAGGATAAAACGGGCTCTGTTGTATTCTGAGCTCTGTTAGGGGTATGGAGGAATGTTCTCCTCCTCAGAGCAGGAAATTAGCAGACATCAAAATACATGACTTTTCATTAGAGGAAAAAAAAGGATTAAAGAGATAATAAGCACTTTTCCATGTAGTTCCAAAAAGATATTACTGCTGTCACACTTCAAAAATAAATGGATCTTTAGCTTTAAGCAAGTCGTGAAATTTAGAGGTCGCTCTATAAAGGAATGCCATATGTAATCAATCAGAGTTCCAGAAATAGGTTGCTTACAGCATTCATCCATTAACTCATTTCCTTGAAAAGTAAAGGATCACAAGTAGAAGAAAATCCAGACATTAAATCTCATGTGCTGTCTTGAAAAAGGGAGGAGAGGAGTTATGAAGTTGTGGGTTATACCAAAGCAGGGGAAATTTGCTAAGATTCATCAAGTGAGGTGAAAACAATTATAAAGACAGATGGCAACATTGGAAATGAAGAAAGAACAATAAAAGTATATTAAAATGCATTCAATTTTACAATCTTTATTCAAGATTAAATACCTCCTTTTTTACATAACCAAGGTGAGGCATTTACTTCTTTCTTTCAAATTAAACATTTAGATTGTGTCTCTCAAGTTTTGTGGGGCAATAACTCCCTTATGCCCCCTGCAAAACCAACTTGAACTTCTGTATAAAGGCAGAATACAACATGGAGAGCATTGCACTTCACATCTGAGTCTTGTATCCCAGACTCATTACCTACAAGTTATATTACAAAATGAACCTGAACGCAATCTAGGCATACCAAATACAGGTTAACATGCATCTTTCATGAATCAAATGAAAAAAATATCCCTTTAGCATATGCTACTGAAATTATGGTTCTACAGGGTGTAGAAGATACAGAAATACCATAAAATTGCTAATGATTATTCTTTTATTCAGTTTAACTCTTCAGTGAACAGAAGTATTACTATTAAAAAATGTTTTGGCCTCTCTCAAGGTCCAGCCTCAGGTCAAAACAATGTTCATGAAAACAGCAGAAAGACTTTTCCATCCCACTCACCACACACAAACCCACCTATAATTTGCTGGAGAGAAAAATAAAAGATGAACTTTGGTACAAATGCTACAAGATAAAAATAATATAGTTAAAAAAATATGGACACCACTCTTGTTTCTCAGGTGAATGCCAAGTAACATCTTGAAAGTTCTCGAAATCTGAGGGTTTAGTCAAAATTTATGATCTAAATTAATGCTGTTGAAAGGATAGCTCATATAAATGGGCCTCGTTCTTTGATACCTCTCAATATTAGAGACCTTCTTCACTACGCCTTTCTGATTAATTCTTTGAGTGGTATCCACCCTGATGATTTTGAAAGTGCACAGAACACTTATAGTAGTCAGTTACAGCGGGGAAATTGCAAAACATACTGCCTGATTTTTGTCAGAGAAATTGCTAGGAGTAGTGCTAGGACTGCAAACATTGTCTACATACCAAACTGGATCTTTGTTGATGAACAGAAGATGCAAGTGATAAGACGACAGCAAGTAGCTTTGTGAAAAGAAATCTCCTGTAGGGAGTATAGACCACCACATTTGATATGAAATGTGAACACCATTTTGTTAATAATGTTTGAATACTGAAATATTTCATTATTGAAATGGGTGACCTACAGGAGGGCTTCCAACCCTAATATTGAGAAGCAGTACCAGACTTCTCAGAAACAGAACTTAAGCTATATAATAAACTGTGTAGATTTTTACTACTTTAAAAATTAATAAAAATATTTTCTTTTTTTTCAGAGTATGTTTGTCATTTGGTGACTTCTACATGAAAATGAAAGAGTAACAGACAATTTACATGGGCTAAATCCAGATGTCCCTAATCCCTGAGGCAATCCTTACCCAAATGGAATCCGAGACAGAATTCAGGGGCAAACTTTGTCCCCTCTGAGTTTATCTGTGTGCCAGGGAAACAGGATTTGGTCCCATGTGTAACTTAGACTGATATCTGTGGGAATCCAGTGGTTGGAAGGGCTGCAGATACAAGCCTTTGTCTGTGCATAATTTCGACTACGAGATATGCAGGAATACTGGCGAGCAAGGATGTGAACCTGTAATTCATCTGTTCTGGATTAATGACAGCCATAATTTCCTGCAATAATTTTGTATTTAATACGTGGTTATAGCATAGCCTTCTTTCCAAAGGCATCTGATACTGTTCATTTCTTTTTGCACAGAAATACGTACTATAGGCTCTAATCCACTAATAGACAGCACTGACCAGTTTGTTTAAACAAAACAATCCTTAAACCAAAACTAATAGTTTCATTGAAACTAGATCCTCATCTGTAGCCATTGACTCCTGTCAGCTTTGGATCAGGCCCTAAAACAGGCACGGGTCAAAGCTAGCTCACAGATCAGTCTCAAATCCAGGAACTGGGGAGGATGTAGAGACTGAAGTTGCACAGACTTTCTAAATATTTATTACAAAATGGATACGGAGCTTATTAGATCAAATATATGATTTACCATAAGGAATGTATGTATCTGTTTGTCTGTGACTCTGTTAATGTACCTGCGATTTCTAAGCCTTTTTTCTTAAGTATATTCACATGTACATTTTGACCATCTGTTCCAGAGCACTAAAATTGCAGAGGAAAAGCAATATTACAAAGTAAAGTACATTACTGGTAGCTTAAAATAGCCTGATGTTGTAATTTTTTATGTCAGCATGTTAGCTGTTGGGGCTGGTTTGTTTTTTTTCTCCCTGGTGCCAGGCATAACAACAGCATTACAATGTAAGAATTTATGGCAAGTCATTAATAGCTAGCTAAAACTGAGATTTAAAAATCCTCATTAACAACATGGAAACGAATATGAAGTGGAATCCACAGATCTATTTGTTGCTTAGTTTGGAAAAAACCCACAACCGACCCAATCCACAAAAACCCAGCAGCCCAGAAGAGCTGAATACATTATTTCACACATGAATAAATGGTTTGGCTTCTGGACATTGAAAGAACCTCACAATTTTGGATGTGTCAACAAAAGAGTATTGTCCTTGTGTGTGATACTGAGTCTTTGTGAGTGAACTTTCCCTGCATGGGTAGGGCTCCTGCAACGGTTCATGTAACAATCCAGCATGCAAGGTTTATTTTGAGGATGTAAATGGTGAAATGGAGGTTCCAGTAATCCTCTGGTTTAAAGTTTCGCTATGAGGGTCTCTAATTTACAAAAATTGGAAAATAAAAAAATAAATACTTTTGTAAAAAGCAGCCTCTGCCTGGAACATAAAAACAACTCTGCAAGTGAATAGGGGCTTGGTTTAGCTTTCCCTGAGATAGCCCCAGGGACTGGGTTCTTAAAGAGCTTCAGACAGCAACAAGGAAAGAAGGAAACGGGATGAGAACTAAGAATCAGAGCGCAGAGCGCGATGTTTCTGTATACCTTAGATACAGAGAAGATAGGCAATAACACTACCTTTTTTGGATGAAAAACTACTCAGTCAAACAGGTGATACGAGGAACCTCTAATGTCAGTAGTTTAAGCAGCATTTATGAAAAAAACCAAACCCCAAACCTTTTAAATTTAAACCAGCCCACCAAATAGACTGGTGCAAATACATTCCTAAACACCAAAACATGGGATCCTATGTATGAACAAAGTGGTATACAGGTCATTGTATACACCTAATTTCACAAAAATAGGCTTCCATGTGATAATTTTTATTCCTTAGCATTAATGAGAAAGTGAAAATATTTATGATGCTTTTTTTTCTTAAGATGGGGGGGGCTTTAATATTAGGAAGGGTTTTTTAATATCTCTACTAATCTTTACCACTAAGATGTTACCTGTATTTTTCCCAACACAAGATATATTTTCTCTAGCAGAATGATTATGTCACTGCAGCGTGCAAACAAATACCCCGTAATCAGCTGAGAAGAAATGAGAGCTTTTAGATTTCTTGCCAGGAAAACAAAGTTTGTAGTGTTGGAGGTGCTAATAGAAATCTGCAGCCATGGCCCCTTTTTGCTTTTCTTGGTTCTTGTAAGTTACGTTTTTAAAAGTGGTGGTTGAGCCTCTGTACAGTGGATTTGTTTCCTAGAAAAAGCGAAAAAAAGAGAGAGATGAAAGAAATGGAAGTCACACAGTGACTCATCTTGCACTTGCAGTTGCTCCAGCTGCAAGCAGAAGCAGATGTAGCTGCACACCACTGCCTTGAGCGTACCTCCTCGTCTTCTTTGGAGCCTCCTAACTCACTGTGCTTTTATGGGATGTCAGTTTCCCCAGTCATGATTTTGGAGAGCAGTAACACACCCTCTTTCTGCTGTTTCTTTTCCCTAGTGAGGGCTTCTGGTCTGTTCCTTGTACAGAACGAATTTTGTACCTTTGCTCATTTTAGAATAGCCTCCAGCACCTCACTTGTAATTCTAAACCACTGAAATTCAGACTGGTCCATATGAAGCAGCACCAACCAGTCTAGGGTCAGGAACATGCTTCTGCCTCCAGAATGAAAGTAAGGCTTTACCAAATACGTCCAATTTGTGTATCAAATGTTGTGGATTCTAAAAGGACAGATAGTGTCTTGGTGGTGAGAGGTGACTTGTCATGGTCCTCTTGCTTGGGCTACACAGACTACTATGCACTAGGAGAAGGGCAGATTCTACCTGGGTTTTTAATCTTGGCCTCTCATCATTCACTTCATAGACTGACATGTTTGTGTTGGAAGGAACCTCAGAGATCATCTAGTTCCAATCCTCTGCCATGGACACCCTCCACTAGCCCAGGCTGCCCAAAGCCCCATCCAATCTGGCCTTGAATACTTCCAAGAGGGAGCATCCACAGCCTTTCCAGGCAGTCTGTGGCAGTGCCTCATCACCCTCACAGTGAAGATTTTTTTCCTAATATTTAACCTAATTTTCCTCTCAGTTCAAAGCCATTACCCCATGTCCCATCAGTCCATGCCTTTGTAAACAGTCCCTCTCCAGCTTTCAAACCTTCCTATCAATGGAAAAGAAAATTAAAATGCTTCTATCAAGTGTACTCTTCACTTCCCTCTTACCATATGTAGCTCTTCCGAAGGTTTAAAAAAAACCCCAAACATTCTCAAGTGGCCTTGCCTATTAGTAACTGATTTTTTCCCATCTCAAAAACTGAAAGGCCAGCAGTGTCCATTCTTGCAGAAATGTTGCAATCACAAGGGGCTGTACAAGAATGGATCAGGGTGAACTGCAGCATATTGCCCATCTGCTCAACACCCACCAGAAATGCTTACTCAGCATGCTTTTTTCCAGGGGGCCTCATAAGTCTTAAAACTTTTGCAGAAGAGCAAAAACATTGAGGGCAGAAAGGAAAGAAGAAAAGGGAACATGTGGTGTACGCTTGTATTAGACGTCCACAAGCTATAGATAGAAGATAAGGCCTGAATTTGCCTGTTAGCCCCGTTTTGGACTGCTTACATTCATTGCCCCTATGTATGAGCGGGCTCTCATCATGACAGAAGCCATCAACGATCTCTATCCTAAAATGGGCTCTACTTCTGGGAAGAAGGCTACACCTCTGATAATTGCACAGGCAGCAAACAACTTTGCTGAGATTAATAAAAGACAAGGTAGCAATTAGGACACAACTAAAAAAAGAAGTGTTATCTCTGCACTTCTACACATGGAAGAAATTAAGCCAGGAGATCAAACTCTGGTTATTTTTCACACCCACCCACACCCAAATAATAATAAGAAAATAATAATTTTACATTATAAACGACTAAAGGTGGTGAAAACCTATCAGTAAAATCTAACCATTTAAAAGAACAAAACCAATATAGAGAATTTTAAAGAGAGTTGTGCATCATGCAACCAAATTAAAGAAACCTCATACAAAAATCAAAGCATATAACTTACTGTTTGCCATTTAACTTTTGATTTTTCTGCTTCAAACTTGGCCACCTCTTTTCTGTCTTGAACTGACACCAGTAGTTTCCATATACAAAGTAAACCAATGCCAATGAGAAGGATTGCAAGAGCGACACCCACCATTATCATTGGGATATTTGGAATCTGGGGGCAATCTGTGGAAACAAAACCAGTTATGACCGTGGATATCCATCGATACATTTTTGGCAATTAAAGCCAGCTAAGAGGCATGCTGGGCTTCTCCTTTGCTGTGCATGCTTTTTCTTTCAAGTCTGTGTTATTTTCCACCAGCTAGCTCGCTGTAGCATTTGTGAAACTGGATGGAAAATACTGCATTAAAACGTTTTAAAAAAAAAATTAAATTGCTAAGTACTTCTACTGTTTTTTACCACTTCAATTAGCAGCTGCAGGGCCAGAGTCTGAAGAGAAAAAAAATAGAAAATTGTTTTCACATCTATGTCAATATAATTCTAAAAAAACAGGGCTGAGTTGACAAGATTATGAATTTTGCAACATTACAACTGTAGCTCTACTTTGACTGCTACTCAGTGTGTTGCAGAGGAAAAGATTCTAGCAAGGTCTGTATGAGGGTAAAGTCACCAATGTTATTGAGAAAAGAGAGGAAACTGCATTTCTCTCATGAAAACAATGAGGAAAACATCGATTAGACTTGCTGAAAGTGTTGGACTGAACAACTGGAAAGAATTTTATTTTTCAAGTTGTGCAATAAGTTTTATCAGACAATATTTCAGAGAGTCAAAATTAAAACTTAAGGTTTTACTTTACCAAAACACAAAAAAGTTTTATTATTTTCACGTTAAAAATTATTGCTCATGAAAGTTGCTGAATACTACTATTTTACTAAATTTTCTGCTGAACCATTGTAAAATCCAGCACGGTCCTATTTGCCTGACATGTCGGTATTTTACATTTCTTTTTTTCTCAGTGTCATCATTTCACTAATTCTGAGGGTCAGGTTTGAGCAATGGGTTAACGCTCAGGCTACTAGTGCTGTCTTGACTTTTGGTTTCATAAATTCAACCAATTTCCAGAGCATTTCTGGAGGTCTCATCTCAGTTCACGTTGGCATGCATTGCAGCTGCTGCAGCACAATAGTTTCAGTGCATAGGGGAAGAACAGCAGATGACAGCAATGCTGGCCGTTGTAGAGGGATATGTTGCGAGAGGACAACTAAACAGCATTTCATGATCTGTGCCTTCCTTAAAGTATGTCTTTCACACACACACACCCCTCCCCCCAGTCTACTTTAAATGCATAGTAAATGTATTTAATAAAGATAAAACCTTACTCTTAAAGTTTGAGTCTCAGGGGTGTAGCTTACAAAGGGATGTGTTTCTTTAGTATTAGCTTTGTTGCAACCATCTTTGCTGAAATAACCTGTACAAAGCCAGAGTACTGTTCTTGCAGTACGAGCTGCTTTTCTGCGCAGTGTGTTCCCTTCTATTCTCACTCAGATGCTAGAGAAGGGCGATGCAAAAGGTTAACAAAACAAACGCCGTTTGTGCCAACAGAAAACAGGTTTACAAATCTGCATTTAGCACCAAGACCCTGGGTGTGTCCAAAAAATACCGGTTTTATTGCCTAGAAACTAAACTTTGGCAGCTGCAAAGCGGTGTCTGTGTTCTGTCCTACAGGATTAGGAGCTTTAATAAAAAATCAGTAGTAAAAAAAACCAGTAAATAAAGAAGCAATGTTAGATAAAAGGATATAGAGAATATATTGAATATCTATTAGCTATGCAAAATTTTCAAAACCTAATGAGATTGCAATATTAAACATTTACTTTAGATTTTCATCAGGTATACCCAGCCAGATAATCTTTGGGATATTTGTCCATCTACAAAGTACATGTCATTTCAAAGTGTATTACAGTTTTCTAATACAAACAACTTTGTTATTGTCATCTTAAAATGTCAGAGGTATTTAGAAAAATTAACTTGCTCTTGCAGCCCAGGGATTATTCTGCACACCTTTCATGAAAAGCCAAATACTTCTTTTGCTGCTGCATCAAGTAGGTGCTCTTTTGACTGGGCAGAGGAGAGTTACAAACACAAGGAGGTGCAGTGCTGCTTTAAAGAACTCAGCTTCTACATAACTCACCCTGCCCGTGTCTTTAAATCACATTTCACGTAGAAAAAGCAACGTTCACTTCTTACCTTTCTGTTTTATGCTATGAATTACCGTCCTTCCCTGTTCATCCATAGCCAGTAGAAACGTGGTCACACATTCGTTTTCTCCCTGCAAAGAGCAAGGAATGGATTTATCCTCCGAATAATCTGCAGAGGGAGGGAAAGGAAAAGAGAAAAAAAAAGAAGTCATTCATCAGATGAAATGAAATTTAACATGTAACAACAAGAGAGGCTGCTGGCTTCATGTTTTTCACAGCCTTGTCTGTGGATGGTAAAGTGTGAATAATGAAAACGGAAATACATTCAGAATTTCTACTAAATTGAATAGCTTTTCTTCCACCTCAAGTTTTGTTTTGTTTCAGATTTTTCATTTCTGTTTCCAAAGAACTCATCTAGGTTGTCAGTCCCCACTGATCGTCTAGTGCACCTTACTGATCTGGGGTACTGTGGATTTCAGTGACTTGGAAGTGCTTCCAAAAAACTTAGCCAGGAAATGTAATAGTCCCTGGTTATAGGGCAAAGTAAATGCTGTGTTCTCTCTGGGTTGCAGCTACTCCTACCCTCCTTAGATCATATTTCAGAAGTCAATATGCATACATCAAACAGCAACAGATACTGTCAAAAGTGCTGCCATCTATTTCTTCCATGATACCCCATCAATTATTAGCATGTCCAGTATCCTCACAACAGTAAATGTAAATTAATAACAGAAAACTGCGATCTTGGGATCTTCGCAATGTGATTCCAGAGGAAGCAGGTAAAAAGTGACCTGAGATGACAGTTTGCCCTAATTTGTCTCTCCATTTCATGTAGAGCTGCAGAAAAACTCAATCAATTTTTTTTTTCTCCAGATGATTCTTATCTGGGAAGCCTTTTCTGCTGAGAAAAGTTCATTCAAAGGGAACAAGGAGGCAGGAGGAGGCTGCCTGTGAGGCATGATATAAAACAAATAAGATGATTGAAAACTGAGACTACAGGTCCAGAGCTAAAAATACCATAAATTTGGAACCTCACTGTTGTATAATATATTTAGAGAGCAAAAATATCCAACCCTGTAACTATGTGCAATAATACCTCTATGGCTGAATGCTTGTTATGTTTTCATTTAACCCATTATTTAAAGAGCATTGGGAACCTAGGCACGCTTTCAATACAGCTTTAGTAAAACTTAGGGTTTTATTTTTAGAGGCAAGCATCCTGGTTTTGGCTGGGATAGAGTTAATTTTTCTCCTAGCAGCAGATACAGTGTTGTGGTTTGGATTTAGAACAAGAACAGTGTTGATAACACAACGATGTTTTAGCTGTTGCCAAGCAGTCAGGACTTTTCAGCTTCTCGTACTGCTCTGCCAGAGGGAAGGTGGGGGGCACCCAAGGAGCTGGGAGGGGACACAGCCAGCGTGGCTGACCCAGACTGGCCAGAGGGATATTCCATACTGTGTGACATCATACTCTGTATATAACTAAGGGATTGACTGGGAAGAAATGCAGGAACTAGCTGAGCATCAGCTTCAGTGGTGAGCAATTCTGCTGTGCATTAGTTGTTTTGTATATTCTTTTATCATTATCATCTTTTTCTGTCTTATTAAACTGTCTTTATCTCAACCAACTTTTACCTTTTTTTTTTTTTCCAATCAGTTCTCTCCTCCATCCCACTGTGGGGATGAGAAAGGGAGCGAGCATAAGGCTGTGTGGTTGTTGTAGCTGCCGGATGGATTAAACCATCACCATAAGAAAAAAATAGTAAATTCCTCAAACATTTCTTCAGAAATAATCATCACTTTGACCTCTCCAGTATTTCTTACCCAGGCAAAACTTCCTTAAATTTCACAAACAGCTGTGCTAAAAATCTGAAGTCCTTAAATTTTAACAGCAAGAAGGCTAACGAAACATAAGCAGGAATCTCCTAGGAATATGGATTTTAAAGGAATCTGTGGTACACAAATAAGTTCTCACTTTTTAAAATTTATATTTCATATTATCATAAGGTTTGATCTTGTAGAAAAGACTCTTAAACACCGTAGAGAATATGAAACAAACAATTGACTACCCCACAGTCATTTCCTCTGCTGGTTTCAACTTGAGAATCACATTTGGTTGGATTGTAATGGAAACATGCTTCTGATTTGTGATAATCTTGTATTTAACCTGTTGCCTGCCCTTGGCAGCAGAGCAATGTGTTATCTTTCAAGGTGACAGGCGGACAGGACTTGCTGATTTAACAAGATTTGGCTTTGTTAGAAGAATCACAAACTGCAGACTGAGTGCACTCAATGAATGGCAGTCAGTGCCAGGTCACAATTCCAGTAACATTGTCACAAGTTTTGCAATATTTGTTATTTCCCAACACTTTTAAGCAAGCAGATCCAAAGAATATTACCCTTTTTTTTTTTTTTTTTAAGGCAGGAGTTGGCTACACTGAGCAGAGAAAAATTTGCAATCATATTCCAAATATCATCCAGAAGGCATAACTGCAAATATATCAGTTATTTTAAAATATTAATTTTTACCACTAATGCCATAGTTTACAATCAAAGGGAGCAGAGGTCTGATGAAGTACAAGATGTAGAAACAAAAGCAAAGATGCGAGTTCAGACTATTCAGAACCAGACTTATGCTCAGTATTTTAATTTCTCAGATGCTATTTTTAGGATGTGGGATCCCTAAGAGATGCTATTACATAGGCTATTTTCAGTTCCTAAGCACAAAAATTTGCCTAGGTAGGTAAACTTTACACCTTTAATTTACAACTGTGTAAGTTTTCTCTGTTCTGCAGTGAATCATCATACTTTTCCCACGCCTGCCTTCATCCTAATTCCATTAACTTCAACAGCACTTCAAAACAGTGGAGTCATGGAGGAAGACTTGAGTAACGGTGGCTAGTTGAACCTTTCAAGTGTGAAAGACTGTTTCCTAACAGGTACTTAGATAGAGGATTTTAAAAAAAAAGGAAAATAACTCTTGAAATTTAAAAGTTCTTATGCCCTTTACTGTTAGTCTTTTGGTCAACAAAATGTTTGGGTTGTTTTACAGTTTCATCTCACCGAGTCAGAACAGAGCAGCACTGACTTAAAAGCTTATTCGGGCTTCAGCATCCCCTTTGCTGCTGTGCCGACACCTTTGTGAGGTGTCGACACTATAGGGTAGGAAAAAACATCTGTCCAAGGGAATTGTAACTGTCCCTGTGGCGCCTGTGGTGGGAGCAGCCTGCTGCCCTGTGTCCCTGCTGCAGAGAGCACGGACAGAAGCCCGGCACCCTCTGAACAGAGGCAGAGGAGGCTCAGAGACTGAAGCAGGCATTCACAGGGAAATGTAAGGCCTGTGCCTTTTTGTTTGTTTATTTTGGGTTTGGTTTTTTTAATGTTCCACAGTTCCTGTCATTGTGTTGAAACAGAGATGTGCAAAAGAGAAAGCAAATCTTTAAGTGGTAATATTTTCTTCAATGGAGAGCTATTTCTAGTTTTCAAAAAGCCTTGAAGTGTTAAAGAACTTGGAATGTAAACCAGAATGAAGCCGTATGCTACCCTATGAACCTGCTCAATAACCTGTCTGAAATATTTGTGGTGGTCTAGTTACATTTTTTTTGTTAGGTAATACACTTTTGATTTTAGGATTTTTTTTTAAATTATTATTTCCAAGATATTTTTTCCCCCTCAGGACTTCTTAGGGAGGCTACCATGCCAAAACCAATCCTTTGAGCTATTACACAAGCATTTAAGATGAAACACAGTTTACAACAGCTTGGTTGTTCGGCGTTTTTTGGGAGGATAGGATGGGAAGGGTTATCCAGCCTTCTCAACAGCAGCCATAACTGCTACAAATACATTTTAAATCTAAAGTACTAGCTGATGGTCCCAATTAGGGTAGCACAGGACACGAAGGAAAGGAAATAAGCAGGAACAGGAGGTGATGTTGCCATGCTCATATCCCTGTGACCTCTGTGTGGGAATGAAGCCACGTAAGTGGCTGTTCCTGCTCTTGATTAGAATTCATTGTACATGAAAGTAAAATGCTTTACGTATTCTGAGGTACAAATATCTGCCATCTGGCAGTAGCAACCTGAAGGCTTTACAAACTCCAGAGATATACTAAAAGGTCTCTCATGTTTTTAAAGCTTGTAAAGACATTTTTGTATTTCTAAACAAATACTGATGTCTAGAAAGGCAAAGCATAATAATAATCTTAATAGAAATACAAAATTAGAATTAATTTTCCTTTTAAGGGCAAGCACTGCAGTCTTTGCACTCCAAGCTATGGAGTAATGTTATCAAAATCAAAAGGTGTAACATTGTTGGAAAGATGCATATCAACGAAATTTATGTACCCATGCAGCTCTGGATGGGCTTCCATCAGTTTGCAGGCAGAAGCCCTAGATGGGCGTATGGCATTCTGCACTGTCATCCCAACGTTTACATTTGTCTGACTTCATGCTTATGTTCACGCCTGTGGTATGGATATTGAGCACCTGTGTCCTGCCTCACCTAACAACTGCTTTTTGCCATATGGTGTTAGAGCTGCCATAAGAATAAATACAGACTGCCTACTCTATGGGCAAGCACCTTCTTCCACAGGAAAGAAAGACCTTGATGTAGTATTTCATTATAAAGTGTTGCGGTTTTTTTCCCTGAGAGTACTACTTCGTTAAAGGTTAATTCCTATTCCAGAAATTCCCATTGATGGAGGGCAATTTTGAAGATGTGCTTAGCCTTTAGGATACCAGGAATGCGTCAATAAAACCCAATGAGCAGCAGAATGCCTTTGCCCCAGGTTAGAGGGCCCTGTCTAGGTGCCTAATCAAGAATCTGAATAAAGGCTGGAGTCAGGTTTTGCATTTGCATGGTGAAAGCAGCTCCACTGGAGCTCCTGGTGCATATGTGTCTTAACCTCAGGGGCTTTCATCAGCCACTGATTTGCAGGGACCAGTATTTATTAAATTCTGCCCTTTCTTGCATAAACTGCTTGGAAAGTATGCATGATCCAATGAGTTAATTAACCTGGAGGAGTAATAGCAGCCCTGATCTGCATTTCCTACTTACCACAGAAGAACTGTAGACAGACAGCAATTGCCTTATGATCCCTAATATAATTTCACAGCAGAAAACCAGGGCTACTTTCAAACATAAAATTACTGAAAGCAGAAACCATTGCTAATCATGCACACAGAGAAAAGGAAGACTGAGTGTACAAACCCTCTGCAGAGCTGACAGTTGCATCAACCAATTTGCATTTCTCACTGCATTCTCCTGGTGACTTGTCCTCGGAAGCCAAGTGACATTCCACACAGCTCCTGCAGAAAACAATTCAGCGGCTCATCAATCTCTGCCTGTCACCACGGAACAATATAAAAGCCAGTATGTATGCATCTGCATTTTAAAAAGAAGCTAAACAAAAGGTCATGTGCTATGGATACAGTAGTTCTCAGAAATATGATAGGTATTGCCACCAAAAAGAAACCCCAACTAAGACTCCCAAATGTACCTGAATAAAGGCATTGTGGATAAACTCTCTCTTGGCCTCTTTTTCTCCCAGCTTACTAGCTACCAGACAGAACTCCAGGCAACATTATACGTGTAGGTCTATCAAAGACATGGGGTTACTCACACAATACATTAATTTTCAAAAACAAATACCCTGACCCAGCTCACACTAAATACCAGCTGGAGGAATCCCTCCCAGTATGAACAGTATCAGAAAGTGACTTCTGAGACATCAAGCTGAGGCACCTATTGTAAGCCTGCCTTTGTTGAAAGTCTATTGAATAATGTATTAAAACACTATTCAGGTGTCCCTACAGATGCTCTTGATTACCTGTTTCAGGAATTACTTACTCAGATGCTAATTATACTAATGCAATTTATTGGAAAATTATTTATTTAATGGTGGAATGATATAAGTATTATCTAAAAACACAGAGTTTAAGCCAATTCCTTTAGAAGTGTCTGAAAATCTCCTCAGAAATTCAATAAGGATTTTAATAAATCCAGAGTTCCTTCACAGAAAAAGGAAATGATGAACCAGATTCATATATGAAAATTTCTAATGCAAAATGTATCTTGCTGATTCTTCAGAAATACCTTTAGCCAGATGGAGGGGCTGAGACTGAGCAGCAGCCTGAAGGACTGACTGCTTAAAGAAAAGGGAACTGCAACCAAACACCCAAAAAAACCCCCCAGTCATCTCCTGTTGCATTGAGTTACATATATCCATGAGAATACACTGAGGCTGCTGAGATTATCTTCACAGGATGGAGATGACCTTGTCACTTGCTCTGGAGATGGTGAATAGTAAAAGTGAGCATGTAATGAGATAGCCTCTATCTCACAGAGACAAATCCAGTGTTGTTGGTGGTTTTGTCATATTTGCCATGTTTCTCATAGCTCTCTTTCTCAGCTGCCTAGCCATTAATCTCAACCCCCTCTGACCTGGTCTTTCAGCTCCCCCAGGTACCCTACCCAGGTAATCCCCATGTTCTCTCTCTTCTGGCTTTCCCTGCCCTGCAGTTCAGGAATGAAAGTGACTGCAAGAGAGAGGAGAGATCTAACGCTGCATACAATATATATATATTTAAATAGGCTAATGTAATGCCCAACACGTAACTTTGTATCTCTTTTCCTCTGCCACACTGAGCAGAGCAGAGCGGCAGCATTGTCCTTTGTGTTTAGAGCAGCTGTATGCAGGAGCTCACTTTGCTTGAAGCTTTGAACAAACTGCTTGGCTTTGTTTCGCAGGTCCAGTCTAGTACTAACATACATGATGATTAAATCACATGCCATAGAACAGCTTCTCATCTCAGATGCAGTGCAGCCTGCAAAGACAGGCATGAAAATGCAGCACTGGATAGGTGGTATGGAAGAAAAATGGGCCTCAATTCTAAATAAGTAGTAGTAGTGACATCATAATGAAACATTAATGCAGCTTACACTGACTGGGTGCTCAGCAAGCAAAACCAGGGTCACCAACACCACATGTTCCATGAAGCCTAATTCAATTTATAGCTTTAATTTCTACTCAAGTCTGTTTGTTTTGAACTGGCTTTAGTTCTGCAAGAGCTCACATCATACAAGTGTAAGCAGAGGCATGCTTAGAGCTGTCAGCTTTGTGTTACACCCATTTTGTATGCTCAGTGAGCAGAAGACGCTTCAGTATTTATAGTCAATTTATCATCAACTTATACATGACAGACAGCTACCCACTGATTTCATCCCTGGACTATGACCCAGTTTATCATAGTTGGGTCCTTAATTCAGCCAGGTTTAACTGAATTTGGCCTATGAACTTGCACACATGTGAAGGTTGAGCAGACAGCATGACCTTATTAAATCATGAGAGTGGTAATACAGAGGCCGTGTTTTTTCTGCAAGCCCTCTTTTTCACTGTAGCAGCTATGCTGGGATGTTTTAATTTTGTTCTGTTGACTGGAAGGAGGTTCATCTGGTTTTGTCTGATGTCACTGTGTAAGGGCACCATTCCAATTCGCTGTCCAGCCAGGGACAGCAGTGGAAGTGTGATGTTTTACTTGTGATGCCTGAAGGTGCTTAAATTGTTTTCCATAAAGTTCTTTTGTACAAGAGTAATGTTGACAAATAGTTGACATACAAGTTATGACTATATCCCTCTTAAAGGCTGAAGCAGCTCTTGGGCTCTGCTCTGTAAATCCAGCTAACAGCAATAAGTACACTGCTGAGGCTCTGTAGGAAATAGAATGATCGAATCACAGAATGCTTTGGGTTGGAAGGGACCTCAAAGATCATCTAGTTCTAACCCCTTGCCATGGGCAGGGACACCTTTACTCAAGCAGGTTGCCCAAAGCGCCATCCAACCTGGCCTTGCACACTGCAGGTAGGGGTCAGCCACAGCTTCTCTGGGCACCCTGTGCTAGTGTCTCACCACCCTCATAGTAAATTATTTCTTCCTAATATCTACTCTAAACCTATGCTCTTTCAGCTTGAAGCCATTACACTTTGTCCTGTCACTACACTCCCCGGTGAACAGACCCTCACCCACTTTGCTGTAGGACCCCGTTGGGTATTGGTAGGCCATAATTAGGTCTCCCCAGAGTCTCTCTTCTCCAGGCTGAACAAGCCCAGTGCTCACAGCCCGTCCTTGTAGGAGAGGTGCTCCAGTCCCCTGATCATCTTTTTGGCCCTAGATACCCAGACCTTACAAACATCAGAAGTATGAAAACAGCACATTACCGCCTGGAACTGCAAGGGTCACCGCAGAGTGGGCATTTTTCACACGTATGACCTGAAGCCCCTGGGTGGGTGCAAGCACAGGACCCACAGACGCATTCACCTCTCCCACTGCACAGTGACCCGTCCTCAGCAATGCAGGCACTGGTGTCAGTGGTGCAGTTACAGTATTCACCGGTCCATCCACTGTGGCACATGCATTCCCCACAGTCACAGTCACCATTGCCTGGAAAAACAATTGTTGTACTTCAAATCAGTCTCCTAAGAATGCGAACGATGGCCTCTTTCCTCACACTAAAGCATCTCTCTTCTTTCCCCAGCATTTTCAGTTTTAAGCCAGAGGATCAAATTTTCGCTTAGGCTGGCTGCAAGCCAGCACAGCTCCATTCTCCTCACTGGAGTCCTCTGCACAGATCTTATCTCCTGACAGTGCGCAACCTAATGGGTAAATCCTCTTTCATTTATAGCAGTGTAATTTCAGGCTATCAGTTCAGCACAATCTCACGGCTGGTTCCTGCCCATTTAATGCTATTCCCATTGTTTCGATAGAATCTATTCTGATCTATAATGGTATAGCCCAGGCCAAAAGTTCTCAAATTCTGACTGTATCTTATTAAGATAAACCAAGAATCATTGGGATTACTGCGTTAAAATTATAAAAATATCAGAATGATCCTAAAAGTGACTAATAAAGATTGTTAAGATCGCTATGCTTTGATACTTATGTGAGGTCATGCATGGGCTAACACTAGTGTATGTCAATACACTTACCTAAACTTCCTCAGAGCTACAATCATCCACAGCCACTAAAAGCCTGACCCAGCGTGACGGTAGCTGATGTGTTCCAATAGACCCAAGCCAACTTAGAGTAACCATGGAGTGGGTCAAGGTGACTCATTTTTAAATTTGAAAACAGGGCTAAGAATTGTTTCTTGCTTTAAGTCTAAAGATCACTCAAACAGTAATTACGCTTTATACAGATTATAAGCAATAGAACACATAGTAAAAAGGAAGATTCACAAGCTCGCAGGCAAGAGTGAGACAATAGAATTCTGAAGTGCAGACACTAAAAACAGCACCAAGGAACGGTACCTCCACACAGGAGCCCTCTGTGTCTCACACACGAGAAGTCGTCGCACTCGCAGCGCGGCCCATACACCTTCCCGTACAGGGACGGGTGGCACACGCAGTGCCCGCAGTAGCAGTCTCCTCTCCCACTGCAGGAGCTCTGCTCCCCTGAGCCCTTGCAGGAGCTGGCACCGAGGGAGCTCTCGTCGCATTCGCAGTGTGGCCCCATGTAGCCCGGGCTGCAGACACACACCCCGCACTCAAATGATCCTTTCCCCTCGTTGCATTTCGGGCTGTTCACCTCGGCCTTTGCCTGACAGTTGCAGCTGCATTGGGGATGAATTTCCATTTCCAGCGTGTCACTGAGCCCCACTGGTTTTATCACAATTTGCCTTCTGTTCTTTTCACAAGAGGAGAGATTTACTGTCACATTGAAAGAGACCTGGAAGAGAAGGTGATGGCTGCTCAGAGCTGCAGAATACTCTGGAAGCACACACAGAAGACACAAGACGGTTGTAGATACCACATACTTTTTTGGAGGAAGGTTATTTGGCAAAGAGCAAACTCCCTGCCTCAGCAGGAACTCTCTGGAATTCATGTCTTTTGCAAGGTTGTTCTCTACTTACTGTGTCTCCCACTTTCACATAAGAGCATTTCCTCTGATGTGGAAAAAGGGTCCCATTGTTACAGATGGCAGTGAAAGAGAGATTGAGCCCTTCTGTCTCTCCCAAGACCTCCAGCTCCACCTCAGACCTCAGCTCCTTAAAGGAAAAATGCATGAGATGAATGGACTGATAAACACTGCCAAGCACTGTAATGCTCCACGTCTGAGTAAGGTGGGTTGTAACTTATCCTGACCTACACAGGAGGAAATCTGTGGGCTTCACACTATATTTACAGAATTCTATATTACAGGAAAAACGGAGAATGAGCAAAACAATGAATGCGCCGACAGAAACGTCTTTCAGTGAAAAGCAACTGTGCTATCAGTTTAATATCCACTATCACAGGGCTTATTTCCTGCCCTTGCAGGAGAATAAATTCAGCCTTTATTAAATCATCTTTCATCGCTAAGTGCTCTGCTGCCTGATACAGGTTTCCTTTAGCTCTGGTCTTACCAAGGGCAGATTTCCGTCCCTGATTGCAGTGCCAGCACTGGGCTTTTCCTGATAGCCAGCCTATGTCAATATTGCTCCCTGTTTATCTCTACTATTAAAATCAGACCCCACAATCTCTCTCACAACAGGGCAGGCTCTGAGCTCAGCTTTGCCTCAGTGCAGAGCCTTTGTGGCTGAGCAGGATGTTCCCAGGGCCATAATCAAGTCTCATGGTGAGCTCCCACAGCCAGGGGTGCTTTCCCCATTCTTTTCTTCTCCCCATGGAAATTCCTGCTTCATGAGCTGCTGGTGCTATTTCAGGTTGTGTTTGGCAATGTAGTAACTTCTTAAATTGATTTGTTTGATCAAACCTTCATTTCTTAGGTGAAAAATCCTACTTCCTCAACTCTCTCACACCTGGGTTTTTATATATAATTCCTAAAGAATTTTATAGCAACTCTGGTCACACAGCTTAGCCTTAATCCAAAGCCTATAGCAGACCATGGAGAAATTCCCTATGACTTCATCAGACAGTGCCTACGGTAAATGGAAAATTTTCAAAAGTACCTTCGAAACTGCTGAGCAAAAGTCTCACTGACTTGGCTTTGTGTTCTTGGGAGCTTAATTGCTTTACAAAATACTCCCTGCACTTCAATACGAGTGTGAAGAGCTTGCTGACCTTACTTCAGTGAGTCACTCCAGTAAAGGCATCACCGTGACTCACTGGAGTAAAGGTCTGGCAGGGAAAAAAAAGAGCTAAAAGTAGAATAGGCATAAACCTGTACAGCCAACAACTCCCTGTCCTTTGTACATGACCTGAATTCCCCAGAAATTTGTCTCAGGGTTGTGTTTGGTTGGGTTTAACATCTTTTCATTTGGAAAACCTTGTCAGTAAACCAAAGCAAATTATTACAGGACAGCAGCACATCATGCACGATGTGGTCACAGAGCACCCTGACCTCTTCCCAGCACACAGCCTAAGTGGTAAAACTGTGCCCAGGGCAACATGTCGTTAACCTCAGTAGCCCTGTGCCCAGTCTCCCCCCACGCTTGATTCGGAGTGAGCTGCTTATGTTGCTGTTGAAACAACACAGAGCTTCTTTGCAAATAATCTGTTTGCGGTAGCTGGGCTCTCACACAAAGGGACCAGATACAAGAAGCCTCGGGACAAAACTGTGAGCATTGGGATGTGCTCACGTCCCTCTTCCACCAGCTGCAAAGCTACAAGGCTCAAGTAGAGTGCAAGTGAGAGAGAAAATTAAATGCTGCTGAGCACCATGTCACAGTATTTGCATCCTGGTGCCTGTACTGGGTCATTGTGAAAACATCTCACTATTGTGAGTGGTCAAAATACACCTTATGGCACTGAAAACCAACACATAAGCTGTGCTAAACTCCAGTTTCCTAGATATTAGTGTCTGTGAGGACTTGTAACAGGGTTTTAAATCTACCAAGCTGTCTGGCCATGGTTTGGGGAGGAATAGCAGACAGCTTAGTGAGCTTTTGGGGCTCAAAGGGTGGTGGTTTTTTTGAATGAAATAACCATCAAAGCAGTGTAATGCACCCCTAACAGCTCCAACACACCTCCAACACCTGTGAGGAGCTTGCAGCATGCTTGCTACACTATAACATCACATTACACTGTAACAAGCCCCCCACAACTGTAACAATCTGGCAGCACTGTAACAAGTGCTTTGATACACCATTATGAACTGGCAACACTAACAAGCACTTTGATACATCATTATAAGCTGGCAACACTGTGAGGCTCCTCTGGCAACACTGTGACAATGCTGTAATGTTACTGTTACAAACTGTTACAAAGGGGTAAGGCTGGAGGTTGTAGGATGCCAAAGAAGGAAGGGTGCAAGACAAGGTGCTGCCATCCCTGTAGGCTGCTGGGCTCTTACCTTAGCAGCATCCCACAAGCCTTTCCTTTGGGGAAAGCTGGAGCAGAGGGTGCCATAGCTTTGCTGTTTCCTCTCCTATTTATTAAGGCCCCAGACCAGTTCCTAAACATTTGCTTTGCAGCAGCACCTTGAATTTTCAGTGGGAAACGAGGGCCCCACTGTGGTGATAGCTCTACACGTCTGACCAGGCACCAGCCTGTGTCACCTGTTCTGTTCTAATATATTATTTCTTTGGTATNAAACAACAACCCCCAAAACCAAATAGCTAGAGTAATTTTTCTGAAATTTTAAAAACCTGGAATAACTTTACTCAGATGGCCAGATGTCTCCCACGCAATTTAGCCTACAGCTCTGCAATACACCAGGTTATACAGAACCCAAGTGTTAAACAAAGCAGGCAGAAATATGCTTGCAGAAGAAAATGAATCATACTTGGAAAGAATACGAGAATTCCTTGTAACAAATATTTTGACAGCTCAGACTTTCTTAACTTGCTTACTTCCCCTCTGAAGCGTTTAGATAGCAACATGTGGTGAACGGCATTAGCAAACCTTGTGTTTGAACAGCAAAGCAAAGACTCAAACGCACTTTTAAAGTGAAAAGATTTAGCCTAACTCTACTCTTGAGGGGCAAATACTTATTTTTTTCCATTTTGCAGGTAAAGAAAGACACCAGCCATTGAATTACAGTGCTAGGAGTATCATGAGGGTGCTGTGACAAAAATGGAATTATATCATGTTTTACATTTGATTTTTAATCTTTGTCCTCCCCTCGTCAGTAAAAAAAACCCAAAAAACCAAACCCCAAAACCCCAGACATCTTCACTTAAATAAGGCGGTATTCTGTGTTTCCTTCTTGGAAGATTTTCAATCATGAAGCAATAAAATTGTTAACCTTTAAGGTTAAGTGCAATAAAATGGGCTATGGGAATTTCTGAGTGTGACATGTTGCAACTTGTTCACTCTGTACATCTTGAAATACATGTGGGATTTTAAGAACCTATGAGCAACTCTGGTGCGTGGTCCAGACTTGCTGTACCTGAATGAGGACACAAGTTACAGCCCGAAGGCAAGAGCCTGGTTCCTGCAGCTGCCTTCTTGCTGCTACAGGAGGGGACCGAGCACCAAGCCCAGAGCCTGCTCCAAACCCTGCCCACAGCATGCCTAAACTTGGGACTGGCCTAAAGAACTCGGGAGCTGCACCAGGGTCACCACTGACAGGTCTGGGAGACATCTGCTCAGCATGTGGCAGCTAAAAAGCCAACAGTGTCCTGGGCGTCACAAGCAAGGATGCTGAGAACAAGACAGGGGGCATCATTTCACCTCCGATTAAACCTCAGTGTGTCCTACCTTGCCTACTGCAAGCTCTTTTGGTCTCCATATCTCAGCAAGGACTCACTGGAGTCAGGGAGGGTAAAGAGAATGTTAGCTAAAGTCACCAAGGGGATGGAACTGCTGGGGAGAGACTGAACAGACTGGGATTGTTCAAACTGGAGAGAAGGCTGTAAGGTGTCTCAGTGATAAAATACTATGAAATCACAAAGATGAATGCAAAGCTGTTATTCTCCAAACCCTACTATGTTAGAACTAAGGCACACTCAGTGGAACTTTAAAGCATATGGAGGAGTTTAATATGGGGAAAAAGAAAAATGTATCCTGACATGGTGCAACCAAACTCCTTTCTGCCACAGGGAGCAAAGGAGACTGAGAATATCAGCAAGTTCAAAAGGGAGAGTAGGAAAAAAATAATCATAGACAATAGGTAACTCTAAGGGGAAGAAGCAAAGGTACACTCTCCACCTTTCTGGTGTTCCAGCAAGGCTAAAGATGAGATGGCACTGCCATTACAGCAAGCACCATTCTGCACTTCACACAATGCTGCAGCAAAAGCAGCAGGACACAGCACGAGGACGAATAATTTATGTTTTTCCAATGTTCACTGGAGAACAAAACAGTATTTCAATTGTTAAATGTAGGAACCTCTGTCTATCAAGAAATCCTGATAGGAACCAGATGTGACTAACAGGCTGGACTCCTGAGGGGAAATCCTGGTACCACGGCATGTTTAGCAACAGATTTGCTCATGGAAAGATTTCCCCCAATATTTATTACAAAGTGTAAACTCCCAAGATTATGATCTTTCCTTATTTAATTTTCCATAGGATAGGGAATCTATTTTGTATTTTATTTTTTTAAAAAATATCATAACTCACCAACTGTATTCCTTTTATTAAAAGTTGCAAGAATGTGGTTTGCCTTCCTGTCATCAAGACCAAAGTAATTTTGGGCATAATTATGATCATCTCATTCAGATGATAGGAGGAAGAGCAGAAAGAAAAGGGGAAAAAAAAGCCCAGCAAAAAACCCCAGATAAGAAACAGAAGCTCTTTGCAAAGAGTTATTTGGTATTGCAGCCAGCTGGTAGAACAGGTTTTTAATAAAAACGGGCTGAGATGAAAGAGACACATCTACGGTATATCAGCATATATGTAAATGAACATACCCGTGTAAAGACATGCAAAACTGTCAGAAAACAATCTCCTGACAGAAGAGAACCAGGCAGCCAGGATGCACTTTACAAAGCTCTGAAGGGCAGCTCTGTATTTATGTTCCTGTCATCTTTACAGTATTTCTTGGTATTATCTAAACAAACCCATTCAAGTCTTGGAATTCTCTAAACCAGCTCATTTCATCTCCTGCATTCTGCTTTTTTAAACCCTCAGAACAGCCTCACAGGGGCAGCACCAAATTGCTAAAGCAGAGAAGAGCACTGAGAACAGGATAGTGCTAGGGTGTTTTTTTTTTTCTCCCCCAGATATCCCTGCAGAGCAATTGTACATCAGCTGTGGTGACAGCTATGGGTGGGAAGAGAGTTGAGTCTCTGTTGAGGTATTGAACTGGGAGACCTGAAGATCTATGCTGAGGAAGGCTTAAGAGGAGGTGTGACCTACAGGACTGCGAAGAAGGCAAGACAGATGAGGCACTGATGTGAATTTAGGAACTAAGGAATGACAGAAGGTAACAGGAAACTTGTTTCTGGGCTTACTTAATCCTCAGAGTGAATAAAAAGTGAACAAAACTTTTCCTGTTAAGGTCAGCACCTAAGCATAAAACCCCCCATGGTGTTCTTGTAATCAGTGCAGAAAAAGAATCAGAGACACTTGTTTTTTACCAAACTGCAATCTAATTTTGAAGATACAGACATGCAGGAAGAAAACACCTTACCTGATATGCAGCAATGATCAACTGGAGAATATTTCCAGAATCCTTCTGTAGTCGCCCAACAGTAGCTCCAGGAATGAGCTTCGCATAGTTCTGAAGATTAAAAAAAAAAGAAAAGACTAGAGCTACCATATAAAAAAAACCAAAAATATGTTGGAGCAACCCAAAATAAACAGTAGTGACATTTTCAAGGACCCTTGCAGCCTCAATGACACACATCCTTTCAAAAAATTCCTATGGAGAAGTGCTGTTTTCCGTGAAATTTAATGGGCCATACATCACTCAATCACCTCTGTGTGAGGTGGAAGTTTGATACTACAGTATTTTTCAGCTATAATTTTTCCAAATTTAGAAAGAATTTGTATTCTTTGAACAGTTGTGGTTTTCTCTGATACAAATAACCAAAACCAGATCCAGCTGCTCCGCTGTTGCTGTACTACTTGGGTCTTGGACCCCGCATTTATCTTTGCCCACCACTGAACACCTTGAATTCTGGTTAGTGAGGGCACAGAAATTCACATGTAAACTAAAGGCCATAAGAACTTTAAACCAAGATCCTTAAAAAACCCACTACAGCTGGTTTATGATCGATGTAACACCCCACGCATATGCCTGTGGTCTGTGCCTATGATCAATTGCATGTTGGCCTTATATTAATAATAATGTACAATTTAAAAAATTTGCATCAGTGAAAAAGTTCTCTTTTCTTTTGGCATTAAATTGCCTTGTGACACTAATTTGACATCTAACAGCTAGATTGTAAATACACTCGTTTAAAATTTATCTTGTCTGAACATTAACTACATGAACTTCTCTTGTTTGTACCCATGACTTTGAGAAACAGTAAGTGTTCACATTGTAAATTAATTTTCCTTTGTAATTCATCATGTCAGTGGTGTTATTTTAATGAAAAAACCCCAAACCCATATCCAGAAAACTATTAATAAACATGGATAATTTTATACCCTTATATCCCTCTTACACTTTGTATCTCCATAATCTCTGTGATTACTTTATATATTACATATGGAATGCTGATCATTCACCAGATTTCTAAAGTGCTATTGTAAGTCAGTGGGATTAACTGCATTTTATGTTACAGCTGGTGACTTGGCATTCCCAGCTCCTCCTGTGACTAGTGCTCTCTGAAGGATTCTTAGAATATTGAAACTCTGTTTTGTACACGTGGCCCTTTCAGGAGATAATTATAAGAAAAGACGATAAACCTGGAATTTGAAGTATAGCACCCTTTAATCCATGGCATGGAAAACAAACAGCAGGGATATACTGTTCTGAAGGCTTCATTTTATCTTCCCTCTTTGAACAAAAATATTCTGCACAGTGATACAAGGATGACATTGCAAGCCCAGTCTGTGTGTGTATCCCCAGTGCACCGGTTAAACCCTGCCTTTTAGCACATATTTCTGTTTAACCATTAACAAGGTGAGGCAGACTGATGCTTTTGAAGTGCTACTATCATAAAACTACCCAAAGGATGCAGTGGAATGTAGGGTTTTAGCAAATATTCATTAAAAGATAAACTGCCTTTTTATAGAGAAACTCTGACTTAATGCTAGCGAACTTTGACAATTACATGCTTGAGTTCAGTGGGGTGCTAAGTTTTAGCAGTGTAAAGGACAGAAGAATTTTCATCAGAGTGTTATGACAAATTTATAACAATCATTTGAAATTCTGTACAAACATGGAGACTATTTTTAGTTCAGTTTTCAGCACCGAAGTGCAATTTGAAAAACCCAATTTTCAAGCTGTATTCTCCTGTGACTAAAAAAAATAAAAGCAATTTCTGTTTCAAAAGAAGTGCTGCTCAGTCAGGACTAGAGAGGGAGTTTTCCCCCTCATCTCAGTTTCAATAAAATTTTAAAGAATTCTGCTTGAAAACAAATAATATCAGCAATAACAACAACTATTTCATGAAACCTTTAAGATGGGTGTTTTCTTTTTTTATCAAAATAGGATTTACACAGTTTGTCAAAATGTTATTATTGCAATAGTCACAGATGCTTTTTGAGTAAATTGTTTTTAGAGTAAAAACATTTCCTGCTGCTTTGGCATGACTCAGCTGAGACTAATGATGCAAAGAGTGAGACATGGATAAGTATATTTTAAATTAATGTTAAAGGCATTAACGCAGAAATGTTTATACGGCCACTCAAAATTAAGTGCAAGAGAGAGGAGGAAGTCCTTTACACTGAGCCCTGATAATCTAAGATATTTATTTATAAAAAAGAAAAAAAATATTTTTGTGGTCAGGGAGAACATCAGTGCTAAGCCTTCCCCCTCTTTCAGACTGCTGTGTGGTAGCTGGTGTATAGAAGGACCCAGACTAAACCCAGCTACATTACACTCACACGTATTCTATGCTTGTGCAATCAGTAATATTTGTGTGTTAGATAATAATACACATACACGTAAGAGGAGAAACTGAAAATGCAGTTGGAAAAGTATCAAGAATATTAAATGACTGAATTATTTTGAGCTACATTATTTGGGATTATGCAGGGCTAGAAATATAAAGTATATATTTGACAGTTTGAACGTTGCAGTTAAGACTCATGGAATCTATCAAGAATATTTAAAGAGGTGCTTTCTAAGTTCTCACAGTCATTTTAATGTACCTTTGTCCCTAAGAACTGAATTATAAGTAACAATGGTCAATATCAGGGGCCTGATGTAATTAGGCGCTGAGTTCAGGTAGATTTGAGACGAGATATCTGGGGAGAGGCTTTCCACCTCAAAGGATAATTAAGTTTGAGAGGGCTTTCTGAGGGAGAGCACAGAATCTCCATCACCAAGGCTTTTAAAAAGAAGCAAACCACCAAGACAAGAGTGATTTAATGGTGGTGCCCAAGTGCCAGCTCAGAGTCCTCTCCCAGCTCCTCCATGCTACCAGAGCAGCAGCCTTAACACAAGAATAACTCTGATTGCCTTGGTTTGTTCTCTGTAAATTCTTAAGCACTAATACCTGGTTATTTACATTTATATTAAGAATTTGAATCATGCAGATGAAAACATGACACTATTGCCCTGTTTGCAGGTCCTAGGTATACCTTTGAAAGTATACTGCAGTATGGAAAAACTGCAGTGAGACTTGGATGTGATTTTTGTATGTGCTTTGACTGATTTTCCACATTACGTACAGGGCAGAAAGCAGACCAGAACAACTATTGCTATCCAAATAAGTGACAGAAAGCAGTATTGAAAAGATGAAAGCAGCAGATAGATAGAATATATTGAATGGAATTACTATATACACTAGAAGATAGTCACACTTTTATTTCCCTAACAAAGGAAATAATGAGAACAAACCATTCCCAATGGATCACATTTTTTTGGTTAGTGTTCCCACTGAACAAAGGCTACTTGATAACTTTGATACTGGTATAACACTGACACAGGGATACTGAAAAAGAAACCTCCTGATAAGAACACTGTTGGCCAACTCTGAGGCTGACCACCAGTAATTTCCAATGGAAATTATAATGCCACCAGTAAGAGAAAAGTTCCTTTGGACATAATAGGGCTCTGTAAATCAAAGAGATACTTCCAGACTACCTCCTAGAACAGCCCTTATTCATGCAGTTCCTATTAAAATCAGGGAATAGATTTCACTTGTCATTTATTGGGGCCCTATTAAGAAATTGTTGAGCATTAACAAGATTTAGGAAAAGGGTGTTTTTAATGTACAAATTTTAACTAGGCTATGCATTAACTATAGAATCCCACTGTATTTGTAAGTGATTCACTACTTCTATTGTTGATCTGATTGTCACACTTCAGCTCAGTACTCAATATGGTCTTTAAACAAGCCAGGCAGTCAGTGCTCCAAGGTGCAGAGTGATTCCTCCCTTGTCAAGACTATAATCTGAGAATCAGTTTATGAAAGATACAGCTTTTTAAACTTTTGTCAAACACCTGGAGCATAAGTCTTACTCAAGACACCCCTCCAACTGGAACCAGCTGGGGGGAGGTGTCTTCCTTGGGCACCACAGAGAATAAAAATAGGAAAACATCATACTGGTGAGTACCTCAAGGGCTCCTCTGTTCTCTCTGCTGCCTTTCTCCCTACCCTTGCTTTCCCCCCTTTCCAAGTGGCTATCACATTCCTTTCCTTTGGGCTTTTAACGAGGAATGTTGTATGAAGGTTTTTCCTTTGCAGAACCAAGCTTGTTATATCAGCAGCATCACCCTTATTGACTCCCACTCAACACCCTGTATAATTTCGAGGCATAATTTCTCTCCCCTTGTGCCCCTTCATGCAGCAGTATGTGGCCAGGCACAGGCTGCGAAGTCCCTTATTGTACTCACTCAATTCTCATCTAGGATTTTTTTACATCAAGACTGGACAGAAAAGGAAATAAGAATCGCCAATCTTCTCCTTAATTTATCTTGGAGGGTTTTTGCTCACATTCACTGCAAAAAGCAGTTAAGCGGCTGTTGGTGGCTTTCCCTCAACTCACAGCTGCAACACCAACAGGCCAAAAGCGGCACGGGGTTTCAGGAGGGCTTGTACCTGTGGAGCCTGACAGCAGATGACCAATGGAGCTGCACATATGAATTATAGCCAACTTACTGAAAATATGGATTTTGCATAAATCCAGTAACCACTGCTCCTCTGCTCTCTCCTGGCTCCCATTTCCAATGACATGGCTTCAGAGAGCTGGAAATGGCTACACAGAACAGGATTCTGCAAATCCTGTAATAAAGTGTTTTCCCTCAGCAGACACGAGGAATGATGCATGAGGGAAGAGGACTTTGTCCACCATGTTTTGTATTTTTCATCCTCTCTCTACTTTCTATTTGTCTCATTGGAATGAGACACAGATAGAAAGACAAATTAATAAAATTCTCGGGTCAGCTGAAAAAACCCAACATTATCTCAGGGTTGAGCATAAAGACAAACGTATTTTTCAGAATATATTCCCATCTTATGAAAGAACAGGCTCAACTGTCCTTCTCTAGCCTTATGAAATTCAAAAGGCTAATCACAATGATTACACTTAATAGTTTAGTTTGACAAACCTTGGCTTAAAAAAAATTTAGTGTGATTCAACTTGAAATCCAATTTAAAAGTTACCAAAGAACATCAAAATCAATACATGAAGAAGCACTTCCTAAGTAAAAGGGCCTTTCTCCAATATATAATTTCTTAGCTACTTTTATTATATTTATATCTGTCAGAATTCAGTCCTTCATATTGGAGTTACTGCATCAGCTGCATAAAAGGGTGATCTTAAAACAAATACTGGAGAACTGAAGGATTTAGTTTGCTCACCTCATATATATGAACTTGCTCATTCGTTACAGCAAAAATTAATAAAACATTGTTTTGCACAAGTTTGTCAATTAATTGTCCAATTGTGGGATACTCCTGCAAACAAACAGAAGAGTGCCATATCAATCCGTTTTTCATGCATGTCCGGTTGCTAATTATCTCCCATGAAACACACATTCTAATGATCATAATTAATACTGTTTTGTCTGTATAGTATAAACCATAATTATGCACTAGTTGTATACAAAATAAAAGACAGTATATATCATTTCCTCGCCTTGTTTATAAGGAAACCCCTTTGAGAGAAGTACAGTGTTGACCTCCATACCGGGACACTTGTTTCTGTATATCTATCTCACAGATGCTACCGAGAGATATACAGATATAATCCAAAGAATATCACTGTGCCAGTATTTGTCCTATACTGAACACTGTGCTGTACACCTTCACTAGCTTTGGACGCTGAACATTAAGCTGGTAAGTTCTTCCATGTGAAGAGTATCCTACAAATTCCTGAACTCCTCCTGATTTCACACCCTTGCAGGGAACATGATTAATGAGCATTTTGCCTTCCCTGCAGAAGGAAACACTAGTCAGGCCTGTTCCATGTGTTTTCCAAGTTAACAGGAATAAGATTTATGCTTTTTTCCCCGCTAGCTATAACCTATCACAATTCCACACTAAACACTGTTCCCTTTTCACTGAAATATGCAATTACAAGTAAAATATATTATGGTGTATATCTGGATTCCCCAACTCTTACTCATTTCAGTGAAGAAGATACACTTTCATTAATTTTCTAAGTTGCTCACGTTAGTCTTTAAATTACCAGAACACGAGAGTTATACAAAACTAATAGTAAGTTACCAGAACCGTTGACATGGTATATTCATTATTGTGGTCCAAATGACAGTTCCCATCGTTAGGAATAACAATCCCTGCCAGTTTACTGTCCATCCCAAAATGGGAATCAGCATCACTCACAAACACCAGCAAATGTAGAGAATCATTCCTCCATCCAATTTTTTCCTGTCATTTAAAATACATTAATTTAGCAGGCTGTATTCATTCACAATATAGAAAAGCAGCAGCAGAAGTGGCGACAGCATCTCAAAATAAATGGAATAATTCTAAAGGGAGTCTCAAAACCATGACAACACCTCTTTTGAGAGGTGATCTCCATTCCATTGTCTTAGGCTAACATTTTGTCTCCCTATCCCTGTGTTTAGTAACATGGGCTGGCCATGTTCATGTCAATCTGCTTACCACTCTAAATAGAGTTGATCGAAAATAATTAAAGAAAACACAGTCAAGAAAATAGACCCAGTAATTAAACAGTTCCTATTTCTTTTTTATCCCTGGCAATCCAAAAGGAATGCTAAAACATTGCAATATGCATGTTTAACTTGATACAGCCAAAAGTATTTTCACAGAAATCTAACAAAGCTCGTGGACTGCATTAAAAAATCTTGGAAGATAATGACCTGCTGCTATGAAATATAGCCATATAATAATAGAAGTGGTAAAATACTACATAATTAATTTTATATCTAGAAGTTTCAATTACCTTGCAAACAGCTGCCTGCATAATTGCATCAAATCCTCCCTCTGGAGTGTCTATATTAGCAGAGATTCGCTGTCCTTTCACAATTTCATTGAATTTTTCAGCATCACTTGTTAGTGGCAAAACATGTTTGTATCCAAAGGTGGGTAAGCACTCGTATGGTACACTTCTACAAGAGAAGTGAGACAGCTCATGGATAACACAGAGTGAAAAATCACTACAACAGCTACTTTGCAGGCCTCTCTGGGTTAGTTTATGGTCAGGTATCTCTGAAATAACATAGAATCATGGAACATCCAGTGAGGTGGGCAATGCAAACACATCTGCATAAAGCCTGGGAAATGCCTCCTAGAGCAGAGCAATTCAGCTAGTTCTTGCTATGCTCCCTGTTGTACCTGATTTTCATACTTAGCTGCATCTATCCATCACCTATCTTCTAGCAAATCAAAGAAAAAATACGTTATTCTGTGTACCTGTTTGTTAACCCATTAAGCACATTTGTAGCTAGCAACAAAATCTAAACGGCAGGGCTACTTCCACGTCCCTCTTTCCAAACAAGATGCAATGGAATAATGACCAGAGTGTGAAACAGAGGAGCAAATATTGTTTCCTAAACTGACTCAGTTACAGCTACAAGGGGGCAGAGGTCCTAGTGAGGATGCCAAACTGAATTTTATCCTAGAGATGATTCTATGGTTAATATTGTGATTTAATGTTAGCCCACAAACAGAGGTAGGTATTTCCCCTGCCTACCTGCAAGGGTTGTTTATTTCTTCAGCTGTAGTTTTGATAAATGGTGAAACTGGTTTTTCAACAAAAGATCCGAACCCCAGTCTGAAGTTACTTGTCAGTTTTGACATTTCTTTGGAAAGAGTTGAACCCAGCTCTTTGATTGTATTCAGATCATCATCCATGGAGGCGGAAAGATCCATGAGGTAATAGAGATCAATTGGATAATCCTCAGTTTGGCGAACCTTGATCTGTATTGTTTCTTCATGTCCTGTGAAGGTCATGGGAAAGTGGGATACATATCAGCGCTTCTAAATAGAAGCTATGAGCAACATCGAGTTGTTCAGAAACTTATATATATACATATGGTGAAAATTATGTAGTATTTGAAGTCATCAGTAGAATTTAAAAGTCAAAAATTCTCTGAAAATTAAAATCTCAAACAGGAGGTTTGAGAAATTAAAAGCAGTTCTAGGGAGTTTTTCCCCAAACCATCCTTCACTGAAGCTGTAACCACAGATCTACAACCGATTGGTGTAGTTTAAAAAATGAGAACATCACTTTGGCACTACGCAACTTAAGAGAATTTAGATATGAAGCTAATTAAAACTAAAGGCAGGATTTATGGGGCATACCATGAACTTTAGAAGTTCAAAGAAACGCAGAGTGTATGCACAGGTTTTATTCTCAGTTCCAACACTACGGTATGACCCAATTGGGTGTCTTTTACATTTCTTTATTCCAAATTTTCTCCAGGAAAAATTCACATCTCAAGGACCCCAAAATAGGTCAGGAATGTTTCCATAAATGTCACTGGTACCTTGTAAATCCTCAAAGCAAGATTTTATGTTGCCTCTGAGATATGCTGTTTGCCAGACCTGTGGGGGAGAGGCACAGGAACAGG
>VZTU01029250.1:0-64629 GCA_013400835.1 Zapornia atra | reverse complement strand
GGGGGAGACGGAAGGAGGGGGGGGGGGGGGGGGGGGGGGTGGTGTATGTAGGAGGAGGGTCCACACCCTCGCTGCCACCTCAATGGCAAGAGAATAGAAGAAATAAAAAAATATAGCCTTATTTTTATGACATGCCCAGCACTTCTGAAAGGCTTTTGAACTCAGTCAAACCTAGCTTTCCTCTGATGAGCCAACACAATTTTGGACTCCACATAGGTTCTTTATCTTTATTCTACCAATTTTTTTTTTTTTGACAATTCAGTCCGAGCAGCTCCAGTACATCACATTGGCTGAAAAATAAAAACCCCACATCTGTGAACTGAGCGACTTACCTGGTCGCAGCCTGAGAGTTAATTTTTGAGGAGAAATCTGTGTGACATCAGAATTGTTCTTCTGGGTCACTACAGTCAGGGGCTCGTTCCTGTGAATTTCTGCTCCCGAAATGGGAAATTCAATCCAATCCAACTGGCAGCCTTTTGACAAAAGGTTTTCTGGGGTATCACACCTCCCATGAATTCCAGTTGAGTCTGTGTAATTCTAAAGTGAAAAAGAGATAAAATGGATGAGTTAAATGTATTTACTGACCAGCCACCAGCATCCGGCTGACCAAAGACCAGTCCAATGCAAGGAACAGAAACAAAGGTGCAAAATAGTGCAAACTAGTGCAGAAAGAGATCTGGGTGGCACATAAATCTAAATTTGCCCTTCATGGATCATGTCACACAGGTGTATAATCAATGTAACTTACACCGATATGGTATCCTGAGAGTAAGTGCTCTATTGTTGGGGAATGGGAATTGTGCCACTCGCTGCATTTGGCTTCTTGCAGTACTGGGAATGCTAACACAAAGCCCCTATGAGCCCCTGACTTGTCTCTTATTTTTTTGATTTCAGAATATTGCCACGAATTCATCAGTCTTTCCTAAAGAGTTTTGAACTGCTGATGGAACAACATCATTTAATAACAGAAGAGGTCTCACAGTTGATAAACTCCTGCGAATTCTGTGACAAACCAATGGTGGGGTACCCACTGTTCACTGTTTTTTCCTGACCTTTCTCCTCAAAACTCATTTAACACGTTCTCTGAAGCAGGCAGCAGGTCCTTGTTACTCTGCCTGGTGTCCAGAAGCACCACAGCCGTCCGCCCTTGCTCCCTAGCGCTGATGGGGCTCCCAGCATGCCCCTTGGCATGCCCACGGCTATCTTGTTACTTTTGGCCCAGCATCCTACTTGTCCTTCTCCTGTCTGGAGGCAATCACAAGCCTATCAATACCGGTTGGATAGCTTGCAGTTTATTTTTGTTAATCATTTTAAAGCCCTTGCTATGTATTCCTTCCCACAACACTGCTGTAGGGTAGGTGCTGTCCTCACGTAGCATTTAAGTTAATGGTTAGTTTTACAAAAAGGCTTCTGTGCCTTATTACCATTCCTAGAGGTGTACCTAGAGTTTAGGGGTTCAAAATCAGTCAGCTGCCTTCTGACCTGAAATTGCCCCAGCCTGCAAGACCTTTTGCCCAAAACCTGGGCAATGCCTGGCAGAACCAGCACTGAAACATTTGATTCCTGGCTGATAGACACAGGCCCATATTCTGAGACCATTCTTTTCTTCTGGGCTTGGGTAAGCAACCTGGGGTTCAGCCATTAAGCCACAAATATTCTCTGAATTCAGTCACTGAAAAATTTACATGAAACCTATTAAAATCAGAACTGGGACTGTCCTTTCCACCAAAACATCAATCTTCATGCCTGAAAACTATCAGGGGTCTTACATGTTTTGGTGGAAGCTATGTTGAGAGACACTTGATGGTAACAGTGGTTTATTATTCTTCAGATTGAATCTGATGTCTTTGCTCAGGCAAAGCTCATGCCAACTGCTTCTTGAATGCAGAGTGCATAAAAATCACGTAGCATTATAAAGCTTTCACAGGGACATCCACACCACCTCCTTTAGTTACACACTGTGAGTTTCTGGCTTTTCAAAACGTGTGAAGAAGCAAACTCCTATTTCAAATACAATTACCAAGTGGGGTTTTATCCTACAGGGGTTTCATTGGAGGCACTTGTATTTACTCTGACACTAAAGCTCCCACATGACACTAAAGCTCCTACAACTTTTGCACTCCTGGTGTGTTGTTCCCTAGCAAACAAGTGCATGAGCCTATAAACAAAGGTGTGGGGGAAAGGTGGGGGGCGTGAAATAAAAAAATAATCATGTTTACTACTCTGAAGTTTTCAATAACTCAAAAAAACCCCAAAATCAATAAACTATGTTTCACTTTTCTTTTCTGAAAATACATGGCAGTAGCTAAAATTACATGATCAAATTTCATTTCAATAAAATCCTGGTTTGGTTGTTAAACCAACATAAATCTGCTGCAAACACACTAATCTAATTTTTTTTTTCCCATGGCAACATTTTTGCAAACTTCTGTATTAATATTAGCAAAATAATTTTTTAAAAAAAGACTTCAGTCTGTCAGCTACTTCATAAAGCTGTACATTAGTCCCATCCTAGGTACCATTTTGCTATTTAAAAAATTAATCCAGTAATACTTTTAACAGCAAAAGTGCAAAATCATAACCTTTTATGAAAAAGACTTAGTTTTTCTCTGTATTATTTCCAACAAGTCATTAATTGTGATAGCTGGCTATGTTGCTAACATTAATGAATTAAAACCTAAAACCTTCACTGTGAAGTAGGGAGATATTACTTGCATCATTCACAGGTGGAAGCTTTAAAAGCCGAGATGTTAAGTGACTTGCCTGGGGTTACACAGAAAGGCTGCATCAGATGCAGAGGAAAGAAATCCTCCACAAACACACAAATCCCCGCCATCCCTTTATTTTTTTTAAGCCTAATGTTTTAACCAAAACATTTACACCTATATCATACTGATTTTAAAGCTGACACTACCATCATACTTAAAATCAACCACAGATGAATTACTTCTACATGTGAACTGACTGAAGCACTTTGTTTGCACTGTCTGGCTTGGCGTGTAACATGTAAGATGAAGTCTGGTCTCCGACTTGATGTCTGGTGCTTCATCATCAGCACCGTGGGTGAGTCAGCCCTGAGGCTGATGAGCCAAGCCCCTCTAATAACACTTTTCTTTCTGCCTTAGCTGAGGAAGGTTGTTTTTAAAACAAAAAAACCCAATGAATAATTGACCATAAAGTCTAGACTGAATTCCACTTTTGATCCCCAGGAAGGCTTCACTAAGCACTGCATGTATTACAAAACCTCGGGCTGACCCAATTAAGTCAATACTTCATCCCTCAGAGCTACTACAAACACGTCGAATCTTACTTTGAAATTTTTTTGCATCATTTACTCTACCTCTTGAAAACACCAAGCGCAGTGTGGTCCGGAAAGCAAACAATCTTCACAAGTCACCGCTCTTTCCTGAGAGCAGGTCCCTATATTTAAATCCAAGAAGATAAAAGACAATTAATATTGTATTTAATCATTCAATCTATGAAGAATCTGGTCATTTGGACAGCGTGGGAGGTGAATAACGCACACATTTAGCCATATCTAGGATTACTGATAAAATTCCTTCATAAAGCTATTTCTACTGGTAGAAGATTAACTCTCTAATAAAAACTAAAACCCCACAATCACTGGCAATTAACGTACTTACTTTTGCATGTCTTACGGATGGCATTCACTGAGAACATGCTACTTGTTTTCTCCAGTGCACCTGATAAAGTGCTACACGTGTTTCTGGTATGGTGCAGGTCAGACACTGCCAACATAACCAGGGATATTAAAAGAACAGATTTACCTTCGCTCTGTACACTCAAAATTGCTTCACTCAGGTCTGTAGATACTTGATATGATTTTAATTTATTGTGCAAGTACCAATGAAACGCTCATTCACACGTATAGTATTAAGTTTCTCAGAGGATCAAACAGTGATTAGTATAACCAAAACTGTTCAAACACCCGTCCCATACGTGGTGCGCTGTGTAACCACCACATAAATCTTAGGTGAATTTGCAAGGTAGCCCTACAGCAGTCTGTCTAGAAAAAACAAAACAATAATCATCATTAGAGAGAAAAGAATGGTTAAATAGAGAAGAGAGTGAGCTATTTTCTATCAACTTCAAGCAAGAGACATTTGAAAAACGTTTTTGGAATGGATCTCCCTACCCCTTAATCTTACCTTGCACACAGTTATTTCTTTGCAGAAATAGGAAACAGAGGCAAAGCAATTCAATCCCCATTCGTTTTCAGTGCTGGCTGCGTGACAAAAAAATATTAGCGTGTTAATTATCGTCTGCTGGAAGGTAGAACGTGGTAAAAACCATACATTCCCAGAGGGTATGTTTTCAGCTGTCACTTACACCACGCTGCGAGGAAACTTCAACCCTACCGGGACACACCATGAATAAAAGTGAAAACAAGGGCTACCTGGGCAGGTAAAAAGGACAAGCAGTGCGTAAAGTAACCTGAACATGGTTATCACTTCCTTGTTTTCCTGGATTCCTTATAAGGCATAAGGGGCAAATTCATTCAGGTGAAATTTCTGTCTATCCCAGTTGCTCTGGGTCCTAGAGCAAGCCAGCCAACAGAGCGGGTTTTTGTGTGTACAGCAACTCTTTAAAGGTTCCTCTCAAATAATGTCTTTAATTGTTCCCTGAGGGAGTGTGTTAGCCAGACAGGTCATAGGATTGCCAAGTGAGTATACCTGAAGAGGTGTAAAAATCCCATTTTTTTAAGGTTTCCTGATGTGGAGGGAAACTCAGAAACGCAACTGTGAAAAAAACCCAACAAACCCAAACATCACAACAACAGAAAACTAGCAATCACTTATGTGAACTGTGGACCTGGCTTTGGTAATTCAAGATACAGAGGTATTTTATTAACATTGCAAACTGAAACGGGAATACTGAGGTTGTGGGTGTTTTGATATGTAGAAGGAGGAATAATTGTATTCTCAGTTCTGCAACTGACTTGGAAAAAAAGATCATGTCAGCTTTAACTCTGTGTAATGAGTGGCCGAATATTCCACAGCACAGATATAACAATATAACAAGTTATAGCTATTTCTTTTCCCCTAGCTGGAATGAAGGAAAACTATGCATTTCTTACAAGCTTATTAAAGGAAATAAAACTTCTTATTTGTAGATTTCATCTCTTCCCATCTTTTATGCTCTGCTATTGTCTATTTAGATAATAATTTGTTCAGGACAAGTCCTCACTTAGCACAAGGGTTTCCAACTGACTCTCTATGCATTATAGCATAACATTCTAATTTTTTGAGTTGTATTGCTGGCCTGAAAACATGTATTTATTTTTTTCTCCCCCTACAGTCAGAAATCCTACAAAAGTTAGCTCATAAGGACTAGGTTGCTCTCACAAAAGAGCTGGCAGGACTAGATCTCCCTTTTCAAACTGGTGGCAGCCGCAGTCTTGGGGCAGGATGTGACGGTGGGGATGGGTCTATACTAGTTAAACTCCACATGCCTGGAAACACTCCTGGGCACTAGGGCCAACTGGCACAGAGAGACCTGAGTTTATGCTTGCAAATTGCCTATTGGGACCATTTGAGACCAAATCGTGCCCAGAAATTGTTTGCAGAGAGTATTAATTGGAAGAGGTCAAATTCGTGCCAGGGAGCATTTTAACAGTTTAATAGCATAGACAGTCTCAATCTAGTGCCTGGAAATATTCCCAGGCGCATCCGATTTTACTAGTATTTACACAGTCCATGGTAGTTTCACAGCAGCTCAAGATGGATTACGTCAAGCCTACCTTTGTCCTGCCCTTGCGTTCTCACCCTTCACTCCTACTCATGTCCAAACAAACAGTGAGCTGATTCAAACCAATCCAGTTATAATCCAATCACCTTCCGAAGGGAAGGTGAGGGTCTCCTTTTTACCTGGGTGAGTCCCTTGAATTGCATCACTGCCCAGTCCTGAGCAAGTGCCAGCCCAGAGCAGGGGGGTCGGGGGTAGAAGATAAAGACAGAGCTGGCAGGGAAGGTGGGAACACGTTAGACTGAATTTAGCCCAGCTTTGGCAGTTGTGGAACTGTAACTTAACATTTCTATTGACAGCAACAATCCCAAGCCTCCTTCGGCTGCTTTCTATACCTTGGAGTGTCCTTTCAGGGCACTTGCTCAGCTACATCGATTTCCTGCGGCTTGAAAAACGCATCAAACAGACTACGCTCCCTCAGCTGGTGAAGACACAACTCCAGCTGCACTGCCTCTAACTACCTAAGGTCAAAAGAAGCAGAGTCAACTGAAAACGCTTGCTCGTACTAAGGAAAATATTTTCCTCCTGTAAATGCCATCCAAAGCATGTTACTTCCCTGTTTCTAATTTACATTTGTGTAAGTGTCCTTTAATATTGTAGCTATGCCTGCAGCTTTGCTGAGCTCCAAACCCCAGGTCTTTTTCCCCTTCAAAGTAGAAGGTCCCTTTGCAGCTCTTACCAGCCCCTGGTACTGTACCACCACCTCAAAGCACATGCTCAAGGGATGTGGTGGCAGTCCTGCAGCTGCCAAAAGGTACCAGACACCAACAGACCCAGATTAAGGACCAGACAGCTGAGCAGCTGGCAATTAGCAAAAGCTTATTCTTAGATTCAAGATATCAAACTTTTTAGTGTAGAGGGAACGAATAATACAGCCTACATAAAACTTACAAATTCTGTTTGATATTATCAGCTCCCCACTTGCTTGTGTGGTAACATTTTGTATCGGTCTTGGCAAGGACAGCATGACCGGAGGCTAAGTGCCTGCCTCCGAACGGGAGGGCTGCCAAAGACTATCTGAATAAGTCTTGCCTAAATAAAATAACTAAGTTTCTGCTATTAAGAACAGACCTCCCCAGGTTGCCTGGAGACAGCAGAGAAGGGAAAGAAGGTAGCAGAACAACCAGCCACAAAAGCACACAGGTAAAAATAGAGAGAAATAGCAAAGTCAGTTTTGATTTTGAAAAAAACCCAAAAACCTTCACACAAGGAGAAGCTCACAGGACTGGACAGAGTGGGAATTTAAAAATTTCACAGATAGGGGCACAGGAGGTTAAGAGAGGTTCAGGGAGGGAACTTGGGCAAGACAAGGAAATCTAGACAGGAAGCTGACTGACAATTCTTGTTTTGAAACATCAGCAAATACCTTGTGTAATATCTAAAGGTAAGTTGACCAGGAAATCCACCTACTAATTTAATGCTTTATTGGCTTTAATTATCACACGTGCTGGAGGAGCAGAATCACAACCCAGAGCACCACCCTGGCTTAGGGAGGGTGTGCCTTTCTTGTCCTGGGATTGCTTGGTTTGACAGCAAGGTTTCCCCTTCTTTATAAGATTTGTAAGACAGAGTCTTATTTCTTTCACTCAAGTTAGAGGCAGCAATTCAATCTGATGTAATGAAAAGCTAGTTTCAAGTACAGACAGCACAATTATTATTGGTTTCATCAGCCACTACACATTCATTTTGGAGCAAGTTCTGCTCTTGGTTAAGTCTGGGTGATGGTTTTATAAAGATGAACCAGACCAGAAACTGGCTGTTTATCCTTCACTGTGGGCGTCACTGCCCAAAGCAAGTCTGTGGCTCTTGAGAAGACAACACAATTTTGTCTAACATAAAACCTTCAGTGCATTTCCCCCCATGCCCAGCACTTAGAACATATGAAGAGAGCATAGAAAGATATTCTGCTCATCCAAACAAATTTTAACAAATTCACCAGTAAGTAACGAACACTGAATATCAAAGTACCAGAAGGAAAGAAAGAAGACTAATGTTTGGGCCAGGGAATAAAAAAAAACCCACAACACCCATTAAAATCAAGTTGCATTTCATTAATAGCAGTGGGCTTGTTTTCTCTAGAGCAATGGTGTGTCTTTTCTAGCACACTGAGCTGAATCCACAAGTCAGCCCAGTGACAGGTCTATAGAGGCTCCAGAACAGGAAGCGTTTGCCTACAGATGCATGCCTCACCAACGGCTCATTCACATCTACAAATGACTTCATTTTAGAAAAAAATACAGGCTCTTTCTGCAAATAGGGTATGAGCTGATGTAGCATAATTACACATACAGGGAGACCAGCCCAAGGGAAAACAACAATCAATTCCTCTTGTGCTAGAGGAAACCTGGAAGAAGAGGCATGTTGGCTCTGGTGAAAGCTTATCAGTCAGCATAAGAGATCAGTGTGTCCCAAGCTCATCAGAGCAAGGAAAGTCTTTTTTAATTAGAAGCTGGGGAGCTATACATACAAAGGAGAATTTCTTGTAAGCAATCTCTCAGCCTCACACATGATCCAGCTCTTAATTCCCAATGCTCTTCTCATACACACTCTCACCCTGAAAGCCTGGAAAAACACGGAGCAATTTAAAGTTTGACTGTCCCACAGGCTTAGACAGTTCTCAGAATACATACAGAGGTGGGGGAAAGCATGTCTTGTATGTCAAAAAATATTTGTGCTTGCTCTTTATCAGAGAGTTTTGGGGAACTGGGAACAGTGAGATAGGGTCTCCCTTGCCATGAGAGACATTCGCTTCCTCAGGGCATCTGTGGGAGGCAAAGGGCTACACTCCTTATGTCAGAGGCAGGCTGCTTTGCATTTGAGACATCCACTGACTTTATTATCTCCCTGGTTGTCTTCCAAATCAAACTTGTTTAGAAAGCTCCTGATGATGTCTAATGGGGAACCAATGTAGACTTGAAAAGTTTTGGTTAAGGTTTTTAACCTGAAAGACAGCAAGTGAAGAATATGAAAAGTCTACAGAACGAGCAGTTGACATACTTTTCTCCCAAAGAAGACATATGTTCTCTGGCTGCACAGTCAAATGCTTCCGGACTCGTGGGCCAGCAGAAATGGAAGGCATTTTCCTTGGCAAAAGTCTACCCAGAAATACATCCCTCAGCTGCCTGACAGACCCAGTTCCAAAGAACGTCAATGACAGATGTTTCAGAGGATGCCTGTCAATTAGCCAAGCAATGAATCCTGGAGAAAGTTTTTAAGCTTGAAACTTAGATTCATCTCTGAGGACTTAGACATGATTTGAGCAACTGCATAGCAGTGTAAATGTCCTGCAAACAGGACAATCTGGTACAGACAGAAACCACACTCCAAATCTGAGATCATACTGGAAGGATTGCCTTGTCTCTACCTTTGCTGCAGCAAGGTACTGGCAATATGTTAGGGAGGGATGGCAAAAGCTGTATTTAGGGGAAGTTCACAGTGATGGTGAATGCAGCTAGGGTGAATGCAGCTAGCCAATAATTTTTACTTTGCTTTTCTTGGAATTTTTTCTAGGTATAAAACAGTAGTACCAGCTATCAAATCACTGTGTAAAACAAATAAATAGATCTGCCATTTGATACGATTTGTTATCTCTTTGTTAATCAGTGTGGCAAGAGATGGGTATTGCTCCAACAGAAAATGGCATCAATCCAAAGAAACCACTGTAAACAGTTTGGTCCTGTGCAACTGACAGAGCCTGAGGTAAGCGGAGATCTGAAGAGGAGATCTCCAGGTGTTGTTTGCAAGCACTGGGATGCAGGATGGAGAGAAGCTTTAAAAGATGATGAGGGGCGTCTTTAGCTCCTTCCAGCAAATAGGGTTGCAGGAGCTGAAGAGCCACACAGAGGAAAGGAATTTCTCCCCTCCAGCTCTGAGCAAAGGGAGGTGTTGGGAATTCCTGACTCAGGCCATGACTCACACTCTGGTCACCTCTCCTTTCTGGAGCAGCATGCTGCAGGGCAGAGTGTGAAGTCTAACCTACCTATAAACAAACAGGGAGGAAGAGGAGGAAGGACGAACTGCTTACCAATGGTGCAGTGAACAGCACACAGGGAACCCAGGGTGTTTGCAACTTGCATTTGCCTCATCTACAGCCCTGAGACAGCTGGTTCCATCTGAGGGCGTGGGCAAACCTTTGTCCTCCGTTTCCTTCACATGGGTGAGCACCTTTTGTTTTTTAGACTTGACTGCACCCTCACACTCAAAGTGAAGTAACCAAACCTCTGAAATACAGAAGGGCTCAAGCAGAGCCATGTGTGTGTGAATAAAATAAAAAAATAAAAATCAAACATCACATGGCATTTGTGTGGGACTGCCAGCCAGCCCATGGCACTCAAAACATGCCTGGGATTTCCACGCAGCCTATCAAATCTGGCCTCAGTTCCTGTTTGTTTTTCGCAGTTACACCTTGTTATTCCTGTGCTAGAAAAACCTGGTGCTGAGGCACCAAAGCAAGAACCTCATTTGGTGCTGAGCACGCTGGTGGTGGGAACCACGGTGAGCACTGACTCCACATCACCTCAGATGGCCCGCACTTCACCTGAAAAGCTTTCTGTAACTCAATCCCTTCAGATTAACGCCATGTACAAAGCAATTCTGCTGTCCCCATTACAGAAGGGGCAAAGCGAGTCCCAAGACAGGTGGGCTGATCAGCACCAAGAGAAAGGTGAAGCTTCAGCACAGTCCTGCAGCAGGCTGGGCAAGGCAAAACCATAGATGAGATGGATGACTTGCTTTTGAAAAAGCTGGTAGGGTTGTGGAAACACAATGTATTCAGGCCTGGTTCATGAGATGTAAATTCTAAACTACTGAGCTGAGATTAAATAATTTGTAAAAGGTGATCCCACTCTGGTTTTACCCACAGAAAATAAATTTATTTTATAGTTGACCTTGCTGTACTTAGACCTACAGAAGCCCAGGGCTTTGCTGAAACATAGGCTTTGAATAAGGTTAATCTAGTATAACCAAAACAGATAAGGATGTTTGGCTCAGCACCCACACAGCCGCTAAAACCAGAGGAAAATAGGCTCAGGCATTGCCTGAAACCAGCTACGTTTCCTCAGCTTTCCAGGAGCTATTCTGAACTTGGCCAACACTGTTTCTATTTCCAGACCAGCAGCATTCAGCCCACTCACTCTGGTCAGTGGGAACAGGCTCTTTCTGGGAAAAGGGTAGGATTTAGGTTTTCGGGAGCCTTTTGTGCAGAGTGCTGCCATCTTACGGCTACTTGGCCTCTCTGGAGCAGAGAAATTACTACTTTAAAACTTGCATGGAAAGAAAATGTTCAGCTACTAACAGCCCTATTACCTCTTAGCAATATTTTGCCCTGCTACATAAGTGAGAACCTCTGGAGGTGTTTGTATCTTTGTTAAAGAATTCTGTCATTTACATTATATTAAAGTTACAAATTTTTGTTAGCATGTTTTTTTTTCCCAAATTCCTGTCTCATCTGTTACAGTAAACAGAACACCTCTTTGTTATTAGCTCAGTTACATGATTCTGAAGAGTCAGAAATTGTTTCCAATATCTTTGCCAATATAACTTATGTTTTTAAAATCCAGCTTTATCATTTTGTGTGCGCTTCTTACGGAAACAGGAAGGGAAATAAAACCAACAGCATCCACTCACATGCAAACAGACATTGGAAAAGCAACCTTATATAGAACCATCAGTGCTTCTACAATTCTTCTTGAAAAACTGGTACGAACTGTCGATATTTGGTATTTAAGTAAACCCACGCAAGGCTAAGAACACATAAAGAGAACCATAGCTAAATAAAAATAAACTCAACAAAATCAATTCCGATGCCAAAAGGATAAGGCAGAGCAGATCTAGCCTAACAATGTTTTCTAGGAGTTCAAAATGATTGGTCATGTAAATATTGTCAGTAATATTTGATCCACCGATTCCTTATGTTTTTTACCTCAAACATTTACAACTGCACTGCTGTGCTTCAGTTGGGTATTTAGCACACAAAATTGTCAAAACCAACTGTTTTTCCATTTAGTTCTTAGCATTTTGTAGCATGTCGACACATCACAGGAGGCCAGAGTCATGCTTTCTATCTGAATCAAGAAGTTAACAGAAATTTCAAAAAGCCCTGTTGCCACAGTAGTACTTGGCAGAGGCACATGGCTGTGAGCAGAGCCCGAAGACGGGCCTTTCACCTTACGCAACTGTGTTAATAAACTGATGGAAAATCCATTGTAAAACTACTCAGGCTGTTGAGTTCTCCGACAGAGAGGCAAATAGAAAGTGGCTCTACTCACCTTTATGGGATATGCAAGAACTAGGTGAATTCTGTATCATCCAGTTTGCAAGGAAGTAAGTTCCATTTTACAGGGACGATCTCACCTACAGTGGCTTGTCCCTGTCACTCTAAATAGAAGCCTTTTTCAGAGACTTCTCTCTTCTCATGGCTGGAGCTCTAGCCTGGATGGACTAACTTACAATTTATATCCTTTTGTTTTAATGACAACATTGTCTGGTAACGTAAATAACATCTTTCCTTTCCTAGTATTTGCCCTGCCCTTCTCTCCCCTCCCCTTGACGTATTTATAGAGAGCAATTGTATATTTATCATCCTTTGTATTGTCCAGCGCTACTTCTCTGCATTTCTTTCAATGCTTTTTCCTAATTATGGGTGACATTGTTCAGAGTTCTCCAGAAGAGCTTTGACCAGAGCCTTCTCCAATGTGTCCTCATTTACATATCCCTCCTTAAGTCTCCTGAATTTTATATAAGGATTTTTGCCTTTCCCACGGCTCCATTCCAGCTCCTTCAGGATCCTTCTTAAACATCTTTCTCTTGCCCAATTGATAAGTCAAACAGAAATCCTTTCCACCTCAGTTTGTGTGTGATCTGGCACTTGTCCTATTAAATTCCACCCCACACCTCCAGTTCTCAGGTTCCCCCACAATGTGAAATAACAGTATGGATATTTTTCTGATCTGACCATGCTGCTTTTAGAAACGAAGTTTTTATACTTTCAGAGACTAGTTGAAACTGATGCTTGAAAACCTCTACCCAACCATCAGGTAGCCCAATAATGCCCTTTCCAGAGCAGATGGTATCATACATTATATTAAGCATTTGTTGCTTTCATCCTATTTTCTCCATTTTATCTCCACACCCTTATTTGTTCTTTCTTGCAAAAACACATACAGAATTTCCATCTTACTAAAGTCAGATTAACAAATCTGCAGATGTGAGGTCACTTTTTCCCCTCTACTCTTCTCTCTCTCCTTTGTTTTGGCAGAACTTTTAAGAAAAACTTCCTCCTGCACTTGAAATTTAATTTGCTCATTCTTTCAGCATTTTAGGATGGATAACAGACATTATTCCACTATGAAAAGTAAATCCAGAGTACAGTATTACGAAGTTTCTACCAATCCTTCCCCTCTGGATTCTATTTTTCTCCATGATGTATACCATCCTCTTCACAGAAAAGAACAAAGAAAATTTGTTTTATCTTTAATCTCCAGTACATCCTTGGCACAATCCAGATCCCCTTTTATTTGTGTGGCAGAAGAAGCTTTCAATCTTTCAGATTTTGTTTACAGATGATAAGTCTGTAAACTGGACAAATCTGATGACACCCCCTGCTTCTTGATTCCCAAGATGGCATTTTAAGTAATGACGTGGTATGGTGGGGCTTTCTTCCCCTATGACCTTCACTCCCTTTACACACTCCTAATACCTTTATTTTTTTTTTGGAAGAGTTTACCCAGCCAGCCAGCATGCATTGAAGTGCTGACACCCTTCACTCTCTACAATGCATATTTTTAAAATATGATTTAAATTAAAGAAATTCTAATACTCAGATTTGGACTTTTCATTACTTGATGTTACAAACTAGTTTCTTTAGGCAGAACACTTAGGGAGGAGTAATTTTTATAAACTAACAGGCCTATTCTTGTTTATTCCTTCACTGATTTTCAATTTAATCAAGTCAGGATAACTTTAGCTAGGTTATTTTCTACAACCAGCTGCTCTATGTCATCACTACCTAACAAAGACCACCTAGAATAGTATCATGGTAGTCTAGTGACTCTTCAGTGATGAAATCTGCCAGCAATTGCACCCTGGAATAACCGGCTCTGCCATTATCAGTAGCATTTGGTTTATACTCCAATTCCAAGCAGTTCAAATCTCCTGCAATGAGAAAACACTTGGGAGTTTCTCTTGCCTGCATGTAGTCATCTGCATTAGATACAGGTGTAACGACTCCTTAGCGGTCCTTCAGCAGACCTCCAGTTTGACAAACTCCGTTCTAGCCATGCTACCACTCTGCCTCTGTAGGTGACTTCATTGCTACCGAGGGATGCCTCTGTACCTCTGGATTTATTTCCAGTTTTCTTAATCTACACATTGGCTTAAGCACATTTCAGTCACAGATTACTCATTCACCATGCTTTGCTATTCTTGGGAGATTTGGGTACCGCACCTGCACACAGTTCTTGTACACAGACATCTTGGCTCATCTGCTATGGTATTGTATGATTTTAATTACATTGCTCACATCCCTTTTCATCAGGCCATTCACATCACATTCCCACCAGTGTGAGTATGGATTTTTCCTGTCCATTTTCCCCCCATCTGATATTTCTTTCTCCCGCCGCCCCCTCCCCCCCATATTCACTGCTCTCTGCTTTTCAGAACCAGGCGTGGAAATTACTTGCAAGTATCCCCCAACCTTCTATTCCCTACCTTACAATCCTTGCACTGATTACACTGATATATAAATACATATTATTGCCCTGTATTGTTTTGTTGCATGTTACATGATGTAATCATATTATACTATTCATAGTAACCTTGGTTCCAGAGAATTAATACCACACTTGCTTCGAAAGAGTTTATATAGTTTGTGTGAAAGATCCTTTCTTCTCAAAAATTTACATGCTTTGCAACACTCCTCATAACATCAATTCTTGAGACATCTGCTGCTCTTTATTATCTTGCATGCTTTAACACACCCTCTTCAGGAATGAAACGCTACAGTGGGAGCTTGAACTTCAGGACAAACATACTCACACAGACCTCCTCTGTCCTGTGCTCTTCTTGATGCTCCCTCCTTCAGTCTTTTAGCTGGTACAAAGTTATATTTCACCCCAGAGATGACTGCATTGCCACAGATACTAAAATGGCTTCTGTTTTATAAACTGAATAAATAATAAAACTGCACACACGCACTATGTGTGCATTTGTCTGGAATACAATCATTTTAACTTGAAATGACACTGTAGCAGTACTGCTGACATCATATTTTTGAATAAAAGAGGTAAAGCAAAAGCTTGGATATACTTTTGAACTTGAGTTACTATGCAAGATGTCTCATCAGTTCTCCTGGAGATATTTTAGTCATTGGAGTTAATCATTACCTGAAATTCTGTGAAAAACCCGTTCAAAGCCAGGCTACAATACAGTGCTGTGTTGAGGAAGAAATGCAGACATTGAGTCATAGCTGTCAGTTATTTTTCATACTTCAGTCAGTTATGATGTGATTCTTTCCAACACTATTCTTGCTTCTGATTTACAGCAAGATACTGATCCAGCGAATGAGACTCTGTTCGAGCAAGACCCTGCCCACCCACATCAGGAGAGATGTTTGGCTGTCTAACTACTATAAGGTCACTGCAAAGCTTTAGAACTCCATGAAATATATACATCAGGGTAAAGAGGTTAAATTGGAAGAGGCATTTGAACACCCTTTTACATCAGAGAATTGCTCCTGTCTTTCAACATAAAACTGTCCAGGCTCAGGATCAGGCAGAGCCTCACAAGCTCCAGCCTTCCTGGCTGAAGAAATTCCTCAGTGCAGCTCCTGTAGTAGAAATCTGTCAACCTCTTTCTGTTTATAAGATCTATTAATACTCTGAAAACCAGCACAGGCATCATGGAGGCCTTGATGTGATCCTACAAGGACAGCAGGTAAACACTGCCAGAAAAAAAGTCTCACGTCAGGAGCAGGGGATTTCCAAATCTGAGCCTGAAAGCCTGGGTGGACGACAGCCAAGCACAGGAGGTGTGGAAGCCAGGAGAAGGTCAGAGGGAGCAAAGCTTGCTGAAGATGGCTTGAAACAACCATTTTAGGTATTGGCTGGGGTTTTAGTGGCCATTGCTATCAGAGGAGAGGAATTGCTTCTAGCATGGCACTGTGGGACCAAAGTGGGACAGAAGCATCTTCTGGTGATGACGATTACAAGCAGGTTTTCTGCTCTGGGGAGGGACAGCAGCATTTCAGTCCTATCATCTAGATGGTGCTAAGGGAGGTTAAAAACAAGTCTCTGTAGAACCTTAATAAGACACCTCTGCAGAGGCAGCCAGGAGGCTTTACATCTGACAGGGTCTCAGTACAGGGGCAACCAGCACTAAATGAATCCTCATTTGGGTCGGGCTCCAGCTCCCAGCTGACAAGCCTGTCACAGCCTTCAGGTGGTCTAGGTGCCAGCAACCAGAAACAAACCCTCAAGGAGAAACCTGGCCTCAGGCTTTCACCTCTGCACCCCCTAGGAAAGGATGAGAACTGCTGTAAGAGCAGCACTGCTCTGGCTCTGCCCATCTGCTGAACTCACCCCAGCTGCCTCCCTTGTTACAGGAAGAAAGCGCTGAGCCAGCGTATGGGCAAAGTCTGATGTGTTAATTTGCATTTTCTTAAATATAGGACACCAGAAAGCAAGATGAATGAGAGCTTTGGATACCATTGAAATGCTGACCAGGTCACAGAAGTTTGATTTAGGAGGTATTTCCCTGTCTTCCTAAACTTTGAAAATGAAATGTTGTTAATGACAGGACAGGCATCTCATGAATTTCCCCAAGCCCCTTCACTCCGAACAGATAGTGTGAATGTTTTAATTAAAGCTTTGACAGAGAAACAGACCAGGACTACTGTATCATTTTCCTTTCATGGCATGCTTCAGCAAGCTGGTACAGATTGCTAGGTCGATGAGATATATCAATATTATAATAAGACACACCGTGTGTCAGGCTGAACACATTAAAGGCCAATGTTAAACTTTAACATAGGCCATGAATCACTCAAACTTATTCAGCCACCCAGAATTAACATAGAAAGTATGAGTAATAAGGGTTGTGGTTTTTTGTTTGATTTTATATAAGCAGGAGGATAAGGCACCTGAACAAAGGTTCAGACGGCACAACAACTTTAACTCTGCTCACATAAAAGCGTTTAGATCACAATGCAGAAAAATCTACACTTGCTTAGACCTCACCACAGCTTTCTGAGAATGAAAATTTGGACAACTTGATCTAGGAGTGAGCCTGTTAAGTCCATCAAGTCTGGTTATAAAAATATCTGAATATGTGTGTGTGTGTATATATAGTAAAAAGAAGAAACTTTTAACAAAGCTGTACCCCACATCTCCCTAGGAGAGACCAGGTAATGTTCCAGTTGAATGCTACTTTACACAGTTCTCTTTCCCACCATTGATTAGCACTGTTCACTAAAGTTTCTTACAAAGGTGTTCACCTGTCAAATTATTTTGGGTTAGACCTCAGTCACTGAGGTGACTTACTGCACTGAGTAGCCCTTGGCTTCATTGGCAGTAAGGAGGACTGTATACCCTACAAATTGTAATAAGTGTTTCCATCATCTTACATATTTGGGTGGCATGTTATCATGATTCACAATTCTTTATCTGCCTTTATTTTTGCTGCTTTTCTTTTATAGTTCACCTCTGTCTAGACCAACACAAAATTCCTTATAAACACAAGCTTATTCATAACTAGATATGCAGGCTCAGCTGGGAAAGTATGTGATGTTCTCTAATACTTCTCATCAGATTAACAATTTCCCTTTCAGTTTCAGTAGCACAGGTATATTTTGTTCTCAGAAAAAAGCTTTATTTTTTCCTACTTATTGTAGAATGTGCATTGATGAAATATCTGATGATATTCACTGCCAACTATTATTAAAAGTACTTGCTGCAGTAAGATTACTCATTCACTTTCTGCACATTTTTGGTAAGCCTGTGGTACCTCAGACCCTGCATTTGTCACTGAGGACAGCACAGAAGCACTCTCAGAGCTCTACAGCTCTGCCAGGAGGAAGAGAACCATTTATCAGCATCCTGAATAGCAGTAGCTCTGTAGCAAAAGACCATTGTTCAAAAATGGCACCATCATCAGAGGTGGTGGCACAGCAAAAGAAATGCCAAGAGCATCACAACCAGAGACACAAGTAACAGGTCTATTCATAGCTGTGCTTTTCCCCAGGGAAAGGCATCTTGCAAGTGACTTCATTAACTGCTGACAGCAGACAGACTGCGCTGGAGTGAAAGGGAAACACTCATCAGATGGCCCCAGCCACAACTGAGGAAAGGCACAGCAGAGATAACTGGCAAGTGTGGTGCTTGTTCAGGAGTTAGACACATCCCTGGATTTAATGCTGTCTTCCTTTCTGTACAGCAATCTTCTTGTGCACAGGCTTGCTCTGCACAAAGAGTGCCGCTGTCAATTCAATGCACTCTTGGAAACTTCCCAGGCTGTGGAAGGTGGGGTTTGAATTCCAGATCAGTTGCTAATTGTAAGGAAAACCCCCAAATACCTTGGCATTTATTGCTTTTGATAGTCAGAAGACACCAAGCCTCGTTACCTGTCATTCAATGCCATGCCATGTTCGACCTCTCGCACTGCGAGCAATAAAACGTCCCTCGTTGTGTGGCCAGGGGGATTTGTGTTCCCCTTGGTGTCTCCAGCACATTTATTCACAGAAACGGAGTCACACAGCCCCAAACACCCATATACTTTGAACCAGGGATCCCCACTGTCTCCATGAGCTTAAAAACATCTATCCCTACCAAACTACCCTGGAGGTGCCGCAGGTGCTCTCCATACCTAAAGGATCATGCTAACAGCTAAACAGCCAATAGCTGAAACATAAGTTTTTCTACACAGGATTACTTCCTGCTTTGCCCCACACTCAGTAAAGCACGTCACCTTACCTCCTGTTCCCCCGTACGCTCGAGCAGACTCTCCAGCATTGCAGCCGTCCTTGCACCGCAGCTCAGCTTTCCGCTGGATCTGTTTCTCCACATGGCAGCTGCCTTGCTCCTTGCCAGCCCTGCAGCCAACCTCCTTTTTCAAAAGCATGCCACGTTCCGCTCCTTCTAACTTTAGTTTTTGCTGCAAATTCTCCATGGTCTTCAGGTGTCTGTGTTCCAAACATTAATACCTTGATTATCAGCTTCCTTTAGCAGGTTTTCTACTCTCCAAACCCTATTTCCTCTAGAAAGTTTAAAGAAAACCGGCCTAAAATGCCATTAGTCAAAAGTTCTATTCTTCCCAGAGGAAACACTGAGAGCCCTTCATAAGCAAGCAGGCTATTTATAGGGATGGTGACAGTGTGTCTAACCCCACCGTACAATGAACATGCAGAACTCCACATGAGACACGATGATATAGGCTGTTCATACAATCAAAACTAGAATTTACATGTTGTACATCAGTCCTTAAGCAACCACTTTCTTTCCTCGCTTTTGAGGGAAGAAGTAAAAGCCCACTTGGCACAAGGACACATAACACAACGTCACTGGAATAATTAATCCATTATTTTAAGGAGTAATGTTGAAGCTATTTGGATTTTAAGTTTTATATTCATTACAGCCCTAATCCACTCCCTGTGCAGTGCAGTGCTTCCACCTCCCACGCACTTGTTTTCTGCCCAGGTCACATACATTTTCTGAAGGTGTTTTTTCCCCATAAACTGCATTGCAGGTTCATCTTAACAAACACAAAGTTGGGTCCTATGAGCTAAGTAGCACAATACAATTGGTTTGGAATAAACAACAGAGGAACCCCAGGCAATCCCCAGCCCAAATCAGAAATGGCAAGGAAGGAAGAATTACCTTTGAGCATGACCAAGGAAACCTCAGTACCAGCCAGGCTACAAACCAGGGCAGCAAACAGCTCTAACATTTTCCTCTCAGGTACCAAACGGGAAGCTGAGCATAAAGAGCAGAAGCATCCTAATGTATTCATTATTTCCCTGGACAGGAGATGAGGAGCTGGGAGAGCACCCCGTGGAAAAAGGCAGAAAACAGGTGGAGATGAGATGAGGATCTAATGTAGGGGTAAGCAAGCATTTAGTGGAGGATTGGGAAAACCTGCGAAGAGGCAGGAGAAGGGTGTTACTTGAAGCAGGGCTGGGAGTTGCAGTGCCTGGGATACCCTGAGGTGGCACAGCACAGTCAGTGGCCTGCTGGTCCCTTCTCCATCACTAGGCTGCCCTGCTACAAGAGCAAAAGAACCCAGTGTAAACGCCATTGGGCCTGGTCCCAGCTAGGGAACCTCTCACCTTCAGTACTGCCACTTTCCTTCTACCTACAGTAATAAATAAAACCACCACCCCTTCCCTGTGCAATCCAGGTAGAGAGATAACAACCAGCTCATGCTCCACCCTCCCTCATCACGGCCACCTCCCCCAGCCTGGGGCAGGGCCCTTTGGGCTGAGGCAAACAGGTGGGGAGGCAGTGGGGACCCACATTGATTTTGCCTGTGCTGCAAGCCCGTGGGGTGTGTACTGTAGAATAAACACCCTGCATTGTCCTCTCCCCCTCCCTGCCTTCAAAGACATGAAATCGCTCAGCAAACTTCACTCACCTTGTTCCCGCAGGTGACTCCTACAAGCCAGCTGGTAGAACAGGTCCTGTGGCAGCTGCGGGGTCCTTCAGAGGGTGGGGAGTCTGTGGCACTGCAGAGCACCCCCATAATGTTCTGCTCCACTCCTGGTCCCTTAGATGGAACCAGCTGGGCCTCAATGCCATGATCAGGCAGGACCATGTCTGGAGAGCAGAGGTACACTGTGATGACTGCTGGAGGTTACTTCTTTAATGTCAGTGGCACCCACAGCTATGTCTCCTTTTTGACAGAAAGTTGCCTTGGGCCAGAGGTGTCTCTGTGTTCAGTCCAGCCTATGCTGAGGTGTGGAAGGACAGCAGCAGAAAGTAATTTCCTCTGAGAGCACCCAAGCTGGGGCAGTGGTTCAGAGTGGATGGAGAAGGGGAACAAACGACAAGCAAAAGAGCTTCAGGGAACAAAGCACATACCAAAAGTAGAATTGATAGGAGAGACAGTGAAGTCAGAGTAGGACTAATAGGTTACACTCTAAGAGAATAGTCCCTTAGAATTCAATGGAAAAAAACTAGTAGAGGACAAATTTTGCCTTGAAGGAACAGCAACCTGCTGCCTCCTATAAACCCACATCATAGCTTTTATGTTCTTGGAAGCTAATTAGGGCCAAAAGTTGTAAACTGCCAGTTGATTAGGAGGCCAGAAGCCCCTGGAGAACATGGATGTGGAAGAAAGCCCACCATGCTCCTCCAGCCAGGAGCTGCGTACGGTGGGCAGCACTTCCCTGTTCTTCCCTGCTCCTGGCTGTCAACTGCAGTTCGTCAGATACAGCAAGACATAAATTGCCTTGGCAAGCCATATCTGACCCAGGGTGTCACTGAGCAGTGTGCCTGCGATGTGCTGAAAGCCTGAGCTGCTTGTGTCAGCCAGGGAGAGTGAGGTGAAGCTGAGGCAGGTGGTGGGTGGGACCCGGCATGTCAGCAGCATGAGATGTCCCCTGACCTCAGGCAAACCCAGCACCCTAGCTCTGTGTAGCAACTGCTGATATGCATTTATATCATGTGAATCGTAATGACTGTTTTCAGGATTTCGCCATTAATGTGGGGTTAGTACTATGACACATCGGGCAATTCCATCAGTTAACCTTGAAGACAGAATCTAAATGTCTACAGAATGACTGTCCAATAGTAACTGGCAATAAAACTTTTCAACTGGGCTTCTGGGATGTGGTCAGTACAGTGGAAATGTATGACATTCCATTATGATAGTTTTCCTGTAAAAGCACCCTTCATTTGCCAAATATCATTGGACCAAAACCTGTAGATACCCAGGCAATTTATTAGATCTGAGAGGGTTTCTTGCTTGGTTTTAGTATATTTTTATTTACTTAGGCAAGTGTAGTGTCTTCCTAAGTGCCACTTACCAAATCGTCCCTTCAGTAAGAGTTTCTAGCTACATTTTTAGCATTATACCCTTTCAGTTTATTTTTTAATCTGGTGACTCCAAGAGGATAGATGTGCAAACTCTGACCAACCAGGATGCCAGGCACACACTGGGCAGGACAGAATATCCTCATTTCTTGTTAGTTTCCATATGAGTCCCGAGAATGTGCAACACTGGTTGACAGGATGTTGTTGTGGCACTTACCTTTTGTGCTCTGATGTAATAATGAGGTTGCTGCAAATGATAACTGTGCGCTGCACTTGTCCCTTGAGTAGCATCTGCTTTCCCTTTTGGGGAAAACATTACATAAACAATGAAGTGAGCTGAATTTAGACTTTGAGACTAATTAGAGTTGCTATCCAATAGGTAGGACTGAGTGGAGATTAAGAAAGGAATGGACGTTAACAGAATTAGTATGATTAACGGCTCTGGGGAAAATAATTTTTAAAGCTGTCTCACTAGTAGTACCTGAAAATTAATTTAAGGGGTTGGATATTTTTCTGAATGATAAAAAAAATTCACGGAAAAAAAGAAAGGCTGAGCCCTTCCAATAGAGATGGTTGGATTCTGCCTTTGTGAATGAGCTTTGCTTCTGCTCTTTGGTACGGAGCCTGCTAAGCAGTGTGCTGGGGAGAAACGCAGGCACTGATCAGGGTCTGCCCCAGACCAAGCAGCGCCACAAATCATTGTTCAGACCAGAATCTAGTAGTAAATCTGTGTAGCTTTATCAGTCATAAGCCTGAGTGGAGGGAAATGTAATGCTATGTTAATAGTCTTAAAGTATTAATAAGCAAAATTAAGATCAGTCAAAATATAATTTTCATAACTATCAAAGCAGTTGGTTAACCACTGTACCATGCAGTGAACCATCACATGTGTCAGGCGGGGCTGAATTCTTAGCAGACATCAGGGATAATTTCAGTACAACTTTACAATTGCTTTTTAAAAACATTCTTTAGGCACTAAAATATCTGAAAAAGGCAGAATGGGGTTTAGGCTGCATAAATAGACTATAACCTTCATTTGTGTTCAAAAAAGAAAAGATAATAAAGTGATGCAGAGTTACAGCAGCCCTGACAAAACAGCTAAACTTCAAGTATACTATTGTCATAGTCAAATCAATTGCTGAAAAACTCTACAAGTATAGACATCCCAGGAAGCCTTTATGTTATTTACACAAATTATCAGAAGAAATTAGGCATTGACAAACTAATCCATATTTCAGAATGAATTATGTTCTCTTCAAGTATTTTATCAAGCAGCTTGTTGGTTCCACAGAGTAATTGTTCATAAATAAATTTTTAATCAATCAGCTGACTGTACATTTCATGTTCTTAGCTGCATGTAACAGTGGTTATGAGAACAGAGCTAGAAGATGTGCTATGAAGCCTTTAACCACGCATTGCACATTCAGGACAGACCTTTCAATTCATGAAGTGCTGAATGCATTACCAGCCCCATTGTCAAAAACCTCTGATAGACGTATCATTTATCTCTGTTGCAGTAATAAAGAGATTCCTGGCATTCTGCTATTAAGAAACCAGAAGTAATATATTAGTTTTACTTCTTCTCTGCTACTTAAAAACGAACACATAGCTTAAAGACTATGAAGATAGTATCCTATTGAATGACAGACTGTCTGGTTGATTTACATGAAATACCAAGTGCTCGTATGAGAAAAGGTTAAAATTAGATTGACGAGCAAATGTGCTACCAGACTGCTGGCTGACAAATGGCAAAGTTATGCCAACGTATTACTTATTCTGGAGGCGCCCAAGAAGCAAGCAGGAGGATAGTAATTCATGTGCTAGAATACATTCACGTTTAGCATAAACAAAGAGTCCTCAGGGTCTGCAACAGGAACATATTAGCTATATGTGATTTATGTCAACAAATAAGCGAGTGGAACAATTTCACTATTAGATATGGAATCCGAATGCCTCGTGTTTTCTTAAGAGTGGGCTGCTCTACTGTCATTTAAATCAGTCCAGAATAATGCCCTGTTGAATAACTACATTGTTCTTCCAATAAATCGACTATTGTGCTACATCCTCCTTCCTCCTACCAGTCACACAATGAAAATACAGATTAGTCATGTAGCTTTTCACAGCAGCACATGGACTGTAGTCTGACTGCCTCTTGGTCACTGTACAGAGTCATCTGTTTCAGTGGTGTCAATTCCTCTGTGGTTCTCCTTTCTCCTCAGCAAGTTCTGCTGAGACCCGTGCAGTCAGCCCTCCTACAGCTTGCTCACTCAGAAGGGTGAACTAAGGAAAGATTTTAACTTGCCCAACTGAAGGCACTTTGGTTCTTAAAATTCATCAGTGACGCTGCATCACAAACTGCCCTTCATGCTCTGGGCACTGAGCAGATCTCTAATGGAAGGTCTGTGAGAGACGGGTGCTAAAATCCATGCATCGGAGATGCAGGATGCTTCTGTATGCATTAGCTTTAATGATTAGCAACTAGATAATGGTGATAATTAATAATAACCCGTCAGATGTGTCTCAATTTTGTCTATAAACTGGAAATACCACTCTGAAAGAGACAGAAGCAAGTTATATTACTGACATCTGCTACATTTTAACTTATCCTATACAGCTTAAGTTGTCACTACTTAAAATTAAAAAAGCTGTTACCTTAGGAAGCAGACAGCCTAAAACTACCTTTCTCCCTTTGGAGTTAGAAGAACTTCTGCAGCTTACTCCTGTGGAATTACAGGTTGGCTGTGGAGTGATTTTCTCAATATGCGAACATGAATTAAATGGGAGTTTGTGGAGCAGACAGTATGGGCTCGAACCTGCTCTTCACTGGAACAACTTTTTGACATTTCGTTAATATGAAACTATGCTAAATCTTTAACAGCCCCAAACCTATTTGCCAACCTGTTTCCTTAGGGAAAAGTGTTCTTATTTCCTTTCAAATTGCCATGACAGACAGCACGTTAGGGAGGGAGCTAATTGTCCCCATCAGTCATCACCTTGTCAGGATGACTGGCAGTCAGTAGCCTTCAGGCTTGCTTGCAAAGCTAAAACTAGTTAAGATCTTTCTAAGTCTGGACTGGAGAGACACCTCTAGACCTGCTGTTCCTCAGTGACACCTGAAAAGCTGGTCCAATATTTTATGCCAGGTCTTTAATATGTCCGGTAGTTTCTTCTTCCAAAACTACTGTCAAGTGAAAGGGGAGGGGAAAATGCAAGGTTTGACTCTCCACAAGGTCTCTTTGTAGCGTCCTCCCCCTATAATATTATTCTTGCTGGTGATTGACGACCAGGAATATGCAGAAACAATTTGCTACTCTCTAAAATAATCCACCAGGGTGCAAAACAGCCTCTATAAAAAGAGGAGCCATTTCTGGAAAAATCTCCGCTTTTTAAAGCTACAAGATATTGAATGGAATTTACCATTGGAGTCTCCACAAGTAGCTGTTGGAAGCAGTTATTACAGTAGGTATTAGGCTAGATTCAGGTCTTGTGCAAACAGTTGTAGCTCCTGTGAACATGATCACACTGACAGGCTGGTTTCAGTCCTTTAGGCAAGAGAGAGGCAAAAAAGTGAGAGACGCTAGCGGAGCATCTGCTAGTTAGATCAAAAAAAGTCTGTCTTGTTGGCAGAGCTATTGTCCTTTGGTCACACCAATCTTAATTTGAGTCCTGCTTGCAGCAGCACATAAAACCTGTGACAAACATAGTCATGCTGACATTGAGGTGGATGCCAAAAGAAGATAATCACAAGTACTCGAAACTGCAAAGAAGAAAAAACCAACCCAGAGAGAGGGGAAAGATTTCAGGTCTGAAATTTAAAAAAAAAAAAAAATTAAAAAAAAAAAAAAGAATTGTGTGTTTTTCTCCCCAATCCTCATTCAGTATAAAAAGTAATCCTCAAAAACTGTAAACACATGCCTGGATCAGATCCTCTTCCAGAAACTCCAGCCTGTGTGCACTCTTTAGCCTAAGGCTAGGGTGTACGCAAAACAGAGCAATACTTTATATTTCCAGATTTACAGTATTTTTATTCATGACTGTCTATGAACTGTCCTACTTGTTCTGGTTGCTCTTTGGGTCCTTTATTGTGCCTGATAACACCGATGTGGGCTGGCCCAGAAGTGATTCATCTAATTGCTTTGAAGAGTGACAAAATCCCTGGCAGAGATTAACAAATGCTTCTTGTAGTTCACGTCTAAGAGCAAGATAGTGCAGGTTGGAGCTGCCAGCCTCGCCTGGGGCATTGTTGGTGTGAATAAGGCTGAGTGTGCTGCACAACCCCAGGAGCACAGCAGTTTGAAACGTGCAGGCGAGCCAATTCCCCTTGACCAAAAGGGATGTTATACAAACCTTGCCAGACTTGAAGCACCAACAACCTCTTGGGTTATGGTTAATTTAGTTGTTAGATTCAAGCCACACTAGAGAGAAACAAGGCAGCAAAAAAACCTATTTCTGTTGTCCCCTCCTCCCACCTTCCCCATCTGTATTAGAAATCTGGATAGATTCATAAGAAGTCGTCTTTAATGAGCACTAAAAGGTCTTCTTGAATGAACTCCACAAAAATGAGCAGCCTTTTCTACATCACCCCAAATACTTTGCACAGTATAGATTTTTCAGTTAGCCCCCAAGGTGCCCATTTATTTTTAGAGCTTTATTTTCTTCCTGAAAAGATATTTGTGTCTTTTACGCTGTGTTTTGGATGAACATATCTTTAATTTTCTTGGCTCTTACAAAGATATAATAATAACAACGAAAATGATGGTCCCAAGAGTATATGCAAGTAGACTGGCTTTGGGTTTATGGGAAAAACATTTCTTGCTCTGGACTGGGTTGGATCCTTGCAGTCTGCTCACTTGTCCAGAATTGCCTTGCTGTTTGGCTCCTCTTGCGTTCGTCTGTCACACACAAGCTACTTGTCAATTCTCCCTGACCCTGCCCGTGTTTTGGGTGATGTTGTGGTTTTGATTAATTTTTTTTTTCCTTCTCTCTTTGCCTGCTGTGCAGTGAAGGCGCCTGCACGCTTTNTAGAGATGTGAACACTGCATCGTTCTGTGTGAAGGCGGGAGGTGGAGGGATTGCTTTTAATAACAGGCTCCGCGATTACATCCTAGGGATGGGCGCTTCCTTTCCCCGGCGATTCCAGCCTGTAACAACATGCCCTCTTCTGGCTGCGAGGTGAGAAGCTGCTTCAGTGCTGGGACCAGGACAGCAGCAGTGGGACAGCTGGGGTGCGGGAGTCTCTCCCGTCTGTCACCCCTCACCCCAGCACTAGCACCCAGAAGCAGCTGCTGGGGAGAGAGCCCGAGCCCAGACCGACACTGAGTGTCCCTCTGAGCTCAGGGCTCTGCACCGCTCGCACACCGGTGTGAGTCCAGGTAAGACAAGGCCCAGTGGTTGGGTTTGCTGATGAGCACGATGTTGCTTAGGAAATTTTAATTGTAGCCTTGCAGCAGGGCAGCACCAGGTGCTGCAGGGCTGATTGGATGGATGGTCTCCATCTGGAACAGATGAGCTGTGTATGCGCTTACTGTAACACACACAATGGTATGGCTGGTCCCAGATTGTTTTCCCAGAGATGACTAGCTGTACTTACATCTGCAATATGTTTTCAGGAGAGGAATTCTTGAAACAGCTTAATTCTTTCTTTCTTTTTCTTTTTAAATAACTGAAATCTTGGATTTCAACACTTCAGTACAAAATTCCCCCTAGGACAGAGGGTAAAGCTTTGCTATTTCCAGAGACACCACAGTGAAGATGGAGCAAGACAATTCTCTTAAATACAAATACAGTTTACTATGAAACAACTTAAACCCCAATGGTTCCCACCCTCATGTGCAATCTTACTTCCCTAGTGTTGTCTTTGTTCTGTAACTCCTGTGGTTCAAGAGCTCAGTGCATGGTGAAGGCACAAGTAGCAATGGGCTTTTCACCACGTCTATGACTTGCCAAGAGCTGCTTCCTTCCCGCTCCCTCTGAACCCACTGCTTCCTAACAGCTGGAACTCAAACCATGGAAAGTGAGCAGAGCAGGGCTGAAGGAGGTCATGAACTTACAGTACACGCAGCTGGTAATTTCTGGAGCATTTTATTGCACCCAGCTATACTGGCCTCCCTTGAAGCTGCTTGAAACCCAGTTTTCATTCTTTTCTGGCAAAGACAGCAACACTTGGAGCTCTCTGAGTGCCCACTCCTCCAACAGCATTTGAGTGAGGTTTCCTGACACAGGGAAGTCCTAAGACCTTCGGTACGCCAGCCCCTCGCTGCAGCCCCTGCGCACGCCTCCTTCCTCTCTCTTGGGGCTGTAGCTGCAGAGGCACCAAAACTTGGCTCTGCTCTGGCCCAGCTGCACAGCCTGACCTCAGCCTGCAGCAGAAGAGCTGTGAGGAAATCTGCAGAGGTAAGAAGGTAAAATTACAGAGGCAGAGCTGTTGGGACAGAATTTCCAGTAGCTCAAGGACTCAGGAGGGAAAGCAGCAACACGGGATGGTATAAAATCTAAAGGAAGAAAAGTGAGACAAGTCAGGAAACATCAGGTTGGTTTGTTGGGGCAAGTCATCACTGCCAGGGGCACTGACCAAGCTTGGCCAAAGATGGAAACGTGGCGATGCTGCGGGGCTGCTCCAAGGAGCTGCAAGGACAGACCCTTCCTATCCAGCCCGGTGCCTGCACCTGGCCACCACATATACCTTGTTGGGCGAGTGCGCTCAGGCTTAGCCCAATGGCTTGTGAGATCCTCCCTCTCCTGTGTGCTACTCAACAACTGCTTTATACACTAGTTATGTATGTTCTGCTTACCCATTCTTTGAGACTGGCAAAAGATACCTGAACAAACTGGTACAAAAGGGGGCCTGTAACAAATTCCTGTAAATACATTTTCCTATTTTTTACACTCCCTGGAAAAGAACCTCACAACCCAGAATATTTTCTCATTGGTGGAAAAGCATTTGCTGCTGGGGGAAGACCAAAGCACACCAAGGAAAAGTAGTTTCCTATTTGTGCTTGCAAGAAGCAAAAACTACTTACCAAAGCATCTTATTTGCTAGTAAATTTTCTCTGGGCCTTTTTAAAAACATTGGTTTATTCCATTATGCTAAAGTGCTTCATAGATATTGCTTAAAAACATCGACCCTGTGTGTTTATTTCAGGTGGGGAGAATACAGGGGAGAATTCCTAGTGCAGGCAATTGCTTTAGGATGAGCAGAGAGCATATGCAGAAATCCTTTCCCAAATGTTTTCCCTTGGTACCACTAGTGTGCCAGGCTCTCAAACAATAAAGCTACTTAGAAAGCTGCCTGAGCACGTTGATCTAACACCTGTGACGTGTATGTGAGAAGTCTTTAGGGTGCCATATGCCTTCATTCCTTAAGTTCTCCAAAAAACTCTTTCTATCCCAGAGAAGCTGCTGAAAGAGATCATGTTATTCAGCTGAAGGGAGATGGGGACACAGCAGGATTCAGAGCACCGTCGATGTAAGTACTGAGCACGGAGATACTGTTGAAAAAAGGCAAGATAACTTACACAGCTAAAGCTTGCCTGCTGACAAGCTGTTCTTTCTTCCTGGACGTGAAAAAAAATTCCAGTAGTATTTTCCTGTGATATAATTTCTTCTTTACTACAGAAACGGGCTGCACAGGTTTCTCAGATGGTACATGCAGTTTGAGCTGTCCTGAGAAGGAGAGACTGACTCATTCCACACGCAGGCCTTTACACACTCCCTCTGGTCACCGCACTGTAAATCTCTGCTGTTCTGACACCAGCTTGGCTTCTCTGAGTAGCTGGAGGAGAAGTTGCCAAGCAGAATCGGTTTTGTATATCCTAACCCCTATTCTGGATAGAATTAATGGACCAAGTCTGAAAGCCAAAAGCCTCAGATTTGTTTGGGTTAATCAATGCCAGAATTTGTTGGCTGGGGAATCATACAGATGATCTTTCACAGTTGAAAGAGTACGTCAGTGTTGCAAGCGTTTGGAAGGTAACAGCATACACGTCTTAAATGCCACCAAATAACACATTGGGCTCTCACAATAAGACACTGCTGGACAGGATAGGATTGAGAGTCTTATTCCAACACATGTGAAAGTTTGCAAATAATTTTGGAGTGGTTGATCAAAGCAAAAGGAACGAGTGCAGTGAAGCGTGCACGGGAAGAGCAGGAGTAGCAACTCATATAGATATTCTGGCACATAAAATGCATTTCTCATATGATGTTTCTGCAGAAAGTGAGGTGACAGTTTTAGTCAATCACCATGTTTGTCTGGTGTGGTGGAGGTACCACAGCATAAATTAAAGCTAGAAGGGGAGAGCAGAACAGCAATTTTAATTTTTGTTTCCCCCTGAGATTACCTGACAAAGAGTGCCAGGAAAGTGCTTTACTACTCTGACTTACTCCACAAATATTCTAGCCCAACACATGCAAACAGTCATTAGCAGAGCTCAGCTGATCAACAGTCCTTTGTTCCGCTGCTGTTAATGCATCGCCTGCACTTGTCTTGCGCCTGCCCGGTTTAATTTAGAAAATAGAGGAAGATAAAAGACTTTGTCCAGCACCTAAAGAAAGGCTACTTTCCAATCACTAGCAACCAAGAAGCTCTGTGCGTGCTCTCACACAGAACATTTCTATCAGTATAAAAATCATTCTACATGGGCGTGATGCTTATCGGCATTTGTTGACAGGTAAATTTTAGGAACAGCATGTCTGCAAGTAAGGTTCAAAACAGGCTGTAAGCAAGAGGATGGAGTTGACGTTTGAACAAGGCAGTTGGTAATAAATAGGAGTTTTATTATATATAATAAAAATATATTACATAAAGACACTGCCTTATTGCAGATTGCCTGATAGAAGTGATACACACAACCTTATTACATCAGGCAGAAGGCACTAATCTGAAAGCATTCATTCCTATCAAATATATTTGGGGTTACAGTAAAAGAGTTAAGTTTATCATAGGGCTAATTAGAAAAGCAAATAGATAGCAAGAAGTCTTTCCTACCTGCATTATTCTGAGTCTACTGTGTATAGCTTTTGTGAGGTAGCATTCATATGTAATTCAAAAAGGCTGCTTATAGATCCAAGATAAATTCAGTATGGTGGTGAACAGGAATAATGTAACAAAACCCTTTGAAAGTTTTTGCATTCATCTTCCCATCCACTACATTTTAGACAGGCAATATACTGGGCCAGTATCTAAATTAACACAAAATGGTTAAACAGTTTTTTCCATCCCCCAGCAGCAGAAGTCTAATTGTGTTTAGTAGCACACAGTGTGAGGGCCCTTTCTCTTCATTAACAATAAGAGCTGTCGAGGATATCTTCATTGCAGAAGCTAATGCAAATCAAGTTTCCTAACCTCTAGGCAAGTCCCTTTCACTAGCTCCACTGGAAACACATTTATTCTCAGTATCTTGCATCAGCATCCTGCAACCAAGGCCTGGGGCTGCGCCCTACCTGTGATGTGACCCCTGGTGACCCACCCTGCAGGCTGCCTGGCCTGGCAGAGTCCTTGGGATACGTCAAAACCAGGCACATGATGTCAGGGTCTGTCTCCCAAGAGGGACAGGGTTCTCCAGGGTGGCACAGCCTGCTGTGAGCAAGCCTCCCATTTGCTTAGGCAGCACAGAAGCCCACTGGGTCACCCAGCCATGGGGTGCCCAAGACTATGTCAGAGCCCCTCTCCTGCCATGCATGGTCATACAAAGCTATCTTGAGGACTGAGTACCTGGAAAAACATTTGGCCAAGGAGACACAGTAGTTGATATTTTACTCTTTCTTTGCCAAGCCTTATGTTGGGCAGAGCAGTCCTCTGATCGGCAGTGGTGATCTTGCCAGAAGGATAAGAAAATTGGAGGTTATCTTAGAAGAAATAAAATACTCAAAGATTGCAGCTGGAGGGCGAATGCTTGGGATAATTTTTAATTCCTGTGAAGTCTCACCTCTGCTCTCCTGAGCCAGGTATGCCAGCCAACACCACCGCACGGGGCAGACAAAGGGACTTAGAGGTGGCAATTCAAGGTTATGAACCTTCCACTCCACACTTACCTCTTGCTTTTACAACTACAGCGTGCAGGGCTGGTTATCCACAACCCACAGCGTGGGCCAACAAACAGAACAACTGAGTTCTTCAGTTCGAATCAAGAACACAAGAACTCATTTCATGATGACTTTCTCACGCATCTTTTCCTGTTGTGTCTGAATGAACAGGCGACTGTAATGTGGTTTAAAAGAATTAAAATTTGATTTTAACAAAAGATAGAGGAAGGAAAAATCCAGCAGAAAGGAACTCTGAGCACTTCAAAAGAAATGCAAAGGGTTTACCATAACCTGCTGGGGTTTTCCCCCCCATAAAGAGGAAGCTGAAGGAAAGAAGCGATGCATTTTCAGTTTTTTGGATCTTTTTTATTCAAAAGTTTTCAAAGAAATAAAACAGAAAAAAGCTAACAATCTAATCAAATTTACAGTTCAAAAATGTCTTTTGGCGTTTAACAACAAGTCCTAGGAAACAAAACTACAGAGTTATCTTGAACCGGACAAATAAGTTACCACTGGCAAGTTTGTGGCACTAGTAAAACAAAAATAAAAAATTAACTCTCTTGATCATATAGATATCTCTATGAAAATCTTTTTTTTTTTTTCAATCTGTACAAAAGGTCTTTCTTCATAAATTAATTTTTTATAATTTAATGGCTGTCTACTATGTGATGTTTAAGTAACTGATTATTTCTTTATGTACAGAGGTTAAATTTCCCAAATCTTACCCAGACAATGAGTATGGCACTTAGTTCAGACATTTCTGGCAGCAGCTCTTCCCTCCCTCTAACACAGCTATCATACTGCAGTTTTAATTAACGCAAAAATATCAAGTAGTGAGAGATCCAGGCTTGGAAAGTTACCAGATACAGGCAAGGTGCTGCAGGAAGTCTGGACTTTTACAAAGCAGTAATATTCCAGGGAGCATAGAACCAATAATACCACAACTTTTTTTTTAAAAAAAAGAAAAAACAAAAACACATCTCTTATGACTATGTATTTCACTAGAATCTACACTTCTCAGAGCAGCAATTTACTTTTGAAACTATGAAATGTCACCGACATCTATACTCCAATACTCACACAAAATTTAAAAACTAAAAAATACTTGAAAGAAACAACTGCTTAGCCCTAGCTCCCGAGCTAGGATGATTTGGTCTGTGGAAACAGGGAGGGCCAGCAACCTGTCCCAATACAAAAGGAAATAAACTTTGAGGTAGATAACTGATCATATACAGCTGACCAGAGAAGTACACAGTTTTGGAAGACAACTTAATTTATCATTCGATTTAAAACATATGCAATTGTAATAAAGAGCTTTAGTAGCAGTGAATTATCTAATATGTGAAGTACAAATAACTGTGTATTTATGAATCAGGAATTTCATAGTTTCAAAATTGGTTTTCTTTACACTTAACACTTGTAGTGATGATGTAAAGTGTGGCACTGCTTGGATCCAAGTCTTCCTTCATGCTTTTGTGTCCATACATCAATTAAAATTATAAAACCTAAATGCAAATGTACAAAAAAGGCACATTCTCCTAACCGCAAACTGGTCCGGCAAAAATAAAGAGTACAGAAGACGTAATGCTGAGACAAATCAGAATTATTGGTTACTGGCTCTTTGTTCTTTGGTAAAGTTACCTTTTAAAAGTGCCAAGTCTTTTTATTTTTTTATTTACCTACTATAGAGAGCTAGTACCCAATCAATTATGCTTCCACTTACATCTCAGCCTATGTTTGAAAACGAGTCCTTTAGCTTTTGCCATTTTGCTGTAATAGCAACTTTTCGGTTTGCTAAGTCTCAGCACGATCCTCATCCTAAAGCACTATCATTAGTATAAAGGAAGGACAGAAACATTCGGTGATATCCCCACCCCAAACTCCCTACTCTACCTATGCTAAAACTAGAACATCAAGTTAGTTTCTGGGAAAAAAAAAAAGGCAAAAAAAAAAGATTTTACATTGCGTCATACAGCAGAGTTCCTAAATCATTCAAACTACCAGAGGGACCTATTGGCATATGGCCTTACAAACAATTTATCCTATTAAAATTTCCCCAGTCAGAAAATGTGTTTCACACAAAACATTTTTCCCCCTCTTGCATTTCACTACCTTACATATTATGTGAAAAATCATTAAAAACACTTACTACACATTAAAAAAGCCAAATTTTCAGCAATTTTTATTGACTACCTTTAAAAGCCCTATGCTGCTGTTTTACAAGGCATAATAGACCAGCTCATTTGGTCAAAGCATTCTACACCATTAGTTTGGACTACTTACTGAAACAGCTACAGCATCGAAAGATTTAAGGCAAATTGGAATTCATAGAAAAGGATAAGACACTTCACACTACATTAAAAGAAAAACAGAAAGCTAAAAGACCAGACACTATAACTGCAACACAGCACTAAAGCAACACTCACACACTGCAAGCACAGAACATCATCTTAGATGTTTTACTATTTTAAACTTCAGAAAACCCATTTCATACAATTAAAAAAAAGAAAAAAAAAAAGAAACAAACAAAATAAAAATAAACCAAAACACAAATTCTGTCATGCACGTGAATAAGTCTTCGTGGTCATCTGTGCATACCCAGAAATTTGAATATTTTTTTTTTGCGTCATAACACTTGATAAAAATTTTTCTTTTTTACTAAAATAAACCTGTTCATGGGAACAGCTACTAGATGAATTTAAGGTTTTTCTTATGCACCTTATAGAACTTATAGCAAAAATAGTTTTAGTTGATTTCATTATAAATAACATTTTCAAGAACCTGTGCAAAACTGTCAATAATTCCTAAAGCACAATTGATCAGTAAAATCCATGATTGTTTCAGCCTTTGCACCCTTCTCCAGGCCAGGTCAACACTGGGCACCTGTAACACAAAAAGGTCAGAGCTAGAGCAGCGGTACAATTGCGTGGGGTTTTCCCAACGTAACTCTCCTTAAACCTAAATCATTTCCTGTTTTCGACAGCTGTGAGAGAAGACTAAGGGAACCCGAGCACAAATTCGAGAAGCAACCCAGGATGCAGCAGGGGTGCTCAGCCCTTCCCCAGATAAGGCTCTGCCAGGATCCGGCTGGTGTCGCATTTGCCCCCTAAGCCCCACTCAGCATGCAGAGTTCCTGCTGGGGAACTGTGAGACTGCACTCAAAGCGATTTCCTTCTTTGTTGTTTTGTTATTGTTGTTTCCTTTTAATTGACCAAAAATGGTTGGGTGTGTGAGCTTATTCCTGCGGCATCTCCGAGGCTTTTGATCTCTGGAAAGGGAACACAACTTTCTTTCGGTGCAGCCTCAGGGAGAGTCTCTGTACAAGTTACAACAGCCAACGCAGAGACAGCTACTCTGTGTTGGTTAATACTTAACAGCAATTCAGGGCTCATTAAATTTGAAGGCAAACTTCTCAATTTACTGTATTGGCTTATTTTGCCATATGGGTTTAAAAAAATACCCAGCTAATGAAAAAAGCGTAGGCAGCTTTTGAATTTCCCTAGGCAAGGCAAAGTCTGGTATTTTAAGGTTTGTACATTTACAGGTGCATAATGATCATAAGTGGGTTTTATCAAGGGTCTTTGACTATTTTGACATGGTAGCAACTTTTTAAAAAGAAGCTATAAAGTTACGGAATGCAGCCATGAAAGGAAAGAGGAAAGAGGCTGTGCATTTCTGCTGGACTGCGTCCACTTGTGCAACTATGCTAGCTGCCATTTACTTCTTATTTATGGTAATATGTACACTGACTTTTAGTAATGCCTTCCCAAAAGCACTGTGTGTGCATTTAGAAAGACATTTCAATTTTACAATAGTAATGAAGCCACGACAATTAAGAGACCACACTGTTTCCCATATTTAGGGCAAGAAATAACTGTCCGTTCCCTCCCCTTCACGCATCCGAAAAATGACAAGCACCAACACGTTCCAGGGACAGAAATATCAAATGCCATGCTCTGAGGCTGAAATCAGCTGAGTAATATTAACCTTCCCCTCGTGCCCGCTGCCAGAGTGGACGCAGATTTCACTAGCTCCCACTGCATATAAATACAGGTAGCAGGTTCTTCTCTGAGGATTCAGATAGGTGGAGGATAGGCTTACAGCAAACACACAGAGCTGGGTATTCTACACGGAGTCAGCATTATCGAATGCATCGCAAATGGCAACATATCTCGTCCTTTATGGAGAGTAAAGGCCGCTCCTCCTGCCTGGCCCCAGCCTATGGGAAAGATACTGACAGGCTGAGGGAGAGAGAGAAACAGGATGGGGAGGTGACATGCGGGATTACGCTACACTGCCTACCACACATCTCTGGCAGTAAGGAGGTTTTACATGCCCACAGGGAAGACTTAAGGCAAAAGAAATAATTATTTGAAAAGTGATTAACACCAGCCGATGGCCTTGGCATAGGAACCACGCAGGAGCCATGCTTTTAACACTAGGAGGCGGGAAACAAGAATAGTCTGTGGCTTCGCCTTCTCCCTGCCCTGGATGCAAGTCAAGGATGTGGGCTTTCTCTAGATGCCGGCATTTGGCCAGACTACAATAATAAACACAGGTCATCTGTTGCACTATGCAGACTGTGCCATCTGTTGAACATGCCAAGTTTTCCCACTGGTTTGGTTCTATCTTTACGTTCTTGAATTTATAAGAAGTTGTTATGTCAATAATGGGGATGAGAGCAACATTGTCAAATAATGCACCTGATCTGCAAAATCAAAAGCAGCAAAATGTGTGCACTATTAGTTCTGTACATTTTAGAGAGGATCTCACACAATTAGAAGTTCCTCACACATAGCTGATTATGATTTTTGAGTATGTAACAAATGCTGTTAGAGCTGTAGAAAAACCCTTCTAAGACAGTCTCTAGCACATGACTGCAGCTGAACATAATTTGTTGGTATGAGGCCTTGTAAAATTTGATTTAAAAAATGCTGCAGTCAAGTTGCTTAGTTTACAAAACACTGAAAAATATGAGTCAAGGAACATCTAAATGCCAGAATTTTAAAACACAGAGGATGGAGAAGGGGATGGTTAGTGCAAACAGTATTTTCAGGATGGCAATCTACTTTAAATATTTTGCATGGAAGGAGTTTGGGTAAAGTTAATGACTGATTAGTAAAGAAAGGCCTAGAGGAAACCTGGAGTGGGAAAGTAAAACAATTCTGGAATTAAAGCCAAGTAAAGATGAGGATTAAAATTTCTGGATTAAACCACTTTTTTCTTGAATAAAGGATGAGCTGGAAAGCCTTCAGGAGAAAGGGTCAGCACGGATTTCTACCAGACCCCTGCCTGCGGTCTTTAAGTCAGTTGCAAAGTTGCTTCCAGATCTTATATGTACCACAGAACTAGGGGATGTTATATGTATAAATACAGTTCCCTTCAGCATTGTCACTCTAGTGTTTTTCACTAATTCAGCGTTATTCTTGTGTACAGCATGCTGCCAAGATTAACAAATTAAAATACAACACAATCCAGTTATGGTATAGAGAAATTATTAATACAGTTACTCATAATTCATTAACTCAGTTCTGGAACCTGAATGCTTTCTTTCCTGGCTTCTAACTCTGACCAAATTAAAATTAACTTAACTGCCTGTCCCCAGATACTATCAGCGTTATTTATATGATACATATATTTTTAAAAAATCAATACAGAATATGGTAAGTTATGAAACAAAATAACATATTTCATGTCACAGGATAAGTCCCTACCTCACAGTTACTTATTTTGCTGATACGTATATGGAGAATGGTCACTGGACGTCTCTACTGTAACCTGTTGCTGACCACTGGCTTCCTGCAAATTAATTGGAAGACAAAGACATGAGAGACAATCAGGCAGTGTTAACCGCAGTATGTATTGCCATGTGGCTTGTGCAATTAACAGTTCTCAAATCTAAAGTCTTTCTAACATTTCTCAAGTGAGGTATTCCAAATTTCAAGTGTTAACTTTGCATTGATTTACATTTCAGCAAGTAGAGAAATAAAATGACCATGCAAACCACGTATTCCTCCACTGCTTAGATGAAAATGTAAAAAAACCCAAACCCTTTGACATTATAGAAATAAATACATAAAGGGAGCAAATAACCATTCGTATATTTTCTATTTGCAAATGCAAAAGAGCATTCTGCTCCACCCCTCTTGAGGGGCAGCAAGAAGAATGAGATCTACTTACCACACGTACAAACACTGCCGCCTTGAGTACTGTGGCACAACTGGCACTAGGCAACAAAAAGAATTGTAGCTGGGACGTCACCCACAGACCCCCGGAAAGCCGGGAATGAATCAGCTGACCGTGCTCTGTCAGTCAGTGCAAGGACCAGCTAATTGCCACAAGGCCACGTGGGCAGATATGTACACTGAGCTGGACAAGTTCTGGGCTTTCTGGACAGAGACACTTTGAAATGGCAAACGACTTTTGTGCTCTCTTACAGGCTCTGAAAGAGACAGTCTAGAGCTTGCTCTGAACACAAGAGCTGCAGCATACCCTGGCTGTCTCCTCTGTTACAGAAGTGTTGACCAATAAAAGGGTGCAAGGGAAGTCAAAAGAGCAGACAAACTGCTATCTACCATTTAATTACACCCTTCAACTGGACTGGCAGAGGAGTTTATTGGGCAAATATACATGGTGTTCTGAGACGCCAGGGTAAAATTGGGATTCTTTGCAAAAAGCTACAGTCAAGATGTGTTGGCAGAGATGTGTGCTCATAGGAAACATAAAGGAAAGATCAAAACTATAATATACTCCCCCAGCCTGTTTGTATTGAAAATTAGGCTTCACAAAACACAAAGTTCATCTGACCTACTGAGCTATGCTTACACAGAAGACTGCTCCAAGTGCTGCACTGCGACAAGCACAGGTCATTGTTACAATCCTAGCTACATTAGATGAGAATGATGACACTTTCCAGTTTTAACATACACTGTGTCCAGAACACACTCCCAGTTATAACATTAGGCTTTAAATGGTAGTTCTCCTAGCAGGGAGAACAACAAAAAAATTCCAGTATCATATTCATACTTCTCAAGTCTTTTACAGAATATACTGACCTCCACAGGAACCGCTGCTGTCTGGACATGTGTATACTGGGGTATGTAGGCTCCTTGCATAGCTGTTGTGGCTGGCATGTACTAGAAAGACAGACAGTCCATTAAGTTTAGTTAAAGCCCAACATAAATTTAAGAGTATTCACAATACTGATTATGATATTTCTTAATAGATATTGAGTGTTTCCTAAAGCAACATACATGAAGGAAAGAGTTTTCTGTCTGAAATTAATAGGCTAGAAAAGCGAGATACCTGTCCTCTGTTAATCCAAATCATCATATTTTTCTTTTCTAATTCTATCTGCTCAGAAAAGAAGGGTCCCTCAGTTTAGAAGCTAGCCTGCATCTCTTCTTCTGGTTTAGTTTCTGTTCCACATTTTGTATTACTTCCTGCATCTCTGATCTCCTGAAGAGCAAAGCCAACTCCAGAGTGACCTCCTTTCATTTGCTTTGGTCTGTTTTATTTACTCATTCCCAATTTCTGATCAGTTAACAGATTGAATAAAAACTGCTAAATGCAATTAAAAACATTGAGATGGTTCTTAATATTTTACTGGATGAAAGACTACTTGAAGGATCACTTTTTTCCTAAATGCAGGCTACACATGCACTGTGATCTACACACAGTATTTTCTACTCGTGTAAGTTCTATTTTGTATTAAATTGCCACATACTGTTCCAGTACTGCCTAATGACAGATGACTCATCTGCTGTGTCAGAGGGCTTATCATTGATGCAGGCTGTAGTGACATGGTGTGGTCCATGGAGGGAGTCAGTACAGCACCCTGTTAAAAGAGAAAGAAAGCAATGGTTGCAGCAACACTCATTTTAATTACGTTTTTGATTTGAGAGTCTAAATGCAGGCTGTCCTTTCAAGGGGATATACCACAGGAGCTCTCCTTCATGCCAGGCACTGACTCAGGACACAGGTCTGGGCTCTCTGGAATATTCTGCTTGAGCAGATGTGCTTTGCACAGTTTGGTAATGGGGTAATCCTGCCCTGACTTCCTACTGAACATGCAGCCCATGCGCAGAGTACTTGGGACACCTGCTGAAAACACTTTGTAAAACTTGAGCTTAAACAGACTCTAACCTCAAGGAAAAGGTTGGACATGTTGCCAGGTACAGGTTCACTTAGCTGAAGCTTTGGACTTTCAGGCTTTCAGAAGAAAAGGTCATCTCATCTTTAGGAATGGAGGGTTTGGAGGAACATTTGTGTTAGGGGAAATCTACCTGTCACATGTGACATTCACAGACAGGACTGAGCTGCCCTAATTAATGGCTGGTTTCATTAGCAGACACATTTTAGAAGAGTGGGTTAGCAATGCCTCATAAAAGATTGATTCTGTGTCTAAATACTAGCTACTGCAATGACCTTTCTATCACTCTTGTACTATTTTGTTAACTTCATAAAATGTATACATGTAATTTTTAAACACTTGAGATTGCTAAATATGGAGGGCACACTCAGAAGGTTTCCAGAGTTATCTGAAATGGAGGGTTATCCACAAATGTCCAACCACATTCCACAAAAGCACATTTCCAAATACTTGGTATGCTCGCAGAAGTGCTGATTAAAATTGACGGAGGCTCAAAACTAACAAAAATAATTGCTGTGTACTGAAAGCCAGTGTTTGGAGTCAATAGCTAATCCTTAAAAACTAAAAAAAAAAAAAAAGAAAGAAAAAAAAGAAAAAGTAAAAAACCCTACAGAGTATAACTGGAAAAACACCATGCGATCAGTGTAGACAAAATGAGTCACAGGCACATCAAACACTAAAAGAATTTCCTGTCTGTAGACTGCAGGCTTCTCTGCAAAGCAAATGAGCAAGACAGCACCAGTCTTTGCACAGGCCAAAACTGAACTTAAGTCAGAAATCTACAGCATTATTTTCAACTGTGAAATCTCCATCTTGTATACCTGTTACAGCATAGGAACATACTAACTTGTGTTAACAAGTTTTTATGCTTAACAGCATAAAAAACAACATATATTTTTAATGAAAACCTGTGTTGACAAAGAAAAGTTAGAAACCAGTTGTGTGTGTGTTTTACATCAGAAAAATCACAAATACAACAACAATTAATTGTGCAAGAGGGTCTTCTGGTTCAGTATCACCTTCTCTGCATGCACAAGAAGAAAATGTTCTGCCAAGAAGATTTACATTCTATAATCTGCATGGAGAGGTTAATTAAAGTCAAGAAATATCCTTTCTATATCTGGAAACAGGCTTGTTTGTTAACTACAGGACTGTATTAAAGCGCCTGTTATTATTTGTAATGCTCATCTCAAGAAATCCAATAAGTCTCAGATATAATGGTACTTAATTGACAAATGACATAGATAAGAAACAAAATATCATGGGAGAGTACAGATTAGAATGCCTGACAGTCTGGTACAGATGCCACAGTCAGAAGTATAGGGAGACAAGCATTACTCATGAGCAGTGAAGCCAGAACAAGCTATGCAGGTTCTCTCAAGTGAGTGCCCATAATGTCATTTATATCACTTCATCCACCTGTCTCTCACAAATTATCCAGTCTGAACTATTCTAGACCCACTCTAAAACCTTGGATTTTCAACTCCAGCTCCTGGTAGGGAGACAGCATGTAAAACATTGGTATTTGCAAAGTACTTTTCATTTAAATAATAAAAAAGGAAGGTTTCCTCAGGATGCTGACTTGCTAACTCTAATTGTCCTCATTGCTTTGATAACCTAAAGGCAACTTTCTTTTTTTTTTTTCCCCCCTAATAAAATGAGGCTCCAATTCAGGTTACTGTCTTTGTTTCTCTTATCATTTTGATCCATGATTTAATAATGATGTAATTGTCAGAACTCTGGAAGTAATTGGGTGGGAATTGAACTGTTTCCTGTTTATAAAGTATGCAAATCGTTCATACTGCAGTAACACAACAATGCATAAAAACTTACTGGGTGCTGCATTATGTATGGTTGAGGCTGCATCCAAGAAGGACTCTGAACCTAGAACAAAATTAGAATTTTATTTTTTCATTTTAGTCATTCTTTTCCTGAATACTCCAACTGAGATACAGTAGTAATTTAACAAATCACGTTAACAAGCCCCTCCCTCATACAGTCATTTTCTAATGCAATCAGTGGAGCAACACTGATTTCTATGAAAACTGTATGTATTGTACCTGTAAATCAGAAAAAAGATTTGGAGACAATATACCCCATGCACCTTTCAGACCAGCACACTGTGGTTTTAGTGCAGGTCTCAAACGTTTTCAGGTAGGCTGAAAGTTCAAAGAGATGCACTGGAGATTTCTGCTATGTTCAAAAAGGAGGCACCTTCTTTTGTGCCTGAAATTCCCTTGGGGAAAAGTAATTTGGATCTCAGAAGGTACAGCATGATTTACCTTCTAGTGTGATCAGAATAAAGTAAATTATTAGATTTTCATAAGGGAAAAAGAAAACAAATTCTGTAGGCAGCTTGTTTCAGGAACAAGGAGAAGCTTCAGGAGAACTGTTCTTCTCCAAGACCTTGTGGGCTGTTACTCCCCAAGCACAGGAGAAGAGAAGGTTCTGATAAGCACTTCTGCTCTTGCAACTCGCATGTTCACTCTCCAAAAACGCTGACTACCCAAAGACTTAAATTAAGGCAGGATGCTTCACTTTGCATAACAAGGTAAAAGGTGAACAAATAGGTTATATGGTTATCTTAGTTAAAAAGAGCTGGTTGCAACAGCTCTTTGAAAAAAAAGACTGCTGTGAGGAATATGAGAGGTGAGAATGGAAATGTCTCCTCCCCACCTCCTGTGGGTGTGTGGGATAAGCCAGGATGCTGACCTGCATCACACCAGCAGAACTGACTCACCACTGCGGACGGGCAGTTAAAGCCCCTTAAGCAGCTCTACCATCACTCCCAGAGTCCCGTGAACGGGACAGGTGGATGGACAGTCTTGAAACAAATCCAGGTGAGGAATTTTCTGCAAGATAGAAATATTTCTTCCCTCCTTTTGGTACTGGCTTTCAGATCAGAACTTTTTAAAAAATTATTTTTCAATCAGAAAAACAGCAAACAGGAGTTTAAAAATGGAAAACCCTTGAACCCTCCCTATCCTCAGGCAAAAGTTTGATGGCAAAAATACTGGTATAGCCTGACTAAAGCTTTGGCTAATCTACTCATACGATGATAGTAACTTGATTAGTACCGTCATGGATATACACGAGTTGCAGAAACAAACACTAGCCAAAACTTTAATTTGTTTACCTTTACTAAGAGTAAATCTAGGAACAGGTTATACCATACCTCAAAAGAAAAAAAAAAAAAAATCATGCTCTTGTGATATGTCCTGTTGTGTGCATCACAGAATGCTGCAGGTTTTAGTGGGAAGGGCTCAGTAACGAACAAGTGACTAATGCTCAGATTGTGAAACTCTTCTGGCCAAGAACCTCCTTCCTCCCCAGTACAGAATACTTGAATTTAATTTTCAGTTCCTACTACCATGGCACTTTAAGCGCAATGGTGTTAACAACTCCATGCACAATAATTTAAACTCCATGCTGTGTACACTGAAATAGCGTAACGATATGTTTGGAAGCCCACTGTATTGTGGCCTGCCCATCTCAATAAGCCCAGAAAAGCAATACTGTATTCCTAAGAAGCATGTTTCCATGCCAGCTCCCAACTTTTACTTCAATTCTGAATATCTGACAATCTTATATTGATAAATCACTTATATTTTAATAAAGAACAGTAGCTAATTCTACTTAAATATTTTTCTGGGTAAAAACTTGAGTAGTTTTTGAGATATTGCTGCACAAAACAGAATGATTCAATATCCTGAAAAATACAGTACTAGCACTGTCTGCCAAGAGCAAACATCTTGTTGCGTAAGTCACCTCAGAAATTAATATAAAATTAATCCAGCTGCCCTTTACCCCACAGTACACTGTTTCCTACATAATGCTCTGCTCTCACAGGAAGAAATTAGTCCACCAAACTAATATTAGACAATTCTTCCTCATACTTTTTACCTAGAATGGGAGGGTACGTGGAAGTTTCTGAAAGGGAATACTGACCAAACGGCTCGCTGTGCCTCCTTTAGTCTTTTATATGCCTTCAAAGTAGCCTTCTGTATTCATTTTCTCCCAGAGTAAGCTAGTAAACTCAGCACATATCTCACTGAAAAGCAAAGAGCCTCTTCTCCTTTCCCTGACATAGAGGTAAGAATCTTCCAAATTTAATTAAGTTTTGGTTATGTCCGACCCGAACCACTGATGTTGCACTGAACAGTAAAATGCCAAAATGGATGATCATTTCACTTTCGCTTGGATAATCAGCATCTCTTGAGTAGTCATTACAGAGAATCTAATCTGAGACTGCGTTAAAAGCAAAGTTGCTTGTAAACCGAAATGTATGATGGCCTAAAATTGAGCATTCCTAAGAGATTTACATCAAAGTACAAAAAATGTTCCATATAATTTCTCAGCAGGTTGAGTTGTCTGTCAGTGTCCCTTAGTGGAGACTCAAGAGGACTCCTATCAGAATCCCCTTTCGGGAAGCTTTGGACTTGGGTCTAATAGAAAAAATATGCATGATTAACATTTTCAAAATAAAGCTATGCAGTTCTAGACTATTAAATACTTCACTCCTAACATGAAAACACTGAAATTGAATGCGAATCTAATTTGAAGTCACAGCTCTCTTTCAAATTTCCTTCTCTAATGGCAAGAAAGTTTCTGTACCCTTCTTAGTACATCTATGTAACACTTGACTGGGCTCCTTATTTTTTTTTTTTTTTTTCAGTGAAACAACCTGGAGCAAAGTTCAAAAAGCGTGGAGAAATATCTTTGAAATAGAATTTAACTAAATCATGAAGGTTTTAAATAAAGAATAACTATTTTAAAGATTACTGTTGACATTGAAAGAACTTGACTAAAAGAAAATGGAAAGTCATACTTGAAATGCAGAAGTGGTTACAATTACCTTAGCTATCAGCACAAGTTAGAGACTTTGTTTTGCAAGACACCATGTATTTCATTAAATCATTGCACTTTCTGAAACAAACACACCTTTAGTTTTTAAGGCCCTCATTTTCATGCTGTACAGCACAGAGAGGCCACTTCATTAAAATGAAGCATTACTGGAGAATTCATAAAACCAGATGTAGCAACTGTTTCATTGGAGCTTATGTTTATTTACCATTTCAGATATGAAGTTCTAAGTACAAACCTGGTACGTTGAAACTGGAGAAGCAATATATGGCGTAATAGATGTCTGGGTGATCATTCTGTTTGCTGTAATACTGTAAGGTGACGGATAAAATCTAGAAAAAGCAGAAATATTTATTAAATGCCAGTTCTATACATCTTCCATAGTGCAAACTTTTTTCCCCCTTAGTGTAGCATTTTTTAACATACCCATTTTGTAAAGCAGCTGTGGTTGGATCATACGTGAGTGTCATTCCAGCCTTTAAAAGAAAGAAAGTGGAAAGGAAGAGTTGACAGAATTTTGATTGTAAATTATTACTCTTAGTCTTTCTTTAGTTGCATTCTTTTTAACTCAGAATTTGTACTTAAATAGTTTATTACTACAAGTTAGGGAAAGGTTACTTGACAGAAATAATTCTGTAGTGAAGAGGGTCGGTGGTATTGGTTGTGAATACAAGTTTCCAAGTTCCCAGCATGAGGAACAAAATGCAATCTATGAAATACCTGGCTAAGAGAATGCGTGTTTCAGGGGCAGGGCATGAAGATGATTACGTTAGGGTGTTGCCCGCAATGTATTAACTATAAAAATGAATGGGGAGTGCTGTTTTTCAGAAGACACATTTGAATTTTCTTGTCTCATAAATGAGGTGTCTAGGCTTGCTAACCGCAGTAAGCCTATGCAACTATTATCTTGAACATTAAAGATTAAAAAAGCTGTGACTGAAAAAAATTAATGCTGGACTGGTATACTATTTTAATCTTATGAAAGTGATGTGCATTGCAGTGCAGCATAAATCAAAGGACTACTTACTACATGTAAATAAAGTTATATTTCAGGTAGTTTTATAATATGAGAAGTCTCTCAGGCACATTCCTGACCAAGCTGAAGGAAATTTTATTGTTGACTTTAATAAGGTGGGATTTAATGTTTTGCATTTTCCCTTCTTTCCTCTTAAGAAAGATACAGTTAGGTATTTTACAGAATTGCAAACTGTTAGCTATGAGTTGCTTGCACGTTTTAATTTGCTAAAGAGCCAAGCCAAGAAGTACCAATGCCTATCATTTTCATAAGTATTCATTATTCTACACCCGCACTAAAGCTTGAAGGGAGAACTTACAAGTCTCACCTCGCCTTCTCTGTGCCACGCTCTTCCATTCTGTATATATTTATTCTGATTCTGTCTCTTTTTCTGTCCTCCATCGGCAAATTTGCACAACAGAGGTTCTGCAGGAACTGAGAAGAAAGAAAGAATATTAGTTGAAGTAGTGTTCATACACTGGTGCTCAGCGTTCCAAACAAGGTGTGGTTTTGAATTTATGTTCCCAGTATGACAGATTACATGGACACATACTAGAGCACCAATGCCTGTTCTGCTGAGCACAAAGATAGCTGCCACACGCAAACAGAGCATCTGGAATACCTTACGTCTTTGATTTTAACCTACTGCTCTAAACCTGTTGGAAAGAAACATGGTGTGTGTATCCCCAAGTATGTGTCTGGTGGTCTGGGCATGAATGAGAACTGCCATCTGAATTCTGAGCTTTGCCTCTTAGGAAGTACAGCTAAGGAGGGTGGAGATTAAACCTAGGCAAAGGCCTTTAATATATTTCCCCACCCCTTGGGGGTTTCCGTAATGTTCCAAAGCTTAAACTGCGCTGCTCATCCAGAACAGCCAGAAGAGCTGGCACAGCTCCTCCACGTACTCCAACCAGCAGGGTGGAGTGGGTACATTTATCTCCTGCCACCTTGCACTGAAAAAATGCCACAACTGTCCATTCCCTTTTTATCTCTGCTCAACGAAGAGCACTCAATGCAACCAGAAAGTCTTCTAGATGTCTCTTTTCTCACTTTCTGCATCCTGTAGTGAAATGATATCACTATGCTTTTTTGGGTTTTGCATAACATAATTCTGACCATGATCTCAATTTTTAATGTCAATATTCAAGCAATAAAAAAGAAAAGCTTTCACAGTATTCTTTCCCTGTTACTAGCCTAAACAGCAACAGCTTCCTAGTACCTATGGCTGAAGCACAGCTCTGCTACATCACACCACACCCTCCCTAATCACAGGGTGGAAGCACTGTTATGACTTGGATGTGAACACTTCTCTGCCAATAATTCCTGACACATGAGCTGTCTCTGCTTTACCATGACACTCCTCCAGTCATTCTCTGTTTGGAAACACCTTCATGAGACACAGCTGGATCTGAAAACATGCAAGTTTCAAATGTGGAGTAAATGCACAGGGCGTGAGGGCCACCCGCAAAAACACAACCCCAAGAAAAAATTCAGTGTTCCCTTGCAGGCAGCAAAATCTATTCACATAACTATGGCCAGTGCCAACATGCTCCTCTTTCGTAAATACAGAGTGAGGATTGGTATTGAAAACCTTAGAGACTTATAACTTGGCAAAGAGCTTCTCTTATAAAACTTTGGCACAAAACTTACACTAACGGCCAAGTCATTGCTGGCTTTGGGTGGCATGCCTAAAACACTGGGAAAGCATCCACTTCCCACGTGATACATCTTTTGATGGCCTTCTCTACGAAAGACGGATGGACTGGGAGACAGAGCTGATGTGTGGCTCCCTGTCTCATCTCCAACAGTGACCACGCATCCATCAGGCTTGCACCTCTCCTACCTGTGCACTATTATTCAGCAGTCAAAAAGCTTGACTATTAGTCACATTTTAGTACTAAACATGACAGCTGCACTAATTTAAAAAGTATTACCTCACAAAGAATGGTAATTTAAATCCTATAATCATAAAATAAAACAGGGAAAGGCTAATGACACTGGAAAAAATACCAGAGATTTATGGAAAGTGGAGTAAATGTACATGGAAATAGACACATAAAGTAGAAGGGAGATACTTGAGACCACTGTCTTCAGAATCTTGCATTTCTGAGGGGACTTTCCTGCATTTCAAAAATTGAATTTGTTATGGGGTCTTCTATCATGAGAAACAACATCTGTCTCTGCATATTTGGGGCAAAAAGATACTTTATCAATATGCTGACGGATAATTTATCATTACTATATAAAAGCTAAATCCCAGTAACGTTGGTCACACCACATAGCATTTTTATCCACATACACTTTTGCTGGAATAAGAGTTCATCTCAGGTGTTAGTCAATATGGGTAAAATTTGCAGGTTCTGGTCTGAAATTATTTTTACTCTGATCTTACACAGTGAGGAGGAAAAAACCTATTCATCTGAAAGGGAGAGCTGAGATCCAAATACTGAAATCAATTGTCTTTAATTAAAACACTCTTGATTTTCTTTTTCCTTTAAAAAAAAAAAAAAGCTCTTCCCCACCTTGAGTATCTCTGGCTACTCATAAATTATTTCAAACCACCCAGCATTGCAGGAAGCAGGTGCAACTTCCAAAGTACACACTATAAATTTTTGGATGAAGTCAAAAGAAACTGGCATGAGAACAACTTATAAAGACATCAGAAAATACCTAAAAGTTTCTAGCCCCATGATTCTTCATTGCAGCTTTCAGCCAGTGAATATGCTGAAGCCACATTATGCTTTCACTAAAAGTCCCCATAGTAAATCGTAGAAAACCTTTCTGAAAGCATAATTTGTACTTACCTTTCTCATCACTGTCTCACAATAAAGGTATTTTTTTAAATGTCAGAGTAAACCTGCCCAAATGTTTGAGTAAAATGTTCATAAAAATCTATTTTAAGAATAAATACAATTTTTTGTGTCAGTAGGTAACTGAAAAGAACTAAATTGTAAGTGATGAAGCAACTTCTGTGGTGCATTGGAAACGCTCTCCCGACAAATTTAGAGGCAAACAAGAATTGCCCCCATGTACTGGATTTTACTTATGTAACATCCAAATCCTGCAGCAATGAAAAAAAACATTTAAAAGGCATGTATTTGTGATTTTCCATAAGTTGGCACTCCATCTTACTCAACAAAGATCTGGTCATGGGAACCTTTGTTTTTTTGACCTCCCAGCTTCTCTTGCTTCACACTGTGTCCATAAATGAAGCCAAATGCTGTGAAAGCTCCAACTCACATTGAAAAATATAAAAAAATAAAATAAAAAAAATTAAGTGGACTGCCTACTTAATACCACCAGCTGCTGTGAGAAGGCTCTACAGCAATTTGCCTTCCCTGATTCCAGTTCAAGATCTGAACACTTATAGTGAGGACTGCTGCAGTTGAAAGCCTAGCTGCAATTTTTGGCTGCTCTTCTCTACTTGTGACCCCGGTTCTTTGCTTCAGGGACACAATGACTGATGGTCAGATGGAGAGTTGTAAGGAGATAAACCTTCATGGGAGACAAGTATGATCTATTGATTCTCCTCCCACCAGAGAATGAACATCACCCTTACTCTCTTTAAATCTGAAATTGATTTCTTCAGCTTACCTTTCTTCATATTTCTCACAAGTAGATAAAGATACTCTATCTTGCACATACAAACATGTATATTTTATATATATATATTAAAAAACCCTCCAATAAGCCTACAGACCAGTCAAGCAATCTTTTTTTGGAGTCCAGGAAGGAAGGGAGAGTCATTTTTATTGTTTAATCATTGGGAAGTCTGTAGGCCCAGTGATGAAAGGGATGATTAATTATTCAGTGACTTGTCTGTATGTGCAAGACAGGGAGGCACAGTATAAATACTCAGAGTTGCATTCACAGCTAAAGGACAGCTGATACAAAAGGCTAAGACTTACAGGGGACTTTTGCTTCTGCAGCTAAGACACCATGTTTAAAACGCCTGCTTACTGACACCTCATGAACACCAAGGGTTTTTAGAGGTCCGCTGAGCTGCTGCTATGGAGGTGTCTGTAACCTGAGCTTCAACGGCAGGTCAGTGCTTTACAACCTGGCTGTGGCCAAGTGCTGACCATCCCCTCCTGCCCTGAATCACCCTTCTCTAATGCTGATGTTTTTACAGAAAAAAAAGATGTGAATGCAATTATTTGTCCAGAGAATAAATACTTCCCTGTCATACATATGTTGTGCCCGTGTATACATTAGAATTCAGTCTCTGTTTTGTTCTTTGGTGTCTACCCAAATATGTGATACTACAAACGCAAGAATAAAATTGGTGTTCTTATGTTGGGCTTTGTGCTTGCTTACACCCTTGACTTTAAACAGCTAATTTTATTAACTTTTCAATGAATCCTGCTTTCATATATTAAAAATATACAACAAATATGCTTAAAAATACTATTATTTTAATCGGTTTTCAGTTAAACTGCATCCTTTGGTGACTTTCATTGCTTATTTTCTAGTAAGAGAGCAGATGGGACTAATGAATTTTAACATTAAAACTTCACTTTAATGATAGAGCAAGGCTGTGCAGCTAGAAACCTTTGCCAAAAGCTGTGGGAATTAAAAAAGAAGCACAACCCAAGATGTCAAATATCAGTAGCTTTATATGTTTAAATTGAAATGAAATATATACTCCTTACCATCTTAATCTTCACTTAAATGCAGTGTTCAGGGTTCCATTTCTTTAATAATTTACACAGGGTTTAGTAATTTGCCACAGGAGTGTATTTTGAGTGGCTTTAAGTAGCATTTTTCTTTTCAATTCCAATGTTGCTTTTAAAAACTACGCAGCAATTACAAACTATCAGAACTAAAGCAGTGAAAGCTTCTAATCTTTGATCTATTGGGTAAAATCTTGGTTCCTCTGCCTTCGGTGTGACAATCAGAAGTAACACCAGCACCGTGACCTCTTGATACCCTTTAGAAGTGGTTTACAGACAGTGGTTCATGGATTATTTCTAAAGGATCTGTGAAAAAGAACTAAGAAATGTGAGTTTATGGTCAAGAGGCTTTAATTTACCACACAGTGATCTGCAGTGCTGGGTACTTTGTAAAGGTAAATAAATAGAAACAGCTCAAAAAACAACTGCCACAAGGTAACTACTTCAAGGCTCCTTTTTCACTCCTCTCCTGCACTAGAAAGATGTCCAAGACCAGAAGCATTTCAAACAGTAGTGAGTACTATACCTGGTGGACCTCCTAGTCTACAGGTTGGAGCACAGTTCTCACACTTGTCTTCAATTTCCTCCCTACAACAAACCTGAGTGAAATGATATTTGTCCTAAGTAGGAAGAGGAGAGTGGGTCATGGATAACCTGATTTTATGGTCATCACCACAACCCACCATTCTTGAAGCAAAAATGGTATGAGTTGCTCAGAAAAAATGCTCTCTACCTTACACCCATTAAAAAAAAGAACACCCAAGTTATTTTTCAGTCAAAGTGTTAAATAATCATAGAATGTGTAAGGTTGGAAGAGACCTTTAGAGATCATCTAGTCCCTGCAGTGAGCAGGGACATCTCCACTAATCCATAAAGCCTACGCAACGCATGAAACTAACTTCTGGATTTTTAATTTTAAATGTAAAAGAGGAAAATGCACTCAGACTTACACATACCTTACATATGTCATAGAACAACTGTTTTATGTAATTTTTATATGATTATTCTCACATATCATCATGTAGCTACATGCTGCTGTGATAGGGAGGAGATGCCTTTCATGATTTCACCCAGCAAAGCATTTCCAAAATTATTCTAGGTCCAACACAAGACAAAAAGACAGTGAACATTAAGTATCATCTTCAGAGGAGGAAGGCCAAGTGTGCTGCTCTGTCCTCACTATTCATCTTCCCTGTCTTGGCTCCTTATACTAGTCTAGTCACTGTTTCCTCCAATTCATGCCAAGAGGTTCATGTCTCATGGGAGAGCAGAAAAGCTTTAAGTATCACATTATCGACTGAAAACAATCATTCTTTAAAGAGAAAAGTAGAACTAAATGCATAAATTATTTCAAGATTATAGCAATCATGTAATAAACATACAGTTGAGAACGAAATACAAAAATGGAAGTCCTGAGAGAAACAGGCAGAAAGTCATAGCCCATAAACCCCAACAAACTATTACCTTAACTCACATAGCAAAAGTACAGCCCCCGACTTGAACAAGTGGTGAAACTAACACAGCGCTCCTAGGAGTTTTAGGATTATACCAACTTGCAGTGCATTCAAAATCACTCCAAGCTAACAATGTTCCTTCTTCCTGACTGAAGAAAATAAGGACACACTAAATATTGAATATATTTTGTTAAGCGAATATGGAGCCAGAAATAAAGCCTGAGTAGCTTGTTACATCTGGGTTCAGCTTGCTCAGTGTCACCAACGCCTGGTCCCTTACTCAACTCAACGTCTGACGCTGTGACTGTGCTGTGCTACCTTTGGCCCCCTCAGGTTCATAGAGGTTTTTCTGTCCTGTCTTCTCATGCTCCTGAGCAGGTTTCACCTATGCTTCCTGTAACTTTGTTTAACCCATTCTTCCATTTAAACCCAAGCTTAGTTAAAATAACAAAGCTGCATTATGAAAGCATGTTTTTGTTGAACAGATGTTCTTCCTCCCACACCTATTTCATTACAGGCCTGTCTCTCCTACCCTCCTCATCCTGATAACACTGTTTTTATAGCCAGCTCCCTTTGCTGATTTTAGCCAAGTTTCTAGGACACAATGTTTTAATTTAAACATAGTTCCAGTTCTACGATTTTATTTTTTATGTATTTGAACTTGCTCCACTCCAACCCCGAAGGATGCTAATCTATTTCAAAACATTTTCCTAACCTTTGTTTGTCCAAGAGCTTTCCCATTACATCCACTTTTCTCTGTGCAGGTAGTCTAAGACCACAGTCACCCCATGACTGCCCCACACTTTGGCAGCCTGCAGCATAATACTATGCATAAGCTACATCCTCTAAAAAGATTCCATTATTGGGCATGTGCTTGCTATGTAGTGAGGAACTCCAGGGAGAATTTGAACTCCATAAAAACCTTTCCAAGGACAAACGTAACTTCACAGCATCAGCATGGAAAAGTAGAGTTGGGGCTGTATCCTACAGCACAAAATTGTGTGTCTTTAATAAACAAGGTTGTCGGGACTCTTTATACACCTAATTACTTGTGTTTTTCAGCGTCATGGAGGGTGGGACACATGTCACTTAACTAAATGTCTGAAAGACAGTTACCTAGTTCTGAGCAACAGTTCTGATCAGTAAGCACAAGGACAGCTGACAGCAAAGATATAGTAGTCTCAGGAGTGTGCTTCTTTACATATTTTAGACAAGAAAACCCAGTAAAATGGCAGGTATGCACTACAAGTTCAGTCTGCGAGGTGGATTACATCTTCAGACCTCTCTTTAGCATCTGTTTTCTGACAATCACCAGTTCTGTGCAAATTAATCCCACTTTTCTGGTAAATGCTTTCCTCCACGTTGCAGAAATTATTCTTGCAGTTCCATGCAGCAACTTCTTATTTCTACCTGGCTGAACCCAATCATACAAGGGTGAAGCTCCAGCTTCAGCAATGGCCAATAGAGCCAGAACATATTAGCAATGACAAGCTTGGCAGCTCATTCACTGAGAACAGGATAATGCAAGTGAAAATAAACCCAAGCAAACTAAAAAGCACTAATAGGAGGTTCTGTTACAGCTTTTTGCTGGTTCTACTGGAACAGAAACCCCTACATGTTTCCTCTTGATTTCTCCATGCTTTTTACTCTTAATTATGTCCAAGCCATAGCAGCTCTATAAAACTAATCACAGAGGGTGGATCAGAGCACTGTCAGCATTCAGAGCAAATCACTTCTTGATCTCTCTGCCCCTAAAGTGATTTTCCATCCCATAAAACACAGATTGCTAAATACATGAAAGAGAAAAGTAAATGTTACAGCCCCTACATATAACAGAGTTTTAAGTAAATGATCTCAGCAATCAATCTCAACACAAAGGATCTGCAAAAGCCCAGCCAGGGAAGTCAAAACCCTGCGTTAGAATAGTGTTGGTGTAGGGAGTGGTTTCCTGTGCTCTGAAGCAGCTTTCCATCCCTACCGCAGCACAGACTGCCTTGCACTGAAGTAATCTTTCAGGGATGAGGGATGTACGTAGTTTCACTAAACAAGCTGCGTTCTTGTCTGCCTGCTGGGCACTGCTTTCCTCTTATTCAGTGTCAGGGTCCGGCTGCAGAGAACATTTTAGCAGCAGGATAAAGGTGGCTTCAACAACCACGTTGACAATGAAATCCATAAAATTCACACTTAGGATTCTCAGGAAAATGGTTACCGAAAGCTGTCTGGAATGTCAGGCTTGTATTCTTTCCTCCTTAATTGTCCTCTTTTCTTTCCATTTTACTCTGCTGCTCTGAATTTCCCTTCCTCATTTTTATGTGTTTCTGGAATATACATTTTGTCGCTTAGAAACAGTGCTGACAAAGCAGGCAAACTGATGAGGAACTCAGTGTGATGACAAAGTTGCACTACGTAGCTTTTCTGCATTTTGCCTTGCACAGGATTTCTAGAAGTAACATTCTTCACTGACTTCCTTCCATCTTCCTGAAGGACCTCAAAGCCTACTTCGACTCGAGAGTCACAGCTCCAGAGTGAGAGGAAGTGCCTGGCACTACGGCATTGCTGCAGAATCTTTTTTTTTCTAGTCAAATCTCTTTTTAAAAAATTACTTCAAAAATATCATCAACAGATGGCAAAAGTAGTCCATTTTTTGCCTCTCTCAAAAAAATACTTGTCCATGGACAACCAGCCAAATTCTGTTCTGATACACATACAACACATACTTGTCTCCTGACTTCAACCAGGATTATGTGGGATGTAAATTTGTGCACAGCTAGCTTAAGGCATCGTAGCTGCTAGTCTATCCACTAGAACACTACTAGATTCCTAGAAAAGGTTTACAGTAGAAAAGTGATATACTGTGTTCCAAGTGAGCAAGTATTACAGTCATCCAACAAGACACAGTTTGATTTTAATAAAAATCAAAGCCTGACTCTGAATGAGAAGCCAGATACAACAATCAGCGTAGCAGGCTTCCACTCTGTAAGCAGTAACCCATTCATACATCTTGTTAGAAATATATGCAACATACCAGAAACTCCTGCTGGTGTCTTTATGAATTTTCCATTAAAATGAGCAATCACTGCTTCACATTTTTCTGTTGACTCCATCCTAAGAAAATAAAGAATAATTTGCATAAATTAAACACTCATCCAGATTCCCACATTTGTGATTTTTTTCTTGCATTTTCTCACTTCACTTTTGTAGCCTGCTTTCCCACATGTGAGCAAGAGAGAGGATATTTTCTAAGAACACAGAACTTCAGAAAGGTAAAACTAAGCTCAGTTAACAATTTATGCACTATGAAACCAAAGCCAGCACCAAGCTGCAAATACAATACCCTTATTTACTTAGACATTAGGGAGAAAGTAACTTGGAGAGCTGTAGTACAAAGTGCCTATGCTGTCTTGAAGGAAGCAGAAAGACCAACAGTCACTCATAACTGAATCCTTTTGTCTCCAGGATACATACAACAAATGTGAATGCCACTTTGAGAGAGGGTTCTGAAGTGTCTGTACAGTTTAAGAGTAATAAACTCAAATATCAATGTGCCTAGCTGCATGGCCCAAACTGCCTTTGCAGCTTGTAGCTTATACTTATCATCCCAACTAAATGATGTACCTGTCTCTTTTTAATTGTCTCCAAGTTACCTCCAAAACAGGAACCAATAATAGTATAGCTGTGACAACTAATGAGAATTTACCCAGCATCCTGAACAGGTTTGTGCACTTATGTTGTCAAAACTAGACTTAATAGACTGGATGGACGACTGGTGAGCTACTGCTAGTCTGGGAATGGCTCCAAAGGTTGAAGCTACATCCTTACGTGGCAGTGTGGAGGTGTCAGTCCTAACTGCCACCTCGGACTAAGTTGCAATGGATGACTGAGACATGCAAATATAAGAACATTCACTTTAAAAGGGTATCTTTTGCATCAGGATAATATTGAGCAGAGATTTTATTTTTTCATTAATTTCTGGAATTCAGATCCATAAGTTAGGCCAATGGCCTCAGCAGCAAAGAAGCAGTACTAAAAATTACTGAGTCTTGGCACCTTTGTAATTCTGACAGCTTTTCTGCACCGGGCAACAAAATATAGTCATAGATGACAAGCAAAAACATTAAAATGCTAAACTGAACAAGAAGTGATCTTCATGGGCTCAAAAATGCCTTCTAGAGAACTTTCAGAAGTTCTGGACAGTTGGATCTGCATCAAAGATTATTTTTTTTTCTTGACATGAAACAAACAATATAATTTAGTTTCAGACTCAAGTCTGGACTTGATAAAATATATTACGTCTTATTAACCTAATAAAATGCTCCCAGAGGCAAAAAAATTAAATCTTTATTCAATGTCTACATGTTTCTTGGACAATTTTACCTAATTATTATTTATCCAAAAATGTTCCAATACCTACCTTGCAGAAGGGGAGAAATTCTGATTAGCTATGACCTCAACAGCTTATTCTATACATTATGTATATGTATGTCATTTAAAAATGTATATTAAAATAACTTCACGTTTATGTATATATAAAAAACATACATAATACTGAACATATTGAGAAAACATTTACTTTAAAACTAATCTCTTCTAATGTCTTCAACATAAGTGAGGTTTTGGATACATACATGTCTTTTGGACTTTTACATACAATTCTAAACCACTTCTAGCTATATTAGAATAAAAGCACTCCTAAAATGCCACTGATTCAAGGTAAAGTTGGTAAGCAAGTTTAGGAAGAGAAGACTGAATAAATTCATAATACCTACTGAGTTTTAGTTTGCATTCTACTGCATTCTGCCTGCCCTTCATAGAGTCAAAAAGTGAAAGCTGCATTTAAGCAAGCGTCAGTATTTTTCAAAACTAGTAAATACAACTTTGGGGTAAATACTGGTATGGACATCATCCAAAAACACATAGACACATTCTGTGTATAACTGTATGCAGTTCCCACTCAAATACTTACGCATATGCTTATATGAAAAAAATACAAGTGTACAAATGAAATAAAAATGCCTAATTAAATTTACACATAAAAATATTTTACATGCTTATTGATTTATTTAAAGGGGACAGGGAGAAATTTTGGTAGTAAGCAGACTTAAATAAAGGAATATAATTCCATTGTTTTTAATTTTATTCTTTTGTTGTATCTTCTTGAAACTCAACAGTTTGCCACGCAAATAAATCGGAGTGGGGGGTGTGGAGGTAGATTTAAAAATAAATAAATAAATAGGCAGCCAACTCACAGGGAAAACAATCCCTACAAATTCTGGCTTCATCAGGAAATATAATTTTTCTTGTGCACTAATTTTAGGTTCTGCAGTTTGTTCGAATACAGAGCTAGTTTCATATTGGCTGACCATCTTATTACTGGAATTTGACAGTTAAGACATTTTACAACAAATATTCAGAAAACCAATTCTTTGCTGAAAGCACACCCCTATTTTTGGTGATGGAAATCTCTAATCTAAAGCCTGCAAATTTTGATTGCCATACTAGGTTTTAAAGCAGGACTTAATGAGAGATAGAAAAGTGTTAGAAAGGCACAGAAAAGGTTTTGTTGAAGAGACCCCAGAACAAATTACCGATTTAACTAAGAGAAAAACTAGACTCACATGTACAGAGTATTTGGGAGGTATCTACTAATTTATGGAAAATATTGTTGATTCGGGAGAGATATTTGACCAAGCTGTCAAATATTTTAAGGTGAGATTTACTGTAAGTGAATAAAAATATTTTCTTTCCCAGATGACAACATGTTAATGAGCCAGAAAATTCAAAGGGCTGACCTTCAAAGGGCAATGATGATTTTCGCAGAGGAACTAATGAAGAAAGAAAAAAACCCAAACAAAACCAGAAGAGGGATTCTTTTTATGGTCTCCAGTCCCAAATTCAAGCCTTAAAGTCAAGAAATGCCCCACAAGTTTCTGTGAACTACTGCGCAACTCTTGCTCACTGGCTCAGAGATAGAGGATAAAGTAGTACAGAGGAGGAAGTGGTGGAGAACGAACTCTTACTCTAGATAGTCATCCAATAAAAGCAACCGATTCAGATTTACTCATCTAAGAGAGATGAGACAGAGATATATTTACTTTTCCAAAGGAATAATTAACAAAACCCTGCTGGTATCTCCATCTACATCTCCTTTTTCTTTAAAAGCTTGATCATTTTCAATAATGTTGGCCTTTTCCTCCCATTCCTGTCGTTTTAATTGAAAAAAAAAAAAAAAAAAGAAGAGGGAAAAAGCTGCCAGAGCAGCTTTGGGCACTAAAGTACCTTGCAAAGCCAACACCACGGCTTGTCCCACTTGAGTCCCGCAGTATCCTCGTAGAGATAACCTGCCCAAACGGTTTGAGCATGTTCTCCAGCTCCTGCTCATCCATCGAAAGCGGCAAATTGGAAATGTATAAGTTAGTTGGATCTTGTTCTTGTTGCTGAAAGAGAATTTAAAACAATTGTTACTGTTGTCGCCACTGGGAAGACATTCTTAATATAAAATATAACAATTACATGTAACTACTGGTACAGATTTCTACTTCTGAGGTCCCTTTCTAAAGGCTGCTCTTCCCTAGTATGAGTGACCTCCATATTCTGTCACTGTACACAGCATTCCTGAGAATAGCTCCCCTTCTCCTATTACTGCTGACGATGGCATTTTTAAGTGGAGATAAAGGTGAATAATTGACCAGTTTATAGTCTGTGTTACAACTTCATGTTTCAGATTTTTCTGAAAGAAAAAAAGAGCAAAAATAAGATAAAGGAAAGAAATTAGCCAGCAAGGAAATAGAAGACTGGTGGAAAGACATTTAAAAAGCCAGATGTAAATTAAAAAGAGAATAGATTGGAATGACAATTTGAAAATAACATGGGAAAAAAGGAGACAATGCATTTAAGAGTATGCACATTGCCAGAATAGGCTGATACACACAGAAGTGAGTAGGGATACTGTTGACTTCTCCCACACAGGAACATTTTGATTTTTTCATCAAACTTTTACATTATATATCTAAATAATACAAAAACTTTCTCTAAACAAAATGAGAGACAAGGGCAACCAGGAGATAAGGGAGGAGACAAACATAGTCACATCTTTGCCATTCCCCTGACCGTAGGCTATCTGCTTTGTGTGATCCATGTATCTACCACAAAATTCCATCTCAAACAAATAAACATTTTTGTTGAGATTTATTGTTTCCACTGATTCTTCAGCTGTGGTTAGGGAGCATCCGACATTCTTCTCATACATCTAACTTCTTGATGAAGTACATTCTGCATCTACACAGATTTGTATTAACTTGACCCTCACAGTTGTGCAAAACTTTGATGTCATCTTTGTGGCACCCTGTATAGATCTAAGTCTCTGCAGAACATTTCTGGCATTAGGAATTATATGACCTGAAACAAACACAATTTTGCTGGCGTATCCCTCGGTGTATTTTCATTCTGTATGAGAGAGTTAACTGATTTACAGGGAAGTCTGAATCAAACCAGAAAACAAAATGCAAAACCACAACACTTCCCTACTGGAATTAAAGCATTTATTAAAGTCATGATATCTGTATGGGTGGTGATACCTTCTTAGACAGATGAGACACCAATTTGTCCTTAAGCTGCCCTTACATTAATAACATTTTTGAACCTGTGGCAGTATATTGCATTATTTAATAATCTCCTATCCTGGCTATCACCTCTCATCTGGGGTTTGTTTTCCCTTGGACAAAAAAAGAAGGAAAGAAAAAAAAAAAAAGGAGTGGAGGCTGGGGAGGGAAGTCATGCCTTTTAAGACACAGAAATTAATTCTTATGTTCCAAAACCTAAAAAACACCCTTAAACCCTTAAAAACGAAGACGTAAATTCTGTGCTTATGGACCTCCACTAATTGCATTTTCAAGCCAAGTCTCACATTCATTTAGAAAGTCCTTTCAAGTTTTCTGTAGAGGCTTTTAAGAAACATCAGCATCAAAGGACCCACAAAAGGGAAGTATGTTCCCATTACACCCTCCTGATCTGAACACCATGCCACGGACACGACTGTAATTCCTAGCCACACGGAAATCACCCACACCTTACAAAACATACTTTTCCAAGTGTCCAAGTGTCAGTCCCTTTAAAGTCCATTACAAATGGCATTTGACTGCTATGTATGTTTTATCCTGCGTTACCTAATGGGAATATGCACCCCACAGAAGTTTGTGATTTTTATTGTCTGATTCCTCTTTCATATTAGAAAATCAGTTCAAAGAGAAGACAAGAAAAAAGAGGTTGGAACTGATGTTAATATTCGTTACAGAATCACTAAGTTGGAAAAGACCTTTGAGATCATCGAGTCCAACCATACCTGCCCTCTAAGCCATACCCCTGTGCACCTCATCTACCCATCTTTTAAATACATCCACGAATGGTGACTCAACTGCCTCCCTGGGCAGCCTGTTCCAAAGCCCAGTGACCCTTTCAGTGAAGAATTTTTTCCTAATGTCTAATCTGAACTTGTTCTGGCACAACTTGAGGCCATTCCCCCTCATCCTATCACTTGTCACTTAGGCAAAGAGACTGACACCCACCTCTCTACAACCTCCTTGCAGGTAATTGTAGTTGGTGATAAGGTCTCACCCTCAGCCTTGTCTTCTCCAGGCTAAACAACCCCAGTTCCCTCAGCTGCTCCTCATAAGATTTGTTCTCCAGCTTCTTCACCAGCCTGGTTGCCCTTCCCTGGACATGGGCTAGGACCTCAATGTCTTTCTTGTAGTGAGGGGCTCAAAACTGAACACAGTATTCGAGGTGCAGCTTCACCAACATTGCTGGACAGTCTTCAACTGTGATGAGAAAACTTGCTTTACAGTAGTGACATCCTTGACGTACAGTTCACATTTCCTCAGGCAGGCATGTGAAACGAAGACAGCTTTCATGTTTTTAGAATTAGTTTGTTACTTAGACTGCATTTGTCAATTTGGTTTTGTACCTTGAGATGTGCAGGCTTACTTCCTTCTTTAATGAACTCTATTAGCAAAAGCTTTATAGGAGGTTTTAGCCAAAAGGATTGCAAAATTGCATTTGTAACTGTAGCAGAATCTCCTGAAACTCAGAATAGTATTTGAAAGAAAAAAAAAAATCTTTTTTTTTTTTCACTTTTTATTACAAACTGTAAAAGATAATGCACACAAATATCTTAAAACTTGCCTAAAAATACAGAAACAGTATACAGGCTGGAAGATCAGACCCTTTGCCTATTTTTATCTAATTTGTTACTAATGTTTTTATTCTATATCAGAAAGTCTGAATTATATTATAAAAAAGATTCTCATTAAAAAGCCTACGAAAATTTGGAAAGATAAAAAAGGCCCCATTTTGTTCACACTAATAAAAAAAGTAATTTACATGAGAAAAAGAAATGCTTACATTCAGAAACACCTAACAGAGAAAGATAAGACAGTCAACTGAAAGATGTCAGAGCAATCTTTCATTCAGGTAACTGGGGAAGATGACGTTCCCTGTCTCTCCGGCTCTGTTCCAGCCTAGGGGGTTACTATGCTTTGCCTTCTACAGGCAAATATATTTTGATTCATAAGCTTTCCTTGCCAAAAGGGATGCAATGATCTGCTGCGATTCACTCTAACACATGAAGATGTTCCTCCATACACACTGGGAAGCTCTATTTTTTTACCTGTTCACCTAGAGAGAAAACTTCATGCCATAAAATTATGTAACAACATTGTTAGCAAAGGGAATTCTCAACTTTGAAAGAGTATTAGTGACTTCACCACTAACCCACACTGCAAATGCTTTAGGAATGGAGAAAAAAAAGCTCATCTGGGGAAACTGTTCTAAGGAAATAACTTTCTCTCAACAGAAAGCATTTTGTGATGGAAAAAAACTGACTTGTGGCCCATGAATCAATCTGCATTTTGTATTAGTAACTAGATTGGGTTTTGGTCAGCTGCGTGCTGAATGAATGACTGGAAAGGCCTTACTTCTGCTTTCCTGACCCTTTCTCCATGTCAGTCTATTACAGCCTGAACACTCCCAGCGATTCAGTTATTTCTGCTTTTGATACTTTGACAGAGCATATTGACCACAGCGGAAAAAGGGGAGTTTGAAGATACGCCTACATATGCCCATAGCTGGAACTGGTAAAGATGTCAGACATGGGAGAGGAACAGCACGCGCAGGTGAGGAAATCACACTGAGATTCTGGGATACAAGCTGAAATGTCATTCATCTGTAATTATCCCAGAACAAAACAGCTAAAATGCCCACAAACACAGCACACCAAGGCTGTATCTGCACAGCAGGTGCAAACCCACAGGTACCCTGGGGAGCGGCAGCAGTTCAGCTATAAGGACAGATCACTGAATATCCTACAGATCCTTATGATCATCGAGTCCAGCAGGGCCAGGATAATATAATCCACTTCACTTTCCATGAAAAAAGAAGACTACCATTGGTTCTCTGAAGATCTTGTTTACTATACTAAGATAACACTGTTGGGTTAGACCTAAAGCAAGACTGAACTCTTTCGGGAGAGTATGTGGAATTTTATACAGTTTGGCAGCATAAAACATATGCCTATTAATGTGCAAAGCATCTCCTCTTCTCCTGTTAATTACTTACAGCACAATGCAACTACTATCATCTCCACAAGACTACTACGCCCTTAAACATCTATCTGGGTATGCTTTGGGAGATCATAAGCAGCAAGTCATTTCCTTCCCCTTAGGACATGGTGGATTTCCAAGCTGACTTCCAAATGGCAACCACAACTAGGATTCCCCATCCATCTTTACCCTGTCGTACACAAAAGGCACCTTACAAACAGATGTTTGCTTTTATACAAGGTTTTGTCATGGAAAATGGTTAAATGGTTAAAAAAATCAGGAAGTTAGGAGAGAAACTTTTTAACTCATCCTTCTGTCTCTCTGGCAAACAGCAATTGAATACATTAAGCTCTGTGACTGACTTCCTCACTGAAACCTGCCTCACTATAGTTCAATTCACATGGTTATGAGAGTTTTGTTTCAGGAGAGAAAAATAATTCCTTTGATACTGAAGTTTCCAGTTTTTATTCTGGAATTCAGCAAAAATATATGTAAACATAACAACTCAGCCCAAACCTTGCCTATATAGTGTAATGGTTCCAACTGCCTTCAAAAGTAGGGTTTTTTCTTGTGCTTAAATTTTCCTGTGTTTAAGCCTGCTTTCACCTTAGAAATCTTATATCTCTTGAAATAATTTGTACCATTTAATGGTAATGATTAAAAAGAACTACTTAAGTCAGTGGAAAGCTTCCTACTTTAGGCTAGCAAGCTAACATTAAAATACAAGCCACTGAACCACTGAGGGCTAGGGTTGGGTTTTTTTTTCAATTCTACATGATTTTGGAAAACCGCTTAAATTTGAGAGTCTTCACCTCTCTTGCTGGGTTCTCCTCAGTTAACAGGACCTTCAGCAGGTCCTGAAAGACACTGAAAGTGCTCAATATTTGAAGAATATTGCCAATGTCAGGGAATTTGTAGGCTACTCTACGTATCCATATGACCGAGGAAACTAGGAAGTCTTATTTTTAGGAATTCACATCAGCAAATTTCTATTGGTCTTTTCACCAAACACCTCTAGCCACATCTCCAGAAATTCTATAGCAGAGCACAATAACAGCAAAATGCAGAACAGTGCTCTTGCACATTAATGCACTTATTCCTAAAAAGCATTAATTTAATAAGCTGACAATAAAATGCTGTATTTCTTATATAAGGAATAGGAATAATCAACTGCTAATGCTCATTTCTGTTACAAAAGTGGTGATCAGGAATTCTACATAATGCAAAATGCTCCACCATCATCTGAAAGCAATTAACAAAAACCTCCCTGTGCGTGTGGAACCATTCCTAAACTGCAAGCCAGAAACTTGGCAAAACGATAAGACATCTGTTTTCTCTTGCTCTAAGTAAGGTCAGAGCGAACAGATAGCCATTCAGAAACATGTGACTAGGCACTGCTCTCAGCATGGAAGATCCTCTGGCTGATAGGGAACGGATTAAATGCTTGTCTGCCTTCGTATAGAAACTACTTTAAAATTTACAATTGGCCTGTGTCTCACTGAAATATGTCTGTTTTAGCCACAGTTTTAATACTGTCTGACCACAGGCTGTTAACAAGACAATTCAGTGGAAAAAAATCACTGCCACAATCTTCACTTGTTCTCCAGAATTGCATAAACAGTCTATATGATTAATAAGTTGAACATTTTAATTCATGTTCACAGGCACATCTGTATTACAAAGAAGAATAAGAACTGTCTGAGAAGGAATTTTGAACTACAATAAGCACTGTGTTCACGTTTGGAATCAGACTTTCACTGCAACCATTCGTTCCCTTTTTACTCCTTGGCATTCTTGCTTTCTCTTTGCTAGTAGGATACCAAGGTGCTCCCAGGGTGTTCTGCCTCTTGCTCATGGATGCCACTGTGCTCGATAGAAAGATGAATGAGCCCACCATTGTTCGTAACAGGGCACTGGACCCTCGTCTGAACAAGCCACAGCTGTCCTTAGCAACTGAGATAAGACTTTTGTGGGCTGAAGCTGTGTACTCAAGGGAAGTGGTTGCTAACTGTCTGGTTTAATGCAAATGCAATTCCTGAAATGACGGTCATTTAGAATCATAGAATGGTCTG